>OX579635.1:26018490-26581170 GCA_951230915.1 Antitrichia curtipendula
TTGAGGGTATAAATGACTGTGATAAATTACTGTTATATGACTTCTAGGAGTCATTTACCGAATTTATGACTGTAAAATGACTATGACCGGTATAGTCGTGAAATTGTCATTCTCATTGAGCTAAAATCTACCAGATCTAAAATGTACATAAAAACTAATATCACCATCTTTTTTTTTCTGGGTGGACGATGGATGAGAAAGTCCTACATGGAAAGTGCACATCCACATGTCCAGTCATACGTAAGTCATTTCCAAGTTGCGACGGACCCCTAAAACATATGTTGTGGACTTCCACGTGGCCAGCCATGTGGGAGTCATTTACAGTTGGGGTGGATCCCTCAAAAATTTGACGTGGACTGCGAATGATGGTTTGGAATTTAGTCATGCTGCAGTTGCAATAGAGTCATCGCGTAGTTGTGTAAAATGACTCATGGAGATTGTTTGAAGTCATTATCTAGTTGTGAGGGAGTCACTACAAATGAGTACAATAATGTGAACAGTGTTTTTCAAGTAATTTAACAGTTACATGAAAGTAAGTAGATGGGATTGTGAGACACTAGAAAAATGAAAAAGTCACTCTATAGTCGTGTGATTCTTTCAGTTCATGTTCCAAACTAGTCATTCACAATGATGCGCAGTCACAGTGAAGTGGTGCACTTGTATCATCATTGTTGTCCATTTCTACATAAAAAAACAAAACCTAATGCCGCTCTACACTTACAAAAGGCTTCCACATAAGTTCTGCATGCTCCTCACACTGAAGTGACTAAACTACAACCTCTCTGTCATTTAATTGCATTCAACGCCAACGTGCCTTCAGGTAGTGAACTTAACGTACTTGTCGTGCCACACTAGAGAGCTCCTCTTTGCGTCTTAAACTTTTTGCATATTGGGGTCTGGTATAGGAAACATGAATGCCCCCCCCTTTGGAAAATCTCCATTAGGTTGACCTTCAGCCACGGCTCGGAAATGTCTTTGAGGTAGAATTGTTATTGCATGGGTAATCCGTTGACTTTGCCCTTTGCTACTTTGTGACAAGAAGCCCGAGGGTTGAAAATAAACACTTCATCACCAATTATAAACTGCAATAAGAAACATGTCAAATGGTTTAGGCTAGGAAGTAAACAAGTTGGGAGTGGGCTCCTCATCCTCCAATGACACTTTCTCATTACTTGAGTCAACCTCTAAATTAGTTGCAACAATCACGCAAAAGAAACGACTAGTTTAATTAGCAATTTCAAAATACCGCACTCAGAATGTGGCCACATCCTCATCTAATGAAGTGGCCACAAAGCTCTCCACGTCGACTGGCAGACCAGGCTAAACTATAAAATGCAAAGCTTAATGACTTATAAAAAGATGGAGAGAACAACATTTCAAAACGAAACCCTAATGCCAATTCACAGAAGCGAGAGGCCAAATTACCTACCGCAACTGCCTTCAAGGTGGCCTGTTGCTGCACATGGGAACAAACGATTGCTAAATTCATCATACCTTTGGCGATGGCCTTGACATTGGACTTCGTCGCCTCGGAGGAGAAATCCATACTTATTTTGTCTACAAAACACGCATGTCTTCCCTCTACTCCAAAGCTCCACTCTTTCCTCCCTCCGTGTCCTCAAAGGCCCCGCTTCAATCGCCTTAGTTGCACAGGCTCTCCCTCCTCTCCCCTCCTCCACAGTCTTCTACTTTGCATGAGGGTTTTTCCTGCGATGCAAAATTCATAGAGGGTAACCTACTGAAACCCTGGCACAACTAATCGATAAAACTATGACAACTACCGCAACTAGTACTCAAAAACTCCATATCACTCAAGGCGCAAAAAGAATGAAAAAGCATGCGGGTGGTGTTCTGAACTAAGAAGGAAGAGGATTTCAGAGACACTGGCGAGAATAAGGTTTAAGAGGCGACTGCAGGAATAGGATCCACGTGGCCCTTTTTTGGAAATAGGTGTTCCATATCCCGATACCATCTTGCATTAATTACAGGTGAACTTCCACGCAACTAAAGAATGACTGTAAAATAGTTGCTAGGGAGTTGCAAGTCCCACAACGTGATTGTTCCACAACAGTGAGGCAAATACGGAGGTGCTGACATGGGACGCGGTGCAAGAAATAAATACGGGGATAGAAAATCCTATCGCACCGCTGCGAAAGAGGATGCATGGAACATTGCAAAGACAAATAGCATTTCGACTCAGTAGAAAACACACAGAAAGATGGACTTTCCTCTTCCATGACCTTGTAGCATATCTTGCAAAGTCCAGGAACGACTCTTGAACACATAACGTCACCATCATATTGCTTAGGTCCTACATCGCCCATACAATACAGCTGTAATTCTAGCAAGGATCAAAACGCACAAAGTCTAGCTGTACTTACAGTTCACTTTGTGCTTGAAGTATAGGCTGCATCGCCGCTTTCACGATTGCTATGTTTTTGTCTTTCCACATTTCGTATTCGGACTTCTCTAGCAGCAGACTCTCCATTCTCCTCAACCCGACTCCGAATTCGTATTGCCTCCGGCAAGGTCTTCTAAGAGAAAGCATCAACGACTGCATAGAGGACTGGAGGATTGACAGCTATAGCTACGACGCGGTAGGATTCAAAGCGGGCTTTGGAGTTGCCTTAGAGTGGTCTCCATCCTCTTCACCCTAGATTACTCTCCTGCCACAGTACACATCCGAAGGAACTCATCTAGAACTAAGTTTGTATTTATAATGCTAGGGAAAATGAAAGGGGTTGGATTTTATAAACAGGGAGGGAAATTTTGGCGGCTAAGCATTAATATCTAGCGATGATAATTATTGTAGACTAATGTGGGAGTTGACAACCTCCAGCTGCACGATCTTTCCCTGATCAGGCTTGAATACTGTTGAAGAAAGGGCAATGATTGAAAGGAAGTTCTTATTCTATAGTATGTGTAGACATAGGTGTTCATCATTAAATGACTAGTATTGTTGTTGCAGTGAATTACAGTAAGTCACAGCTACTAGCAAGATAAAAGCCACCAACTTTTGTCAGACTTGTGGTAGTTGCATAGAAGTTGAAAGTTATAAAGAATGATTTCCATATAACTCCAAGAAGTCATTTTACAGTTATAAAGTGATTGATGGAAGTTGTATAGCGGTTGGAAGTAACAAAAAATGACTGAGGATTCACTACAATCTTCTTTGAAGTGCTCTTTGATGTCTATGCCTAAGAGTGCTTTCTTTTTATATTTGTTCTGCGGATATAATGCCCTCTTGTTCTTCCTCCCTCCGTTCTGTTGTCGCCAAGTTGTCTTCGATATTAAAACCATAATCCTATGGTTGCACCCTTCCTTGTCCCTTCTCTCCTATCTTTTTTCCTCAGATCGCCTTATGTTTTTTGGATCCCGTTCTGGCTCATTCATCCGATGTTGGTAGTGTTTTGACCAAGTTGCATGCACCAACTTGGTCACAAGGATCTTCCTCTCCATTTTTTTTCCTTCCTTGTGGTTATGTTCTTGCCATGTCTTCATTGTGACCTCTTTGTTTGAGTGTTTTGGAATTTTTTGAACATTGTCATACTTGTCATGGGTTTTTTCTTTCGTCCTTATGGTGGACTTTCACGTTCTAGAAGGTTTTGTCTTTGCGCAGTCCTAGCATTCCCTTCTCCCTTTGGCTACTACATTCCTTTGTTTTAATTTCACTAAGCCTTTGTGCTTGAACTATGATATTCCCTTCCCTTTCTTTTTTCCTTATCCTCCTCATGGTGTATTGTATTTGTGAATTTTTTTAAGCTATTCCCATCGTTGAGTTGTTTCATGCCCCATTTTATTTGGTAACCCTTTTCCCTTGACAAGTGGTCTCATGTCTTTTGTTTTAATTCGGCGGCTTCTTTCTTTTGTTAATCTATCTGTAATTGTAAACGGTTTTAGTAGGTCATATGGGATCTAAATTGGAAGGAGAAAAATCCAAAATAGTTTTTCATCAAAGGACCGACAATCCATCATTGTGACTGAATTCATGTGCAACTGTGGGACTTCTTCATGTGATTTTTAATTTCATATGACGCAAATTGGTTGATTGGCGTGCTCATGTTATTGCAGAGCAATTGACAACACTACAGGGATGGAATTGTATTTTCAAATGCTTGATTGGTCGGCAAAGAGAAACACATCATGGACTTTTTTAAAGTATAGCAAATTCAGAAGAAATCCTTGTTTTTGGTAGACTAGCAATAGCAACCAAAGTTGGCACATAATATCTCAAACAATGGGAAGAGGATCACACAGTATGCTATAACTAAACGTTTGAAGCACAATCGTAGCAAACTATGTCTTATTACTATATATTGCCTATGCTAGTACATTCACAATGTGAACATGACTACTCTCCCCCTAAGGACAACACAAAAGATCTCCAAAGTTTCGTGTGAGTCCTGAGAAAGTCACGCTAAAATCGCCCCAAAGTGACTTCTAGTAGCACTGTATGACTGCTCATAACTGGCGAATGACTCACTCCTAAACCATGGACACGTCAGCACAGCGGGATCCACATAAGCAACAGGAAATTCCCTCAAAGATACCTTCAGTGATGAAGAAGTCATTTCCAAGTCGCAGTTAAATGATGCAAAGTCATAGAATACGACTGTAACCTAACTCACAGGAAAACAAATGAACCGTCAATGAAAACCTACGCAGCAAGTGCAATATTCATTGCATCTTCATCCCCTAGTCGCGATCGCAATTGGTGAATGATTCGGACACTATTGACCTCGGCCACATGGTGCAATTAGAGAGGTATAGTCATGCCGCAATCACTTCATGAGGGTACAAATGATTCCGCAGTCATTTATACCCCCTTTTTCTTATAGTGTACTTCATATTCAAGACCAGTCAATCCATTGTTTTAAACAATCAACTTACATAAACCTTAAGAGAACCAAAAGTAAAGATGGTTGTACAGTCTGAAACAGATCAACTCATTTTTTTGAACAATCAATTTATACAAACTCTAAGAGAACCGAAGCTATGATATCCAAGAGAAATCAAATCATTGTTTGGAACAATCAACTTATATGAATTCTAAAAACAACAAAGTAAGAGTTGTAATACCTAAGATGGAGCAACTCACTTCTTTATAAGGATGGAGCAATAGTGGTGAGATGTAGCAACACTACAATACTACAATGAGAAACAACAAACACTGTAACGATAAGAAGCAACAAACACGAAGATGAAAGCAACAAACATAAAAATATAGTGGTAGCTCTATAGAATTGTAGGATTTTGTTCATACTAAATAGAGAGGCAAAATCTAAGTTGTTTGTGTTATATTTGGAGGGGATTGAATTATAGGATGACACATGGCAATCCTAATTTAGAATTAGTACAACTATTCCATGACTAATGTATGACTAATCTATAATTGATGAATGATTGTTTTATAACTAAACTATAACTTCATGATAGCATGTGATAAGCATTCATATACCCCCTTTTGCAATAGTGTACTCACCCTTTTTATACACTCATTGATTGTTGAATTTACTCATTTGTAGTACATTGGATGTTATGCATTGCAAAATAAACCTGACAAAGAACTTTTTGAAGACTATAATTGCAATTGTTTTCCAATATTACCTCATTTGTTTGTAGAGTCCTACATAGTCAACATAGAGTTGGTATTCAACTGGTCTAGAACTAAATTCATTCAAATTTAAGATTTAAAATGTCTATGTCACACCTTCAGATGTTTTGTGCACTAAGAAGGCATAGATGAATAGAGCCTTTGATTGGAGTTCATGCACTTTTCATTTTGTAGTCATTTTTATGCTTGCAAAGTGACTACTCTTCTGTACATGTCATGTTGCTTGTGCAATAATAGAGCTCTAGTTGTTGTATAAGCATTTAGAGTAGTAAGTCATAGTTCAAATGGTTGTGAAAGACCCCTTTTTCTTATAGTATCGACATCATATTCCCCTCATTCATGAAAATAGATCACCCTATCTTGTGCAAATGAAGCCCTGTGTCAAAAATATATTATATACCTTATTAAAGTGCACTGAATGGAAAACTCTGATGCCAACAATATTTAATAAAAAATGATTTATATTTGTTAATAATAACTACCACGCCCAACTATAGGGGCGCATTTCATGCCAAATAATTAATTAAAGTTGGAAAAAGTGGTTTGTTACACACTTTCAAATTTAATGAAAATTTTATTTTTTCAATTTTTTCCAAAATTCCTATGCCTTGTATGTGGCCAATTTGTCCTATTGTACATGTCTTTATTTCTTATGTGAACATAATTACTTCGTTTTTTCTTTCAACATCTATCTTGCTTTGCATATTCTATAACCTTTGAGGATTAATGCAGAACAATGAACTTCACTATAACAAGGACCTCTTATCCAACAAACGATAATATATCAGTGAAAATAGCCCTTCATACCACCCAACAAAAATATCTTGATATTTGATGGTGCATGTGATACATTATTAAAAATTAAACTACTAAATATTTTACATTAGGTAACTTAAATTTCATCATTTGACCCATTTATTAATATTTGGGCATTAGTAACATTGATTTGTTTGGTTTCCAACTTTCCAAAAGTGGTATCCAGAAAAATTCATTTCTTGATTTTTTATCCCCTTTATTTCTAAAAAAGACTTGTATTTCCTTTGTATTTAAAAAAACAAAACAGGTCTTTAATCCTTACAGGATGAGCCAATCACCGTGAAAATCTTCTATTTTGGTATCGTGTGAACTGTTGGCTTAAATAAATAAATAAAAACACTCATTGGAAGTCAAAGTATTGTTGAAGACCTTCTCTTTCCACACAAAATTTGGAGGATGAATAGTTGCACTTATGTCCTGCATGAAAGATTCTTTGAGCATTCATTGGCTGGAAAATGTCCGCAGCGTTGTTTATGGGTTAATTAATTTGACCCTGGTCGGTATGCTCATATTTCCATTGTGACGTTTATAGGTGGCCATACCTTACTCCGATTATAAAATCTCTCATGAAGTATTTGATAATGGATGAAAAATCGGCTCCTACATGGATGAAAGAAGAGTTACCCGAACAATTGACGTCAACAAGAAAAGGGATCGCTAGAGTGTCAGTGTGGGTGGCCTGTTGCAATGCGGGCGTTTGCGAAGTGTTGTATTCTCTTCAGCTTTCGATTTGCGTCGGATTTGCGGTCTCTTCAGTTGCGGGAAAGCTTTGGCTGCAGGTTCAAGACAGTTCTCTGCTCCTTGCTTGGTGATTGCAATGTTTTATTTTCTCCATTTTAATGAGTGCAGGATTTAGGGCTTTGTACTTTAGGGTTTTGCGATGATGCGATGATGCGATGAAGCTTGGGCGCGACGTGTTACATTGAGTGTTGTGGTTGAAACTTTCAGATCTCTTGGCATCGGATTTGTTGTATGACTGGTATTCGAAGGAGGCCACCAGTCGCGGTGAAGACGACTTCCTCCTCTTTATCAGTGAGATGATTCGAAATCGTCTGTTTTCATGGTTGCACAATATTCTCACTAAGATACTACGTACGGCGTTCGAGAACTTTCAAATTTTTTTAGCCCAGCTGTGAATTGAATGACTTTTCCTACGTTTTTCAATGCGTGTCTGAGAATTGGAAATTGAAGTCTTTCCTTTGTAGCTGTGTGAAACACAAGCAAGCCTGGATTTCTCAACGCCGTGGATGCTTTAGGTTTGATATGTGATATAAGAACATTAGCTTTGTTTTGATCGTGTAGGCAACATTCTGATTTTGTTCACGAGGGTGTGAATTGACACTCGCGGATGCCGTCCTAGTACTTTGATTAGGAGGTTCTGTATGATCTCCTCAGTCTATAAGTGTTCTGACGTCGGTTTTATGTGTTGTTAAATTCTTCCAATTAGACCTGTTGGATTCTCCCCATGAATTTTGCCTTCCGAGGCTATTTCACATCAGGGGCATTTCTTACGCATTTACAGCTCTGAGAGGTTTTATGGTGTGTGGTGAGCAGACTGCCAACTTAATAGAGGCTTCATTCATTGATAATTTGTGCTCTTCTGCAGAATTTTTTACTACCCGACAACCTCCTGGGATTAGAGCCATGTCAGGAAGCCCGGCAGTTGTTGCTAAGGGAAGGAAAGGTAGCATGAAAGGAAATATGGGGTCCAGTGCTCTCATCACCACTGATCCTTGCAAGGGGACCAGAGATTTTCCACCCGATGAAATGCGCATGCGTACATGGCTATTCGACAAATTCAGAGAGGTTGGGTAGCATTGCCTTCCACAACTTCTGCTTTGGGCATGTATGAACCCTGTCATTTGTGGCGATTTTTTCATCATATTTAGTTTGTCTTTGTCAAATTTCAAGGCTTACAGAAATGTCCACTCTTTGGTAGTGTAGGTATCCAGATTATTTGCATTTGAGGAAGTTGACTTCCCGATGGTAGAGTCCGAGGAGCTTTACACCCGTAAAGCTGGTGAAGAAATTGTTGACCAGGTACTGACCTTCTCAACTATAACGAGGGCTTCGTATATCAAGGAAAGAATAGTTGCATGCAGTTCTATATCTAAGGCGTATGTCATCCTTAGCCTTAGATTTTAGAGTACTGTCGACCCCAGTGGATACCTACAGAAAATTGTGATGACTTTCTAATACTATTTCTGACATTTGTCATTTCACCAATGCAGCTTTACAATTTTGAGGACAAAGGTAGAAGAAAGGTGGCCCTGCGACCTGAGCTAACACCTTCTTTGGCCCGCCTTGTCCTGCAGAGGGGGTCCGTTTTCTTGATTCAATCTTCATTCTCATTTATCTCACTGTAGTGAGTTGCTTTAATATTATTAGAAAGTATTTAGTCACGTGAATCTTGAGGGTTGGATTTTTTTGACAGTTTAAGTCTTTTGCTTGACAGGAGAGCTCAGTCATTTCCTTTGAAGTGGTTCTGTATTGGCCAGTGTTGGCGGTATGAGAATATGACTCGAGGACGTCGTAGGGAGCACTATCAGTGGAACATGGACGTTATTGGTGTCCCCGGAGTTGAGGTAAGCTTCTTGAATCCTGTTCATATTATGGAAGCATAATGGGTTCTTGTGTACCGTGTTCTACAAACAAGGCGATTTTGTTTGTAGTTTATTTTTTATTTTCTATATAAATATTTCAAAAATGATATGACCCTGATTTGATGTAGACTTCGACAGCAATAATAAGGATCACCTTTTAGACTGTACGAGCCTCATGATAGACGGTGTTCAAGTGTACAGTGGAGCTTTGATGCTTGAAAGTCTGCGCTTGAGATTTAAATTTTATGTTGGCCGTCTGTTGCTGTAGGCTGAAGCTGAGCTCTTATCAGCCATAGTGACTTTTTTCACAAAGCTTGGTATTACGTCTGATGACGTCGGGATTAAAGTTTCAAATCGAAAGGTTTGTTCTCTTCTCTGCTCTACAGTCTCGTATGTTGAACTGGTCGTATTGGTTTAGAACCTTGCTGCAATCTTGATGGAAGGTTGAGCAAAAATCGTTTGAGATAATCCTGCTGTCAAAATCTCTATAATCTTGAGTTGAAGGGATGCGTGAATACTTGAATGTTTTTCACATGCGGCTCCTTTCAGATCCTTTGCAGATCTGTAAGTGTCAACCCTGTGGATGCCATTATGATGTGCCAGCCCTCTTAAAAGCCGCAGCATTGTCATGTCATGTTTATCTCCGAAGGTGAATTGCTGGTCGTCGTTGATTAGTAGTATCTGAACCGATGTGTTCAACTTACAAGCGTCACATCCTTGTTTCAAGACAGGTACTGCAAGCAGTTCTTGAGATACATAATATCCAGCCTGATTCCTTCGCAGCTGTATGCGTGGTTGTTGATAAGGTATTACACATATATCTTTTGCTTCTTGGAATAAGAGTTTGTGCCACAGCTTTCGTGTACTTAAGTTTCATGCGCTTCAAGAGTGAGTTTGAATGCGCTCACTAGCTTCTTTCGGTATTTGTGTCAGTTGGATAAACTACCAAGGAAGGAAATCGAGAGTGAATTGGATAGAGTTGGCGTTCCCAGTAAAGCCATTGAGGGGATTTTGCAAGCACTTACACTTCAATCTTTTGATGATCTTGAAGGTAATGCATCTAATGTGATTTCAATGTGAATGCTGCCAGAGGATGATCGTGTGAAGTTGATAGACAAAGCGTGGTTGATAAGGCGACTTCAATGTTATCGTAGTGGATCGTGTATTGATCCTGTTTTATTCTTGCTAACGATACATCGTTGATTTCACTTCGCTTTTGCGTAATGTGTCTGTTTGGAATAGATTTAAAAAGGCTGAGAACATTATTTAAATAAACTTTCACTGATTTCTTATGTGGTGGTTGCAGCTTTAATAGGGGCAGATAGTGGTGCAGTGGCAGAACTGAAACAACTTTTTGCCTTAGCAGAGGGTTACGGTATCCAGGGTTGGCTACGGTTTGATGCGTCAGTGGTGAGAGGCCTTGCGTACTACACTGGAACTGTGTTTGAGGTGAGGCTCTTCCGACTGAGGTCTTTGCTCATCTAATATCCAAACTCTTTCTACCATTAGGAAGTGGCTAAAGCTTCTTGAATGAAATTAGTACGAATTTTACCTAGCTCTTGTTAGCAGCTGTGAACAGAAACTTTGGGAGCCCTTCTGTAGGGTACTGGATATCATACACATCGATTTTGTGTTAGAAAGGACTGTCCCTAGTATTTTTTATTGTCAATAGCGATTTTGATCCTTTTTTGTGAATGTGTGATGATTTTGGTATGTTGCAGGGTTTTGCTAAGGACTCGAAATTGCGAGCTATATGCGGAGGTGGTCGTTATGACAGGCTACTCTCCACCTATGGAGGCCAAGACACACCTGCATGTGGATTTGGTTTTGGAGATGCTGTTATTGTTGAGGTTGGGAAGCATTTACACATCTACTGTTTAGGGTTTCTTTTGCACCTTTTTTAGTATGTCATCCTTGGGGACATACTTCATGTGTATTTAAGGGAGCTAGATGAGAAGTTTAAACTTAAACTTAAAAAGTAGTAGTTCACTATAGCCTGTGAACCGCTTAATCTTAATGTCTTTCAATGCTATCAATTATTGCATGCAAAGACAATAATTCTCCGAATAGACTTTGGTTGTCATAATGGACGATAGTAATTTTTGGTTACTAATCCCAGTGAGTCAGTGTTCAAGAAAGGGTCACTAACATGTAGGCAGTTTTCACCAACTTTGGAACTTCAGTGAATGGGTTGGCTCAAGGAGTGTACTGATATTTGCTGGGTGCGTGCAGCTTCTGAAGGACAAAGGTTTACTTCCTGTGTTATCTAACTCTGCAAATGACGTTGTGTGGACTGAGGAGGGTTCACTCAAGGTGCATGCTGCTGGAGTTGCTGCACGCTTGCGCAATGCTGGTCGGGTTGTTGAACTTGTCATTGACAATGGAAAGAAATTGAGATGGTAGGGTTTTTTTTCATGTTCCTTGCAGTGTCTTCCTTTGAGCTAGAACCTCAGATTATCCTGATCTTTATTAGCTGCTTAATGAGCAGCATAAGTACAGAAATGTAGCGTTTGGAAGCTATAATATGGCACAGGTGAGAAATAGTCATGTTCAGGTAAACCCAGAACAACATCTCTCTTTCCCAAAGTTTCATTTGTTAATCCTTAGAAGCTTACATGCACATGCTCGTGGTTGTTTAAGGCTGATATAGGAGTATGTCTCACAGGGTGTACAGCAAATGCGACGCGCTGAAGGCTAAGCGCTTGATAGTTCTCCGTAAAGAAGAATGGGAGCAAGGGAAAGTGCACGTGAGGGACTTGGGCGCTAAGAAGGACACGGACGAGACAGTGGATGAGCTCATCACAAATTCCTAGTTGCCTTGAAAAACTCCTTGATATATTGGTAGTTGTCTACTGTATCAAACGGTCAACGGACATTCTTTGAGAATGGAGACCTTCTCTTGTGTATGAGAAGTATCTGTTCCAAGGTACAGCATTTATTTCTGTATCTTTCGGAACGAACTGAATTTAATTTATCAATCACAGTGGACTAGTATACACTTTCTTGTGATGCGTGTTAGGACATGGTGCTCCACTGTTTTTCTCAGCTAGAAATTTCTTGAGCTCTCAGCTGAGGTTATGTTCCCACTTACTATCAGTGTCAGAGGGTCGTTTGCAGCAGGGTTTGCCAGATGTTCACTCATACGTTGCTTGAGAAATACAAATCCGACATAGAAGCTCTTGTGATAGTCTGTAACAACCGTGTAACATCGGAGTGTTAAGAAGTGTTTGACAAAAGTTGTGTGAGATTTATCATGACACTAGATCTAAAATAAAATAAAAAACTCAGGTTTGTACCTGGTGCTACATATTGTGCCCATTTCTACAGGTGCATGAGAGTGGTACAGTAACTCCGCCGTGAATATGCTTCTGGTGTTGCCTAGATTGCATTCGTTTGATGTTTTCTATTGCAGAAGGAGAGTTGGTCTGCGGTGATTCAGGGGTTGCGGAATGAGAGTATATCGAAAGAGAGAGGAAAGAGGATTTTATTAGATCAAAAGAAACAACTTGGTGTTGAAAACAGAAGTGAAAATCCTTGAAGTGTATGGGGAAACTCCTAAAGCCCATCGGGAAAAATCCACCCATTGCTGCAGTACTGTTTCAATGGGTTAACAATACAGTATTGAAAGTGTATTGTTGCAGTACTTGAAACAATATACTTTTAATAAAAATGCAGTAGTCCTATTGAATCTATATTGTTGCATTATTACTTATAGTAATGCAAGAATATACTTTCAATACTATATTGTTAATCCAAGCAATGAGGGGTACTTTCCCAGTGAAGGACCTCCCATTGGTATGGTAGAACCATCCGTTCCCAAGTAGGGATCCATACCCAACTTGTAGGGTGTAGCTTTTTCCAACTAAGGCTGGATCAGATTTTTAACCAAAGTTTGGAATGTGTTTTTTGCTCCTTTTCAAAGTTGGGACTAATAAGGTCATGGCACATATTCCAAAGTAGTAAGCAAGAAAGTAGGAAGTAGTGAGTGAGAAAGTAGTTCTTGAATGGTCGGAATTAGAAGACTATACATTGGGTATGGGTTGAGGCCAACTTTTGGCTTCTAAAATTCATAGTAATTTCAATTCAAGGCATAAAATTACCAAACAAATTGCAATCCCTATGATTTCTATCTTCCTACATGACCTAAATTTTACGTTGTTTTACATTGCTCTAGAACATGCACAGAATCGCTTAAGTGGTTGATTATGGGTGGTTCCACCATAGCCGACACATTTCCAACCACCACCCCATTTCCAATCTTAGATTGTTTTGTTTCTGTGAAATTGTTGCATAGTTCAAGGAATAGTTGTGGTGCATTATAATTGGTTGCAAGGCTATCAATATTGCAACTAGTCTTTGGTTAATTTTGCAATCAATGTATGGTTAGAAATAGAAAGGTCTACATGACCCTTATAGGTTTAAGAGAATCTTCCACTAAAAATTCATAGTAATTACATTTTTGTAATAAAATTCTTGAAAAATATGCAATCCTTCTAAATTCTATTTCTATACTTGGGAAAAATTTGGCACTCAAAAAACTTGTGCTCCAAATATGCACAATTGTTTAAGTGGTTGGAAATGAGTCGCTCCAAATATGCGTAATTGCTTAACCCCTAAATGCCCAGGGCCTATTTTGAGCTTCTTGGAATTTGCTCTAAATTGAACAAAAAGACAACATTTTGATAAGTTGTATCAACATTTTTGGAATTGTAACCGTACAAATTCAAACTAGACATGTTACAAATCACATTAGAAAAAAAAACACAACAATATCATTTAAGGGGTGAAAGATTATAATGTTTGATGATGAAGGTGTTAAAACCATGAAAATCTTTGAGCTCTCTTTTTACATGACAAACCTAAAAAACTGGTCACCGAAATATAATATGAGGTTGAAGGGCCTAACATGCATAACCCCAATCAATTTATGACTTCTCAAAATCTACCCTACAATTTTTTTAAATGAATTTCTAATCTGATTTTTTCTCCAAGATCTAGTGTATTTGAGGCTCATTTCCAAGAGCCCTCAACACCACAAAAAGTCAAGATTGCAGTGGACACCCTAGTACAAAATCTTGAATACAAAAATCATAATCAATCATTTTCAAAATCGGATTTTTGATGCTAAAATTAGACTTCAAAAAGAATCTGTCAAAAATATAAGCTACTAAAAGTAGCAACTTAATTGGGTCTTATTTAACTTCAAAGTATTGTCAACACCAGAATTTGATGCCTCGGGCATTTTAGGGGTTAAGTGGTTGGAAATGGGTGGTCTAAGTTACTTGTTCCTCTTTTGAATTACTCATTTCATACCTTAGCTTCCATGACTTTGTGCTTGGCACTTGGCTAGTTTGGGGGCTGAAGAAGTGTCGTCGTGCAAGTGGTCCTTTGCAATGAAATTTTGCTTTCAAGAAAAATGTAGGAAAATATCAGGTCTATGTTAGACATAAGGTTTTGAGCTCTACACACTTGGAGTGAACAGTGGATGAACAAAAATATGTCATATGCATACAACATTGTGAATTTTCATCCATCTAATTCTTTATAGATTCTTGTGTTACTCAGTCTCTAAAATTTCTAACATAAAGTTTTCAAGACTTGTAGTGTGCATATTCTATATTTCAAAGGGTACAAATATATTTTCAACTCAAAAACTAATTATCTTTTGAGTTCAAAAATGACTCACAGAACTCAACTTGAATAAAGAATGTAGTGTAAAACCCAATTATATAGGTATGTATTCTAAATTTAGATATTCTTCTAAATTGCATTCTATAATACATCTTCACAATTCTAAATATATAGATTATCTCTTGGTTCTCAAGGAGTTAAGCAACTATGACCAACTCTAAATATTATTGTATGCAACCATTTTACTTTCATTTTTGAGAAAGTGACAAGATGTCTATCATTTACATCTTGATGAAGAAATTAGATATTTTTGTGTTCATCAATCTTTAAGAAAGTAAATCATTCTATAGTCATATTCAGCCCCTTTCTCATCCAAATTTCATCCAATCTTCTTCATAGATCTAAAACAAAACTAGCAAAAATAAACGACCACTTCTTGATCACTAGCAAAGTAAATAATAATTTTGCAAGGCACAATTTGGCCCCCATGGTACCTGGTTGGCTGCATCTTAGATTTTCTATTGACTTGTCCAAAATCTTTCATAATTAAAATAGGTGACAATAAAATCTTGAAACATTCATCTTTCACTAAAGAACATGGGATTAATCACTCACTTAGCTTGTTTTGAGTCAATTCTAAGGAACCAAATATTGAATTTGTCTTGCTTAAGGACCAAAGCTATGGAGCTTGTAGATCCAATTTCACCCACCCAACTTGCGTTTACAATTGATAATGGGCTTCCATCCTTGTTCTATGTGGTCATTAATGACTTCCCGCCATTACAATAGTCTAAACACGTGCACGAGGCCAAAAAGCAATTGCACTAGTATGCCAAGTGCTACCCAAAATAATGTTGTTTCTTTATATTCCTATTGTCGTACAAGCCTTTCTTTAGCAAGCTACGGGCACCCTTGAGTAATCAATCTCGATCATCTTATACTAATTTCCATTAATTATGCATAATTATTGTTTTTGTTGGATGATCTCTTTTTCAACACCTCAAATTAATTTCTTCAAGACCAATATGGCGTTAGCTGCAATGCATGTAGGAGCTCCCCTCGGAGCTCCCAAAAAATTCAAAAATACTTCAACTACTTGGATGCAATTTTTGGTCAACAATTTGCAGCCACATGATTCCACTTCCATTGGGACCTTAATGTGGGAGGCAGGATAGGACACGTTGGAATAGTCCAACCCTAAATGGTTCAATCATTATGTCATGGGGGTTGTAGAACACCACCAGGCAAGTACTCCTAGCTATGCAGATATTGTCCCAAGGCCATAACTTATACTTCCAAGATATTGAGTATTATGCTATGATGCATTCTGGAAATATTGGTGGAACATTTATCCACTTGATGATAGAATTTGTTAGGATATCTACATTCTAGAATTACTAAAGGCGAATCCATACTTCAAAGACGTAACCATGGCAACTTCGATCCATCTTGGATTTGTAAATGATGTCTTTTCATACCACAAAGAAAGCTCCTTAGAACAAAACCCTCGCAATTTGCTGATGAAATGTAAAGGGAAGCCTTTTGTTTAGACATTGCATATGGTAATAGACTTGGTGAATACATGTATTTGTGTGATCATGGATTTGGAGGCTAAAGCTTGGAATTCTACTTTGCAAAATCACTTGCACGATATCAAAGCATTCATTGTTGGAAGTGTTTATTATAGTTACATGGAGTCACGCTATCGGCATCTTGATTTAATATTTCTATAACTAAGAGACCTAACTAGTAGTTGGAAAATTATTCCTCGTGGCAAAGGTCTAGGGCTCTAATTGTTGTTTTTTAAATCTTAGCATGTTGTTGGTGACTACCTTTTTGCATTGAAATTTAAAAAATGTTCCTTTTGTGAAAAAAGAAAAAAAGATTGATGGTATCTTATTCATTCTTCATATGCACAGACTATGTAAAAGTGGATCTCTCACTTAATGATTATGTTTCATGTTTCTTATCCATTGAGACCTTTTTTTTCAATTTTAAAAAAGAGAATGGGATATATACATTCCGATGAGCAAGTTCAAAGGATCAAAATATATGAGATGATGTGTAATGTAAAGCTTCCATTCACAATGCACCTAGGGAGAGATTTCATTCACCACACAAGAGAACTTTGAACCTTTTCCTACAACAACCTAGAAACTTGCACCATTTTAAAGGTTGCATGATCGTTTATTTTATATTAAGCTAAAACTCAACTGCAACAAAATACTAAATGTAAAATAAAATTAAGTGTATTCACATTTAATACAAATCAAAGCTCACTTGTATGGTCAAGAGAGCCTCCAATGTATTGTATGGTTAGTGGAGCCTCTACCTTTGGTCTAACAAGGACTTCCTTCTGACACATTTTATGCATTTTTGATGAACGTCGGTGATTTTCGTCAATGTTTCTATTGATGTAAAAGTTTGCCCTTCTATGAATTCTATTATTTTTAGTATATGATTGATCGACATGGACAGTTTAAAACTGCGAAAATCTTTTGTTATTTAGGGGTTAAGTGCTGTTAATGTTTCTTTTTTTTCTATGAATTAGGTTTCTTACGATAGTTTGGGTGAGTTCACAGGAGGTTTCAAGAAGGATTTAGAGCAAGATGCTCAGCTTCGTCTTCCGCGGTGGTGATGCTGCACCAGCTGACATACCCGCACTCCCCGAGAGTAGCAATGCATCAGTGAAAACATCGAGATGGAACCCTCCAATTAAGAGGGCGGGTGGCAATTGGAGTGGCCATTGTTGCTATTGGACTGGCGGTCTCGGGTATCCTCCTACGAAGAAATCGCTTGTTGGGGATGGAGTCATCCAAGGGAAGCAACGATCGCAGCTGAATATTGCAGATCTGTAGGTGCACGTCTGCTTCTTCACAGGATCGGAAGCATCGTAGTTCAATCACTCTAAAGTCTGTGGTTGCCTCCTACGAAGAAATCGCTTGCAGTTGGGAAGCCATCCAAGGGAAGCATCGATCGCAGCTGATTGCGGATCTGTGCATGTCTTCTTCAATTCTTCAATTCGCAGAAAGCATCGCAGTTCAATCACTCTGAAGTGGTTGCTTGCTTCCTCCGAAGAAATCGCTTGTTGGGGAGCCATCCAAGGGAAGCATCGATCGCAGCTGATTGCAGATCTTTGCACGTACGTCTGCTTCTTCAATTCTTCACAGGAAGCATCGCAGTTCAATCACTCGAAAGTGGTTTGGACGTCGAATTTCTCTTACTGAAAAGTTTCCAGGGTAAGTGCAGTCATGGGCCTTTGGTTGCATTAGGGATGGCTCTCGATGTTTGTGTACAATGGTTTACTTCCATTCTCGCTGCGTAATGTAGAAGCGATGTTTTGGAATTCACTTGGACTGTATTGTGCTGTGAGGATTGATTTGTGTTTTCGTGCATGCATTGCAAGTGCATGTACTTTTTGTTGCTCATGGCAGCAAGTTTTCGTCTATTTGTGAGCAAGGAGGCATTGAATGTTTGGGTGCTGGTATCCCTTGATAGACCAAGGATGCGTAGTCTTTATATGACTGATTTGATGGACCATATATTGTGAATTTAAGTGCATTTCAGTTGGGTCCAAATTACACGTCAGTAGTTTCAGTGAAGAAACACTGCATGCGAAGATTAGTGTAAAAACAAAGTAATTGGACAAACAAGTGCCTCGTGTGACCTCGAAACTGCTATAAAAAATAATTGAGCTTTCTGGTTCGAAAACATCCTCCCTCTTTTATACACACACTGTACATATAACGCAAGTTTATCCTTGGCAGTGATGTCTCTTTAAATTAGAAGCCGAGTGAAAGTGTGATCTATAAATCGTTGGCAGTTTTTCAATATCCAAGACCTTGGTTTACAAAGCACAGTCCAAACTTCCCTCCAAATGCTGAAATGTCTGCAGCTTGGTCGAACCTTGGGACGTTTTTTGATATAGAACCAAGATTTCTCAAGATGCCTTTATGTCATCAACATGAGAAAACTTACCTTATATTGCCTCCACTGTAGTATGGGTGTACGTACTAGTAAGAAGATGCTTTTCATTGCTCCTCTTATGTTTTTATTTTTGTAGAATTTGCACACCTCAACCTGGATATTGAATGCTAATGACAAATATTTGGCAACTACTGATATGCAACTACGTTCTTAATCTGGAGTTATACAAATACTCCGTAGTAGTTTTTTCATTTCGTTGTCATCGTTATTCCTGTCTGTATCTTTGAGACGCAATTTTTTCTGTGCAGTATGCCGTAGAAGAGAATCATCTGGTCTTTCTTTGACTCTTGAGAAGACAATTGGATTGCCTCAGAATTGTTTCGTCTAAACAGTGTCGTACATGTTTCAGGGGAGTTTGCATCCGTGCTGTGGTGCCGTATTTTGCAAGCAAACAAGCTGCCGAATCTAGAACTGGAAACTTAATACATGAGAATGTGCTTCTGAGTTGGATCTGCACATCATACATTTTTTATGCTTCACCTATCCGGCCCTCATTGAAAGTAGCAAGCCCTGCTATTCGAGAATTATGGTGGTCGTTCGCCCTTTGAAATTAAATTAAGTGTACCCCACACCTTCGTCTGAATTAATTATTCTCGAATGACGAATCGACACATGTCATAGAGATAGAACTTGATATATTTTGAATGTTGGCAGGCGGGTTTTGGTAATAGGACAGTAGTCTGTGACAACCACGTACCTTTTACCAACCCATTGTGTTCACTTACCTTTTAGGTTATATTTTTAGGGCCGGGGTGAACTGACCCCCTCGCTCGTAGTGCCAAAGTCCATCCAGGGGTGCACATAAAAAAAAGCCCCCTATTTTGTGCCGTGTAAACTCTATTTTCTAGTACTCCCCTAGTTAATTTGGGGCCTCTGATTGCAAATATGAATTCAGAATTTGCAAAAGAATTCATGCATGGAAAATAAAAAATTTCAGGGTTTTCCCAGGGGTACGAGCGAGGGGGTCAGTTCACCCTGGCCTATTTTTAGGGTATCAAGGCAATGAAACTACTTTGCTGGAGTTTGTGTTGGTGGTCTCATTACGTTACCATTCAAAGTTTCCATGTTCATTGCATTTTGCATCTCTGAGCTTGTTGCCATAAAGAATTATAGATGGGCATTGTCCTTATTCTCCGAGACCATCCTGTAGCTGCCTTTTTTTTGGAGTTGTTGTTGTGGTATGCAATGATGCTAGTGTATGAGCGTAGAGACATGAGCCTACAAGCCTAGAACCTAATTGCAGGTATGTACTTGCAACCATTTGAAGGTGTTTATAACAACATATGTACCTATAACCATTAAAGAAAATCTGGACCCTACGTAGGGCTGTTTGATTGTATAAAAATGTGCAATTACAAGGAAAAAATAATAAAATAATAAAATAATAATAATAAAATAATTTTGTTTGGCCCACTTGATCACTTGGTGTGCCATGTAGGACGGGGGGCTAAATTTATTTATTTTTTCCTAGATTTGCACATCAATTGAAAGTCAAATGGTCCTCTATAGGGATCAAATTTTTTCTACTGATAGGTACACTATGACATGGAAAGAGTGTATAACATAGGTACCTATACATAGATACCTATAACTATAAAAGGTATTTGTAGTGTAGAATCAGTTGCTCATAGATTGTATGCTTACATGCTAGCACTCACTCCCCTCATGATATGCACTTATCAATCTTGTGTGAAGCTTCTTGTCTATTGACCTAATATTTTGTTGCATCTCTTTAGACCATTTCTTCTGGTAGGTTTAAGCCTTCACAAATGTCATTGTTTTTACAAAGAATATACAAAGGACAACCAACATCAAGTGTTTTAAACAATTATTTTTTTATATGCATCATACAGCTCTAATATAAAAATTGAATCATTACATTGAGTTTCAACCCCTAGAGAGGGCTGCAAGTTCCCCAGGATTCCAAGTCCCCGGAATTACGTCGTAGTAGCTGCCTGACGTGGCAAAGTGATTACCACATCATATAAATAAAAAATTTAATTTTTTTTCATTTTAAGATTTTTTTTCATTTTAAAAAAAAAAAAAAAAAAATTATAACAACAACTTTCTTTAACTACCAAAGGAACAGTGTCAGGAACGGGCATGAAACGGCCCTCCCAATCCCCCAAATCTCATATAATGACATTGTCCTATTCTACAAATATTTCAAATGCAAGGGCATTAAAATATACCAATGGTTCATATTGAAACCCATACTCTCTACAATGGATAATGAAATTCCATGCTCTCAATTCCAAAAAACTATTCAAGTATTGTGAGAACCAACATTATTTGCATGTTTGTCAAATTGTGAACGTTTTAAATTCTATAAATGTCAACTTCCTTCCGTTTTTGCATACAAAAATTTGAAGTAATGTATACCAACATGCTAAGGTACAAAAAAATTTGGAGTTCTAAAAAAATATTGACAAAATATAAAGTAATTCCAAACTATGGAACACAAAACCAAATTTTAGACATGGCTAACTCTAAAATTAATTTTCTTTCAAATCGTGACTAATTTTTCTTCAAACTTTCATAATAATGTGTTATATGTTGCACACTACAACTTTCATATATCTACTTTTGAACTTTGCCCATTGATGCTTATGGTATGGTTGTTTGAATGAAAAAGTTTCAA
This sequence comes from Antitrichia curtipendula, assembly GCA_951230915.1. NCBI lineage: Eukaryota > Viridiplantae > Streptophyta > Bryopsida > Hypnales > Leucodontaceae > Antitrichia > Antitrichia curtipendula. The sequence goes on from OX579635.1 coordinate 26,039,783, forward strand.
ATCTATACCCAATTTTGTTTGTCATTGTATCTTCCCTTGTCTTTTGTTTAGGGATTTAGGAATTTTAATTGGCGGAAGTATTCATTGCCTTCATGTTAGAATGTGAATAATAGTCATAGCTAAGAATAGCCCCACAGCTAAGGTAAACCAACCTATTCCCGTCAGCTTCCTATTTCCAACATCTGACTTTTGGCCCCATTACCACCCTGAAACTCATCTAAGTCCATCTATTTTTCTGACAAAATCAGCTCATTAATTCAGCTTGGGTAACGTGTCTATCATTGATTGGTGGATATCCAAGTGCTCATAGATACAATCTATGGCGGTAATGGGTTGTTGATCTGACTTTTATAAATTAATCCATGGGCGGATTTGTAATTTCAGGGCAGTCGACTTCAACAATTCATAGAAATTTCAATTTTCATCAGAAAATTATAATTCCACTTGGGTTTGATTTGTGAAACATGCATACACCTTTGAAAAATAGGTGACCCCATTGAAGTTGACTCCAACATAGTCAGATCGCAAATCAGGGTGGTAATAGGCTTGTCTACTTTATAAGGGGAAGCAACACTATAAAGGTTTTGCACCATTGATCTTAGAAGATCAATAGTGCACAATCTTTATAGTGTTGTTTTCCCGGGTATTTGTGGGGTTGCTCTAAATATCTATAGAGCCTTATCAACTGTAAAAGGAGATATTGACATGTTGTTGTTCTTTGTATTCTTGCCTGCTTTGTCAATCATTACAAAAAATTTCAGCCTTGGAAGGGGCTGCGAGAGCTGGTGCAATAAGGGAAAAAAAATTAGTTTTTTTTTTTCAAAAAGTGAAATCCAGCACGTCAGTGCCACGTCAGCGCCACATCAGACCTGAAATTTTAATTTTTTTTAATTTTTTAATTTTCCTTAGTATTCCGTAATAACACCCCGAGGGTGCCTAAGTCAGATTCTGACAGCCCCTTTGAGGGTCGAAATTTTTTCTAATGACCTAAGCTTAGCTAATATGATCTCAACATTAGACGAGATTTTGGGGTCCTAAAGTGCTACGAGTTCCCAAACTATTGAAAATGCAGGAATTGTGCCAAATCAACCCCAAATCAGCAGTCTGATGTGGCAAAACTATTGTCACATCAAAAAAAAATATTATTGTTATTATTATTTTTTATTTTTTATTTAATTAGTTGATTATTTTTTATTTAGTTTAAATTTTGGACAGTAGTGATTGGTTCTAACATTGGGGACAAGCTTGAAATGGTCCTCTAGAGGAACTAAAAAACATCTAATGTGTAGGAAAATTTCATTGCCTTGAGATCTTAAAATACTCACAAATAAATTGAATTAACCCCTAAACATCTAAGTCCCTAAATTTTGGTGTAGATAATACTTTGAACTTAAATAAAACCTAATGAAGTTGCTATTTTTAATAGTTTATATTTTTGAAAAAATCTTTTTGAAGTTTAGTTTTAGCATCAATTTAAAAAATGATTGATTATGATTTTTTTATTTAAGATTTTGTGCAAGGGTGTCTATTACAGTCTTGACTTTCAGTATTGTTGAAGGCTCTTGGTAATGAGACCTAAATACACTATATCTTGAAGAAAAATTCACATTAGAAATTCAAATTTAAAATATTGTAAAGGGGATTTTGAGAAGCCATAAATTGATTGGGATTATGCATGTTAGACCCTTTATCCTCATATTTTTTTTGTGACCAACTTTTTGGATTTGACATGTAAAAAGAGGATTGAAAGACTTCAAGTCATTTTTGTAGTTTTAACACCCTCATGATCAAACATTAAATCTATAAATCTATAAGTGATGGTTGTGTTCTATTTTTCTATGTGATTTCTAACATATCTAGATTGAATTTATACCGTTACAATTCCAAAAAATTGATACAACTTATCAAAATGTTGTCTTTTTGTTCAATTTAGAGCAAATTCCTAGAAGCTCAAAAAATATTTTCAGCATTTAGGGATTAAGTATTACAATTCTTTCAATGACTTTATTAGAAATGCCAACTCTATGCAATTGCAACTTTACCATCGCAAGTACCTTAAAATGTTGGGCCTGTGACTTTGTTTTCAAACTTCAAAGTTCATGTCTTTGCATTTTGCAACTACTTTATGCTTTAAAAATTATTATATATTTTATTTTTAAGAGATGCAATTACATGTCTTCTATGCGTGATAAAATTTCAATATTCTTGGTGAAGATTTGAAATGACTGGATTTTTGAACAAAAAGTGACAATCTTATTTTTTCGGGCAATTTAAGCATCTTCTTGAAAAAAAACTTTTTGTTCAACTTTGAATACTAATATCTTCCAATCCATACGGTCAAATTTTATGAAATTTTTACTACATAATCTCAAACAAGTTAAGTACAAGATCCTACGGTTAAATTCCACAAAAAAATTGGTTTCTTTAAGTGAATACAACAAAAGTGGTAGTTTTGAGTGGTTTTCTGGCAGAAAACACCCTCGGGGCTGTAGGGGTTAAAGTCCCGAGGTCTCTTTTCCATCAAAAAACACTCAAAATTGCCATTTCTATAGCAAAAAGAAAAAAAAACTTTAAATGTTTTTTTTCTTCCATATCTATCTGTAGGATCTTGTACTTGTACTAAACTAGTATAAAAATATGTGGAAGAAATTCCACAAATTTTGACCATGTAGATAGCAAGATATTTGCGTTTAAAGTGAAGAAAACAAATAGTTTTGTAACTTGCTCAATTACATTTTGGGGCTTTGAACCTTCATAACTTTTTAATTTTTGCTCTAGTGATTTTGAATTTGTAATTTTATACAATAAAGAATTGAGTTGAGAATCTAGGAATAAAAATTCAAAAAAGCACACACTTAGTGTTCACTCATAAAACAATTGTTAAGTAGGAGTAGGTTCAAAAATGAAAAATAAATCTAAATTGTTAATAACTTTAAGATGGAATTGAAATACACTAACCTCAATAGTGAGATTATTCTAGCAAGAGATCTTAATCTTGTGAAACTTTTTTTTTTCTTAATTGTAAAAATTTAGGTTGGAAATGAATCCTTCAAGTTATTTTTTCAGAAAGATGCTCCGATTGCCCAAAAAACAAGATTGTCTATAACGTTTTTATAACAAATCCAAGCTTTATGAAAAAATCAAAGCTTCCCATATACGTAAAAATATAATCTATAAAAATAAAAATAAAAATAACTTTAAGGTTTATTGAAGGATTTTTTTCTGCCCGCCAAACTAAAGAAAGGGCTTTTTGTGCCGTAACTTCCGCTCATGGGCTTTGATTGAAATGAAAATTATATATTCGGAAAGCTAGTGTGATTTTCTATTTTCACAATAAAACGGAAAAAACCATGACAAATATTGAGACCATAGGAGCCTACCCAAAATCCATTTTGTTCCTAGAGAAGACAATGGGACTTTAGGGGGTAACTTCAAACTATTGTGGACACCAAAATTTGATACCTCAGGTATTTAGGGGTTAAGGATTAAGGTATTGATTTTGCCTAGTATACTTATCTTATTAATCCTTAAACAACGGGCTCATAGACGTAGAAATCATTTGTTTTGTCACCGTGTGAATTGTTGGATTAAAATAATGCAAAACCACTCATTGGAAGACAAACTACTGGAGATGATCCTCCCTGTTCGCACAAAATTGGGAGGATGAATAGTTGCACTTCTTTCCTACAATGAGAGATTATTTGTCATTCATTGGCTAGAAAACGTCCTCGGCGGTGTTTATGGGTTAACCAAGAATTTCTGATATTGGTTGGTGTGTCTCAAAGTCCTCTAGTTATTAGAGGAAAGAAAAAAAATCAAGCAGTAATCCCTAAAGGACCAGCTGAGGGACTAGCATGTGTTTTTTGGTAATATAGAAATTTTGGATAAGTACCTGTGACTAGAGATTTTTATGTCTTTAGCTGAAATTTTAATAGAAGTTGTGCACAAGGAATATCTTTTGTGTGCACTAAATTTCATGACATTTGGAAATACGAGGCAAAAGTTATGGCCTACTATGTTACTTTTTTCCCCGGTCGGGCAGTCCGAGCAGATCAGAAAAAAATCACAATTTTCTGAAACAAAAATTTGAAATTGGTTTTTTAGAGTTGTGGGTGTGTGTGTAAAGCTTTGAATCATTCCATATTGACCAATGGGTCAAAAGTTATGAGGTGTTTTAGTTTGCGGGTAGTTATGGATTTTCTACTCTAAAATAAACTTTGAAGTCCTTTATCTTACTCAATTTTCAATATTTTTTGAAAAAAATTAAGTCATAGGATGTAGGATTTTTATTACAACATTTCAACCATTGGGATTGGCATTTTTCAATTCCATAATCAAATTCTTAACAATTTTGTATTCTGAATCATTATCTATTTCTTTCTACTTACTTTTTTTTTCCTATATGTTTTGTAATTCCAAATGATGTGAAATTTTTTAATCACGTAGCCAACTTGTCTAGGAAAAAGAATCCAAAGAAGCACCACCATTTTGGACATTTTTTCATAGAGAAATAAGTTTGTTAAGTGCAGCTGCCGTTTCTTTCATTGGGCCAAAAAAATGATTTCAGTGAATTTGAATACTCATATCTTGCAATCCACACGGTGAAAATATCTGAAAATTTTTACCACATGTTCTCAATTTAGTATACTACAAGATCCTACGGTTACATGTGTCAAAAAAAAGTTATTTTTCAAAAATTTGATACTTGTACTAAAAATGGGCAGTTCTTGAGCGTTTTTGGTGAAAACATATTCATGGAACTTCAGGGGTTAACTAAAGAACTTCCTCCACCAAAGGACCCATATTTGAGAGGTCCAGGTTCAGCACTTTAGTTCCAGTGTTCATTAAACCAACTGGTCTGCCTTAATTTTTAATTTCCTCCCAAGTTAACCGCCCGAATTAGTGGGGTCCTTCTTTTTCTTGATTGCTAATCCAACAATCCAACACTGGTCCTGACTAAGACAAACGCTTAAGCTAATTCTGGGAACCGAACCTTTGGCCTCTACCCCCTAATAGCCTAGCTAAGGTAAGGGGAATAATAAAAATAGAAAACCCAAGAGGAGCCACTCACTCACCCAGCAACCCAGCAACCAAGCCGCAGTGGAGCAATGGGTTCCCAAGGTGAGCGTTCGCTCCCTTTTCAGTTCCCCTTGGAACCCAAACGGGGAACCGGAGTGCCCTTGGGCTTCCTTGAAGAGTCAAGGGATCCCAACTCGGTGCCCCAAGGCTCCCCCTACTGCCACTACTCGAAGGAGAATTGGGGCGCTAATTTTAATAACTCCGCAGGCTTTACTCCCACTATCTTTATCAGTCCCTAGCCTAAGGTAGTGGAAAATTTAGAGTCATTCCAGGGATATTCACCAGGACTTGGGAATCGGAATATGGGTTTCAGAATGGGGGGGTGGGGTTTAGGTCCCTAAAAACTTACTTATTTCAGTCCGGCATTTCATCACCCAGTGGATGAATTTGGCCTTCATTGTAACTATAGAAAGCATGATATTCGGAGCAGAAAATGGGGGCGTTGATATTTAAGAGTGGGGATCCAAGAGTCCAGGAGTTTCCACACTATTTAAAAACTGTCAAATGATGCCCACTGCAACCACACCACCAGGGTATGTAATAAAATACTCCATACTTCAATGTGAAGGGTATCAGTATAGGTTTTTAGAACTGTTTTTTAAGTTGGTTTTGGTAATGCAAATCTTTGACAAAATTTCTGTGGATTTCCATTTTACAGAAAAATAATGGAGATCTATGCTTTGGGGGTCTTTTGTTTTTTTGTTTCTTCTGTTTCTTCTGTTATTTTGGGGGGCACATATTGAATTGATTTCAACGGCGAAAGAAGAGTAAGTTAGTTTTCTTTTCATATAGGCAGTTGCAAACTGAATGCAGTTTGGGTGGGGCTAATTTAGAATTAAACAGTTGGCCGAATAGTCAGTCTTTGCTAAATAGAAAAGGATTCTGCTTTGGAGCACTCCTCACCGTTGACCCCTTTGAGACTGTACGACATCGTGGAGCGGCAAAATTGGTAAATAATAAGTCCTTACTTAGTTGCTGATGCGCCTACTCGGCTCAAATATTGGCTCAAAAAGTAAAATGGTGCTTTTGCTACTACTACTAATTATATATTTCTAAATCCTAAATGAGAGAAAAAAAGAAAAGCATGACACTGAGTGAACTTTAATTCTTAGGTACTACAGAAGTTTATTTAATTGGTTTCCACTAAAGTAATACCTTCATTGTTGCTTTGCAATGAATTCCCATTTGTTAAATTTTTTAAAAACAACACAATACCTTCATTTAATTTGCATCCAACTTTCATTTAATTTGCATCCAACTTTCATTTAATTCGTATCCAATTATACACACAAATTACATTACATTCACCCAAAAATCATCTAACTAGATCCTAAAAGATTTAATGTTTCCTCATAGGATACTTTAAGATTTGGACATGTTCCTATGATCTCAATTTTTGGCCTCATGTTTTGAATTTTTTTTTGATGATAGGAAAACACATTGACTTTACAGGAATACAATTTTTATTTCAATAGGTGCCTAGGATCAAAAGTTTGAACTTTCATAACTTATAATTTTTGCTCTACTAATTTTGAATTATAATTTTTTATGATAAAAAATTGAGTTGAAAGTCTAGAAAAAAAATTAAAAAAACACACACACAATTTTCACTCATTATAAAATTGTTAAATAAAAGTAGGTTCAAGATTGAAGGAAATCTAAATTGTCAATAACTCTAAGATGGAATTGAAATACACTAATCTCAACGGTGAAATTATTATAGCAAGAGATCTTAACCTTGTGAAACTTTTTTTCTTAACCCCTAAAACCCCGCTTGTCTCCTCAGGGGACAATTTGGGTCCGGGTAGGTTCCTATTGTCTCAATTTGAAGTGAATTTTTTGAGATTTTTTGAGGTTGTGTAGCTTTGCAAGAGCTTTGTGGATATATAATTTTTATTTCAATTGGATGCCGGATGAAAAAGTTATGGCACAATGAGCAAAAAATGGAGATTGGCGGGCAGCCCAAAAAAAATTACAAAAAGTCAAAATTATTTTTTTTGAATTTTTTTCTTAAAAGATTATGTTTTTACCTATATGTGGAGCTTTGATTCATTCTATTTGGACTAGGGATGAGAAAGTTTAGGACAATCTTAGTTTTTCGGGCAATTTAAGCATTGTCTTGAAAAAAAACTTTTGTTCAACATTGAATGCTAATATCTTCCAATCCGTACAGTGAAATTTGATAAAAAAATTTACTACATGATCTCAGACAAGTTAAGTACAAGATCCTACGGTTGAATTCCCATAAAAACAAAAAAATTGGTTTCCTTAAGTGAATACAACAGAAGTGGTAGTTTTGGGTGTTTTTTTGGCAAAAAACACCTTCAGGGTTTTAGGGGTTAAAGATTGTGAAAATTGAGGTCATAAATGAATCCTACAAGTTATTTTTTCAAAAAGATGCTCTAATTGCTAGAAAAACAAAATTGTATTTAACTTTCACATAACAAATGCAAATGGAATAAATCAAAAGCTTCCCATATACACAAAAATATGAATATACAAAAATAAATAAACAATTTAAATTTTTTTGAAGTTTTTTTTTGCTTGCCAAACTAAAAAAGGGCTTTTCGTGCCATAATTTTTTCTCATAGGCTCCGGTTGAAATTTAAAAAATATATATATTTGAAAAGCTAACGTGTTTTCTATCTTTGCAAAAAAAAATTCAGAAAATCATGACAAATGTTGAGACCATAGGAGCTTGCCCCAAATCCATTTTGTGCCCCAAGGGACAATGGGACTTTAAGGGGTCAAAATAAACATATCATAATTTATTTGAATTTTATTGGGTGAATGCCAATCATTTTGAACTTCCTTAAGTTTTCAAATTTATTACACAAGTCTTCTGTGACCCCGAAAACGTAAGAGTCGGAATCTACGTCACAAGGGTACAAACTGAACCATAATAACTGTCCGATAAGTATCCCATGTCTCATTGATACCCGGATCAGCTGGTACCCGGATGGAAGGCATTCCTGTTTTCCAGGTGGCAGATGGATGAGAAAGCGATTTTTTGAAGGGGGAAATGAGGGATGCCATGCATGTCGTTGCAAAAGTTCGACCGTCCAGCCAAATTTAAGCTGTTGCATTGAATGGACTCTTTACCCAATGGGAACAAAATAGGGAACATGACATGGGAACTTTTTCCAAAGCCCCCTTTTACCTGTAATTTTTGTTCTCGGTGTTATAAATTTGGTCTACCCGGAGGAGGGAACCCATAACTGAGAACTTGTTGGCAATTGGCAGCGTTATTTTTAATTTTGTAATTACTGATTTAATTAATTAAGTATGTATGTATGAACGAACGAACGAATGAATGAATGCTTGGATGTATTTGTGTAGTACATAGATGGGACGAAATCTCATAGCTTCATTTCTTAAATGGCATTCCGTTCATCCATTTAAAAAGTTTTACCAAATTGCATTTGGTATCTTAGAACATCAATCAAATTGGCTTTGCATTTATACAATTGAAAACTGCACACAAAGAGTTTTTTCCAAATGAAATTTTTTAATTATATAATTGTGTCTTTCTTTTTAAGTGTATAGAGAGAAACACTTAATAATTAAACACACTAACTAAGAAATTTAGTGAACTAAATATATTATCATGATAGTCTCCAAGTTTTAGCTTATCATGCCAAAAAATTTGAATTTAAGAAAAAAAAAACTTTATTTTTGATGTATTTCCATAATTAATCTATAGTAGCATTGTAGATGGAATAATTTCACATACAATGATACAAGAACAATCTTTTTATAGTTTTCTACAAAAGAAGGAGTTTGCAATGTCTAGGGGGCAAAGAAATTCAACCTTGAAAAATGTTATACTATGAGAAAAATGTTTCATTTATTATTTGGTGCCCTTCTTGCAAAATAGCTTTATTCTTGAGAATGCAAGTGGTGACTAAGTTCTATTGGCCAGTGAAAAACTTTAGCAACTTTCAATAAATATGGCATACTTTGGAAAGATACTATACATAAAAAATAATGGCAAACTTTTAGCCAATAAAATATCATTTGGGTATTCATGTACACACAAAACATATACAAGGAATTTGTTGCATGAAAATTTTTCATTTATATTTAATTTTTTTATAAGGGTTTTGTCATTGAATCTTTTTTTTTTTTTGAAACACATGGACAATTTCCATTGCAAGGGGAAATAGGACTTAAGAGAAATCACCCATAGACGGAAGCATAAGCTTCCAATTCATCTAAGATTGATTCCTCGAACCAAAGAAATCGGTTTGAAGCCACGTGTTGTCGAAGCACTTGAGGAAAATGCCAGCTTTGTCGGGGTAGAGTGTACAAAGTTTGTTGGTTTTAAACCATCCCCCCCTGGCATGGTCAATGATGGCTTCCCATTCATTGAATCTTTTTTGATGCAATGTGACACTCATTCACCCCAAATAAAAAACATCCTCATATACAATCTATAATTTATTACAAAAAAAATCAAATAAAACCATTTGCTTTAATATTGCAAACCTTGCATTGTGTTTCAATTTACATGGGTTCTTATAACATTTTTGAAGACTAGGTTAACCCTTTAGTGACCGTGGTTGATTTGAGGGGCGGGCGTAGTTTTTCAAGAAAATAAATTTTGTGGCCACTCTAAAGATGTAGTCTTAGATCAAACCGTACAAGGTATTTCCATAAGGGAGATTCTTCAACCTAACAAAAAATCAAACTCATCTAATGGTACAAATTGCTATAAATAAGGTAGGAGGTCCATAAATCAACCTTTTAAAGGCAAAAATTGAATTTTAGAGAGGTGAAACATCTTTAAATAATTTTTAGTAAATTTTTTTCAAAAGACAAGTAGAATAGGCATCTAACCTAAGTCATTTCATATTTTTTCAAGCTTTGTGAAATTAATTACAAATTTTTGAAGTTCACAAAAAATGGTCATCTGTGGTCATCAAAACGAATACCCTTTTAAAATGTGCAGATTTGGTACATTGAAGAAAGTGAAATGTACCTCTAAATCATGTTTGCTTCTAGAACCTTGTTGGAGTTTGAGTTGCTTTCCTTAATTCTCAAAAATCAATGATTTATATGACCCTTTAGAATTCGAGCTACATAAATACCAATGCATAAGTTTACTTTGGGCATTCATGAGATTACAAAGCAACACTTATGCCTTGTCAAGACATCAAATTACAAAAAAATCTCACAATTTGGTTGATATTATTTTGTATTTTTGTTGAACACTTCCCATTTGAAGGTATAGGCCATTTGAGTTTGCAACCTCGTAGCTAATTCATCAATACTCCAATTCTTGAAATTGGTTTTGTCTGAAGCGCACAAAGACATTCTAATTGCATTCCTTTTTGAGATTTTTGTGATCAAATGTATTTTGAACAATATTAGACCGAGAGTCCAAAAATAAACCAAAAAGTGGTCGACTGGTCACTAAAGGGTTAAGTACATAAATTCAAATCAACTAATCATCATTTGAGTGAGACTAAGATATTTGTTCACTTCATTCTATACATTATTGAACAATTCTTTTTCATCTAGTTATAATACTATAGGATTTGTGTTTACAAACAATCAAAAAATAATATACATGTTTTCGTAACCCTTATGCATTCAACCATCTTTTGTATGAATGATGAGTGTTGTGAAAATTGTACATATTCATTTACTGAGGAAAATTCAAGAAAAATCAAGTAATATATTAGTAAAATGAAAGAAGAATGCTATATGTGAATTAGTAATATGTATTTTTTGACTAAATTTTTTAGTTATTTATTATAAATATTTTAAAGATCTAATTATTTTGTTTTTAGGACGTGATGCACATGGCATAAATTGCAATCTTGTGGGAAAAAACAACTTTGCCAACAATATATTTTTTAATCCGCAAATAATTCATTGAACTGACAGTGATGGAGATTCTTTTTGTTGTGGGCTACCAGGAGTCAATGTTTTTCCTAAAGAACGACACTCCAATTAGTGGCCTCATGTTATTGAAGGAAATTTGGAGGGACATCAATATGTAGACTTTTTTTTGTCAAAGCTACTGAAATTTTCCAAAGGAAGGAAACATTGTGAAAGACAATAGCAAGTTGCAACAAAAGGATAAACAAAAATTTGTTGCAACAAAACAATGTCCTTATATTTTGGCAAGATTATTTTTTCAACACAGCTAGCAATGATCTAAACAAACATAAAAAACGCAAGATGTTAACCTCTAAAATTCCTTGGATCAAAAATTTAAAATACTCCCCAAATTGCCTAATAATGGTACTTTTAAAATACCATATTTGAAATTCCTTCGGTCAATAATAAAAAAATCATCCATTTTTTAGAATTTGTAATTGTAAGATCTTATTATAGACTAGTACAAGAGTCTTGCCCAAAACTATCAGAGTCTAAAAGAAATGTATATGTGAATTATGAATGAGCAAAGAACAACACAATGTTTATTTAAAGGTTGCATGAGCTTTTGACAGTGTGGATTTATTAAGGTTTGGAGTCCCATAACTCAAATTCTTCTTCGCAAAAAGACCAAAAGCTTCAGATTTGAGTAGAGCCTCAAGTTAGGAAGAAGTATGCAAATTTGCAAAAATAAAATAATGATCTACTCCACCTACCCAAATCAAAGGTCAAAACAAAATGCTAAAATATAACTTTCTAACCAATTGCTAGATCATAGCAAAAAACCAAATTTTCTTTAAATTTGTTTGATTTTTCATTCTCCAACAACAAGACCACAAAGAAAACACAATATGCAGTACTTTACTTGGGAACCCCTAAACACCCTTAAACCATAAATGATGTTGAGGATGTTTTCTAGCCGATGAATGATGAAGAATCTTCCCATGCAAGACAAAAGTGCAACTACCCGGTGAAAAGATGCGGTGTAGCCTCGAGGTTTTCCCATCTCCTAATTGAAAAATTCCAATAATTATATCAAATTAAAAAAAAAAATTGTCCCCTCTTTGCCATCAATCATAATGTCGAAAATAAAATGGATATCATTGATCTAAGCTATTGATATGGGATACAAATATGGGTACAAATATAATAGATGTATACGACAATACAGAAATATCCCATATCAATTGCATATCCCATGTGAATATGAAATTACAAATAGGATGTTTCTGTGCTTAGAGTTAGGGTTAGGATTAGGGGAGCAGTGGGGATAGGAGTCAGAATTGAAAAATATATTTAAATTGGGTTTGAATCACATATAACCTTTGCCTCACTATGCATTCAAAAGACAGGTTACAACTATTCATCATCCATGTTGTGTGTGAAAAGGGAAGATCTTCTACAATATTTTAACTTCCAACAAGTGCTTTTAAGCTAACAATTCCCTGATGGCCAGCTCATCTTTTCAGGATTAAGCCATTTCCTATTCAAAAGAGCTCGAGGGGTTAACTAAATACCCAATTTCTTCTTCTTTTTAAACAAATGAAGACTCATCGAATTACACAACAGCCAGGCTCAAAGCTGGCCAAAGAAGACTAATAAAACCCAATTTGGTATATGGACCAGAAAGGACCAGAAAGGAACTTGAAATTATTGACATGTCCACATGATTGCTTGTCATTTAGATTATAAATGCTCACCAATAACAGGATAATTAGAAACCTAACATGTCTCACTTTTTCAAAAAACGAAAAAACAAACCCTACCATCCCTCTATGAAAACATGTGCGACCATTTCAAGGCAGCAGTAAACTCCTTCTTAATTAAGTGCCTTCTCACTAGCAAGATGATGGAATTTAGTTGACTATTTTATGTGGGGATGGACGGACGCACGGGATTCCAATCATGTCTTCATGTGTGCCAATTGTCATTTGTCGAAGGGGCTTTTGGTTGACAAGACCAACCAATTTCTAGTTGGGAAGCCACGATTACAGGAGCCTTGTTATTTAACTTTATCTGCACAATTACGCCCGCCAGCTCTGCATCATGGGGCACTTAGTTGAAGCTACAGGGAAGTTCATGGGGACAAGAAATCATGTGCCTAAACTGCAAATTCAAAACAGACGGAGAGTAAGTTAGCCTGGGTCTAAAATTTTAGTCGCCAAATGGGGATGGGACACCTTCACACGGGGCCCGTCTGAAGAGCAACCTCGGGTTTCACGCCCATGCCATGAATCCAGAGTCTGTTGGTCACTGATTGCCACCTGGCCTTACCATGCTTGTCTGGTCAAAAAAATGGCTCCACGGCAATACTTTGTCTCGGTAGGACAAAAAATGGCTCCATGGCAATACTTTCTTTCAGGTACACAACTCCCTCCTACATTTGTTTGCAGCAATGGAGAACCTTTTAAGTAGGCAGTTTTACACTCACCCCAACTTGATCAACTTTGACTATGGACTTAGTGGAAGATGTGGAGGCTATTGACATTACAAAAAAATTCAGCCCTTAGGAGTGCCACGAGTTTTGCAGGGCTGTGGTGCAATTAGGGAAAAAAATGAATTTTTAAATTTTTTCTTAAAATTTTTAATTTTTTGGGGGGGAGAATCTGACGTGGCACTACTTATGCCATGTCATATTGGAGAAATTTTTAATATTTTTAATATTTTTTAAATGTTTTTTTAAAATTAAAAAAAAAATATATATATATATATTTTTTTCTGTAACTCCACCGCGGGGGATGCCGAAAAAACTTTCTTAACAGCATTTTCGAGGGCTGAATTTTTTTGTAATGGAGATTTCAGAAGAAAGGGAAGAACTTTAGCAAGGACTTTAAGACGTTGTTCACGTGCAAGGATCCAACCCGCTTTTGAACCATCACAGGAGGTCTGCATGAAGCAATTGACAACTGGATTTGTGATATGGAGCTTAAGTCCCTCTTTTTCTCTACCGTCTTTGATTTTAGGATATTCAAGCCCGCTCTCCTTTCCATCAACCCGGCTTACTATTTATCTAAAGGTATTCTCCTTTTGTGACCTTGTCTCACCTATTCCAAGCCTTGTCTTTGTGGCTCGCCTCTTTCATTGGTTGCCACATGCCACTTAATTTTAAACAACTTGAAAAAAGTGGATATTTTGTTTGAAAAGCTGGTGTGCATCTAGAAGTAGGATGTGGCATGGACCGAACCTCAAAGATTGGTGCGCGGAGCTCTACCTCCAGTTTGGTCATTGCATGCAAATAGCCCCTAAGGGATGGTTGGTGCAGAGCATCAAGGTTTGAGTGCACTGCCACATTTCACGAGGTAGTGATTGTCTCGCCACTTCTTGATGTTGTAGTCCAATGGAGTACTACTAAAGATGATGTTCTAAGGTATATGACCTGTTTCCATTACTGTTAAGTGATTCAGCATATGTTTGAGCAATGAAGGAGGATTAGTTTTCTCCATTCAAGGAATAGAAATAATGAAGATTGCATTATTTTTGGCTATTTTTTCATGAAGTTAGTGGAAATTAAGGAAGTGTAGATTACGGTATGACTTGTTCTCAATGCATAGGAAAAAATGTTTTTGAGAAGTGAAAACTAAAAATTGATCTTAGCAACTTCATAAAGTATCAATGTGTTGTTTGTCATATGATAATGAAGTTGCTAGACCACATCATAATTCCCTCACCCTATCTTGGACAAATGCACCCTGATTGAAAATAGATTGTATACCTTATGTATTAGTGGAGTTGCTAGAGTGAGTCCATATGTTGATTTATATTGTTAATCCTAATAATTCATTTGACACTAATGTACCAAAGTTCCACTATTTACAATGTAATTGAACTTTTCTTTCAGCAAAGTGAAATATATATGTACTAATTTCCATTAAAAACATAATTTGTAAGTGACTCTAGTTTTGTAGTCATAGTAATTTAGAAACTCGTTTGAAGGATAAATCAACATTATCTATGGTTTGAATGTCATCTTCATTGCCTCTGATTGGAGGTAGTCTCTCATTGAAAGACGTAGAAATTATTCAGGTTCCACAAAACTTAACAAACTAAAATTGTTATTGAAGTAAAGTCTTAACCCCTAAAGGATCAGCGGTATAGAAATTTTGGGCAGTACCTGTGACTGGATATATTTATATTTTGGGCAGAAACTTTAATAGAAGTTGTGCGCGAGGAATATCTTTCGTGTGCACTAAATTTTATGCCATTTGGAAATATGAAGCAAAAGTTATGGCCTAATATATTTTTTTTTTGTAATTGGGCAGTCCGGGCAGATTAAATTTTTTTTTTTTAATATATTTGAAATTGGTTTTCTAGAGTTATATATACGTGGAAAGCTTTTAATCATTCCATTTTGACTAAAGAGTCAAAAGTTATAAGGAGTTTAGTTTGCGGGTAGTTATGGATTTTTCACTCTAAATTCTTTTGAAGTCCTTTAACTTACTCAGTTTTCAATGTTTTTTGAAAAAAATAAAATTATAGGATGTAGATTGTTTATTACAACCACTAGGATTGGCATTTTTCAATTCCACAACCAAATTCTTAACCATTTTGTATTTTGAATCGTTCTCTACTTCTTTATACTTACTGTTTTTTTCCTATATATTGTACAACTCTAAATGATGTAAAAAATTTCAAGCATGTATACAACTTCTCTAGAAAAATGAATCCAAAGAAACACCACTATTTTGGACATTTTTTCATAGAAAAGTGAGCTTGTGAAGTGCAGCTGCCCGGTTTTCTGCAGGGCCAAAATAATGATTTTAATGAATTTGAATGCCTATATCTTGCAATTCACGCAGTGGAAATTTCTGAAATTTTTACCACATGTTCTCAAGTCAGCATACTACAAGATCCTATGGTCACATTTGTCAAAAATAAAAATAATTTTTTTTTTTTGGCACTTGTACTAAAAATGACAGTTCTTAAGCGTTTTCGGTGAAAACCTAGTCATGGAACCTTATATATTCAATCCATTTTTAATCAAATATATATAATTCATCCAATGTACGGTCACCTAATCTTAGGACAAACATGTATCTTGCTCGAAAGTCACTGCATATTTTATAAATTTATTATTATATAAAATTAGTCAATATTAGGATTTTTAGATGTTGAAATATCTATACTTGCATTGCTAATATGATGTTGTCACCCATCGATGTCAAAGCCTAAGAGATGACTAATTTTGAAGCAGTTAATGGAAATTTGCACAGGTTTAGACAAGGCGCGTCCATGGGGAATACTTTTTTCTTCTTTGATCATGTGCCAAGATCTAGACTTACATTGCCCAAAAGAATCAAGCAAAGAGAGTATCCTCAAACAACATCTACTAAATTTTTCTTCTATTTATGAAGTAGGCATATACGTAACAAACATGACATTGTTTGCAAATATAATAACTATTTGTAGTACAAAGATCTCACTTCAACAAAGAGTAAAAGCCATCTAACCTTGTCAAGAAGGACAAAACAAATATTGAATCTTCAAGCTTCTGAAAGGCTATAATGTACTCGACCAAAATTTCCAAGTTTTATTCTATTGATTTTCCATATCACTTTGGTGCAATTTTGTAAGCTACACTTTCAATTGCTAAGTACATAACAATTTCTCCTTGAAGAAAAATATACCCCATTTTTTTGAGTTCCCTAATATTTGTTCAAATAAGTGTTGAATGAGGACTACTACTTCAAACCTTGACAAATGACAAATATAAGACATCATAGACTTTTTATCTAGGAAAAGAGGCAACAAGCATAATCTTGTCTACCTATGCCCTAAAGGCATGGTTAGGCGAACTATGCCCAATAGACTCTTCATTCATGATGGTCTTTTAGACCATTTTTTTTAGTATTATGATGATGATGATTCATCTAAATAAATCTAAAAGATTTTCTTACTCATGATCGATCTATATAATCTTATACATCATAACAATGATCATTTTTTTTTACAATTACAAAAAATAATATTCCAAGTCTTCAATTATTAGTGATTAATTTTTTAATTTTAAACACTATATAGTTTATCCTATTTTTTATTTTCATAAACAAGAAATGCATGCCAATTCCACAAAATTCTTGATTGATTTCAACACCTATGGCGTAGGGAACTCTCTCAAAAAGATATGTGGGAAGTGCTCTTAGACTCAGGAATGGAGGCACAATTCAAAGCCTAACCAGGGAGGAGCTCGCTAACATCTACAACAAGCTCAAATGATGTGGTTTAAATTTGATCAGATTGGGCTCTAATCACTTGTGTTGGCTAGTAGGAAGGATGGGTATACATGTCGGAACAAGGAGGGATCCTCTTTGTACCACTTTACCTAGTTGGTTTGTTTTTGGTGTTTTTTCTACTTTGTGGTTCAATTGATTCATAACATTGGTAAACGCTTGACATGGTACCCCCACAAAGGAGGTATAATTTCCTCTATATACTTGGGGGGAAAATTAAGTTATATTAACTGGAGAGTGTGATTGGTGCTTGTTACTTCTTTGTTAGAGTGGGCCCACCCTAGAGCCCATCCCCTTCCCGGAGGTCAATATGTGAATCCCTTTAAGAAATTGCCAAGCCTTTGGGGGCTCACCTTTTATGGGGATGCAAAAGGGACCCCCTCATGCTTGATTAACAATATTATGTTTGTACTTGGTTTCTTTTTTTAATGCAGTGTTTTTTCCATTTGTTCAAAATAAATAAATAAATAATTTTAAATTTTAAATTTTAAAATAATAAAAATAAAAATAATTTTAAAATAATAAAAAATAAAAATAATCTTTAAATCTTTAAATCTTGATTGGTTCCTATATTTATTTAAATCTCAATGAAAAAAGCAGCCTTCTTTACTACTTGAACCGCAGCACTACAGTACCTTGCAGTGTGGCCTGAGCTTTGAGCTCGCCCACCCCTGAATTTCAGGACCCACCCACCGTAGCCCGGAAGTCCAGTGCAGCAGTCCTGGAGTCTTTATGCAGTGGATAATAAAGTTAGGGCAGCCCACCATACTAACTTAGAATTGGAGATACTTTGGGACGGAAACCGACTGAAGACACCCCCCCCCAAAAAAAATTTAAAAATAAAAATAAAAATAAATTATAAAGATCAAATTTCATCATTTCGGATAAAACCCCATTTGGCTGCACCCACTTGGGTTTCTACCGCTGTACTGTCATTAGAAGGGATTTGGGGCCAAGAAAGGGCCGTTCCAGGCCCGTTTCTCAATCTGTCCCCATGCTGTGAACAGTGGTATGGGCTGTCAGAAAAATATATTTAAAAAAATTATTATTATTATTATTATTTTTACCTACCAAATTTCATTATAAGAAAAAAATATTTAAAAATAAAAATAAAAATAGAAAAATCTGATGTGGCCGAAGTTCGGCCATGTCACCCTGCTGCGGTGGTGCAGTTTCAGTAGTCAGGAACTGCGCAAAACTTGTGGAGAACTTATGGGAAGTCGCGGCCTCCTTAGAGGGCCCAAATTTTTTCTAATGACTGAAGCCATTGGGAAGGGGAAGGGGAGATAGAAGCACCTAAATGTGACACTTATTTGATTTTGAGGGTAGCTGCAGAATAAAATGGTGTGTGTTTCTTAAGAAATGGTTTAGGAAACCAACAAAATTGGTTTGGTATTTTTCCAAGCTTGTATGAATATAATACAAATTTTGTGAAAACAAGTGAGTAGATGCACCTACTGTGGATAGTAGACTGAGACAAAAGTGGACACAAAAACATCCAAAAGCAACAGACCTTAAGCTTGTATCATGCTTGTTTTATTGGCCAACGCAAAAATCCAACCCCATCATTGTGGCACATTCATGTAAATTCACTTGTCAAAATTGGGTCTTACCTATGCGTTAGTTTATGGCTTGTTCTAGGTGTTGATAAACGACTCTTGTTACATTTGGGTATTCCTACCTTACACAATATTAGTTGACATTGGGAGTTGCTTGCCTTCCACAACTAAACATTGTAACATAGAGACAAATCACTAAGTTATAGGGGGCAATGTACGTAATGGAGACATTGTAGCTTGTGAAGCATCTCAACTTCATGAGGAAGACTCACTTTGACTTAATTAATATCCAAGGTCTCAAAAATCAAAATCTCAACCGTTGAAGTCCCGAGGCCTTATTTCCATCAAAAAACACTCAAAACTGCCATTTCTATTGCAAAGTGCATATATTTGTTATTTTTGTATATCTAACCGTAAGATCTTGCACTAAACTAGTGTGTAAATGTGTGGAAGAAAGTTCAGAAAGTTTGACCACATAGATTGCAAGCTATTTGCATTCAAAGTGAAAAATAAAAGTTCTTTTGCACCTCGCTTGACTAAATTTTTTGGCTTTGAATCATCTTAACTTTGAATTTTAACACTAGTAATTTTGTATTTATAATTTTTTATGTTGAGATTATAGTGAATTACAAAAAAACTAAAAAAAACTTTGATTTCACTCATTAAAAAATTTATTAAATAAAAGTAGGTTCAAGAGTGAACAAAAATCTAATCCGGTAATAGCTCTAAGATGGAATTGAAGCATTCTAATAACAATGGTGAGATTGTTTAGCAAGAGATCTTAACCTTGTGATCTTTTTTTTAAATTGTGAAAATTGAGCTCATAAATGAATCAAATAAGTTATTTTTTCAAAAAGATGCTATAATTGTCCATAAAATAAGATTGCTTGTAACCCTCATAATAAATCCAAATAGAATGATTCAAAACTTTCTATGTAGATAAAATTACAATCTATGAAAAAAATTAAATTAAATTAAATTATTTAAATTTTCTATGGGTATTTTTTTTAAACTATTAGACTAAAATTTGTGCTTTTGTATTGTAACTTTTAGTTCCATGCATCGATTGAAATATAATTAGACTCCTGGAAAGCTAATGTGTTTTCTACCTTCTTAAAAAGTTTTCAAAATCAAGACAAATATTTAGAGCAATGTTTAGGGGTTAGCAGATGTAACTAAAGAAATAAGGATAAATCAAATTGTTGATAGCGGTAAGATGAAATTGAAGCACATTAATCCCAATGGTGAGATTGTTTTAGAAAACAAACTCAAGCATATGCAATTTATTTTTTAATTGTTAAAATTGAATTCATAAACGGATCCAATACATTATTTTTTCAAGAATTTACTAAGATTGCCTGCAAAACAAGAAGCTTTAAAACTTTCACATCACTCACTCCTATAGAATGAATAAATCTTTCCACATGAATTTTATTTGTGGGTATAGAGTGAAATAAAAATTATATTCCTATAAAGCTAATTAATTTTCCTATTTTGCAAAGGGGTTCAAAAAATCTTACCAAAAATTGAGGTCATAAGTACTTGCCCAAACCTTGAAAAGTCCCCCAAGGGGATTCTTGGGACTTTAGGGATTAATGAAAATAAAAATAAAATAATTAATAAATAAATAAAAATAAAATAATAAAAAATAAAATAATTAATAATAATAATAACAATAAATAAAATTATATATAATTATTGAAATGTGAAAATTTATTATTAGGGTATTGATATTTAATAACACAATAAATAATGTTGATTTTGTGATTAACTAAGACTTTCATCATTTTGTGCTAGCAGTCAATGATGATGAAAAAAAGATGATATTTACAAGATGATATTTTAGCCAACTTTAAGATATCATATGTTGAAAATGCAAGATTGTATTTTTAATGAGTTGTCAAAGTGATGTGCTTTGAAGTTGATATAGAACAAACTTACAAAAAAAATTGAAATTTGAAAGTAAAAATATTTTTTCTATTCACAATGTAAATCATCTAGTGCAAGCACCTAGGAAATGACCCATTACAATCTTATATCAATATATGAGAGAATTCTTGTAGTAAATGAGACTTGAGCCATAATTAAATCAAATTATTGATCAGAATCAATGCTTTGGGTGATGGTGATGGAGTTATTCATGATTTCTATAGGAACTTCTACCTTTTTAGTGTAAATTCATTACAGGAAATAACTTTTTTAATTCCTTCACGTTATGGCCATGTTATAAAATATTGTAGCCATCTTAGGAAATATTGTGTTTGCTTCAGGTGATAATTAAGAAGACCACTATAGATACACTTTTTGTGATTTGGGGGAAGTCTTGAATCTCTTTTGGACCAATTAAGGAACACGCTTCAAAAATTCCTAACAAATTCACTTTACCAAAAAAATAAAATTTCAATTGCTCTCTCCATTTCTCACATTTTTCTTTATATACAAAGAATAAAAAATTCAATAATGTCAACAAGGCAAACCAGCCAGCCAGTCGTTCTGCGTGTCATATGCTGGTTTACCTCTGTGCACACAATATCTGTTTAGGACAGCCTCCCAGAAGTTGACAAATGTCAAATTTACAAGATACTTAAAATTTGCAGTTTTTTTATAATGAAAGAGGGAGGAAATTAGGGACTCTAAATTAAGATCTTCAGTTGTGCCTTGCTCATGAGAGACTGACACATTTGCCTTGAAAATTGAACCTAACATCATGATCATGTTATCCTTTGCTTGCAAATGATGTCTTGCTTTAGCCCACATTAGTCTTTCTATTTGGCTTTGAACTAAATTAAAATAAAATCTGCAGTTGAAAACAACAACTGAAGGGACCCATGTGTCACCATCTGAAAATTGTTGTAGACTAGCCAGGAAATGACTGCCCAAACTACATTCAATTATTATGGTTGGCTGAAGCCTAGGGGAATTGAATGAGGTGGGTGATTTTTCTATATCAAGACTTTTTTTTTCGCTTTTTTTTAATAAAATTTTAATTTTAAAAGAAAATCACATGGAATATTGAGACCTTTTGAGCACAACTTAATAATAAGAAGTGGTGCAATGGAGGAGTCATGAGTAGTGTTTGCACTTTTAATCATCTCAGGGGCATTGAATTCACCTCAATGAATTCAGGGATTTGGGTGATGGTCATTTAGTGCTATTAATTTGGGTAGTGAGGGGCCTCAGGATGGGCCTTAGAGCATCCCCACTCCAACACGGGGAAGCAACACTTCAAATGGTCTGAGCCATTGATCTTAGAAAATCTTCTAAGATCAATGGTTCAGACCATTTGAAGTGTTGCTTCCCCGTGTTGGAGTGGGGATGCTCTTATAAGAGCATCCCCACTCCAACTTGGCAAAAGGACACTCCAAGTGGCTCTTTGGAGTGTTGGAGAAATGCGTCCGGCTCCTGGGAAGGGAGTGTGGTCCACAGGAATACGGTGAACCCCACACTGCAACATTGTTTCGGGATTTAAAAGGCTAACTATTAAAATTTAATTCATTGAGAGAAATGAATTTGGTGACTAACTTTGTTTGCTTCCGAAGTCACTTCCAATTTGAAATACTGATGAAGAAGGAGGAGAGAATCTATTTATATACACATGGGGTGGTAGGAGGTAGAACAACCCATGTGGGATAAATAATATTAGAATTGGTAAGCTCAACCACTCATAGTTAAGTCAAAAATAGGAATTGTGTTAAAAATATAATTTTAGATCTAATTTAGGCATAGTAGAATAACTTTTTCTCAAAAACTTTGAATTAAAAAAAGTTGTTAAATTAATATAAATTTCACCTCAAACAATCCGTTTGAGATTTGAATCTTCCAATAAAAAGTTATAAACAAATTTCAGAGCGGATGTTTGAAAATGTAAAAAAAAAATTCCCTTCCAACCCCTTTGTGAATTTTGTCCATAAATTTTGATTAGAAAATCCAAATCTCAAACACATTTTTGGAGGTGAAATTTATATTTATTTAACAACTTTTCTTAGTTCAAAGTTTTTTAGAAAAAGTTATTCTATTGTGACTAAATTAGGTCTAAAATTCTACTTTCAACACAATTCTAACTTTTTACAATGAGGAGTCAAGCTCTTTTATTCTAATTATCCCATACTTTTTGAAGGCTCGTGATGGACAATGGGTTTCTCTATAAAACCTACCTCTCCAACCTTACTTCTTACCATCTACCTACGAAACTATTCATTCGTTTTAACACCCAATTTAAATTGATGGTAATTGATTGTAATAGGAATAGTGGCATTGGTATATAAATCATTTAAGTTGATTTATTTCTTGGTTATTAGGAGTATGGTGGTAGCCTGGTGTGCCTAGTACAGTAGGTTGTCATGTGTAGCTTGGAGCTTGTTCGTGGGGAAACCTGCCTGAAAACTTGCGCTCCGTACCTCAATTCCTGTGTCCTCTGACATACCCAGCCACGGGAAACGAACAGTATTTCCCCGTCCGCTCTCCAGATTTTGCCGCGCCCGGCCACTCTCTGGGACTTGCCGTGTCTGCCGTGGAGCACCCATTTTGGCTGGGCACGGCCATGTGCCTAGTTTGAGTCACATGTTGAGCTGGAGTGGGGATGCCCTAAGTTGGACAATGCAATAGGCCAATTCCCATTGATCATTTACTACAACACAAAAAGGTCCTCAGGCAATGAGCATGTCCTAGTCTACTCAAGACCTTCGATGGATAAAACTTAGGCAGTGCTGTATTTTGAAGGGTGGGTACAACCTTCAAATGAACCCTTGCCACAATAAAAATAAAAGTAAAAACATTTTTTTTAATTTTTAATTTCATAAGGACTTAAAAATTCAATGTTTTTTTTGCCATGAGTTAGAACACCATGAAACAAAACCCATGCACCCCTTCTTGCAGAGAGCTTTCTGATAACACCAAGAATGAGACCGGGGGACGTTTAAGAGATTTCACCATAACAAAGAAACAAAACAAAACAACCTCATTTACTACCCTTAATGTTTGTAGGGTTTTCAGAATAATAGCCTTTCGGAAAAAAAATTGTGCATGTAGCAAATAAAGAAGGATTGTAAAAAGAAAATCAATTTCTGGAATCCAAAGGCCATTTTTCTGTCAAAATCTGCTCAAAATTTCCATTTTCAATGCCAACAAAAAAAAAATTTAACAATTGTTATTTTTGCATATCCAAACCTTGTACCTTGCACTACACTAGTATGAAAATGTCCAAAAGAAATTTCAGAAACTTTGTTTGCATTGATCACAAGATATAAGTGTTTAATCCCTAAACATCAAAGACTATGTTTTCACCAAAAACGCTCCAAAGCTGCTATTTCTAATACAAGTATCCAATTTTAGAAGAAAAAAACATTTTTGGAAAAATGTAACTGTAGGATCTTGTATTAACCCCTAAAACCCCGAGGGTGTTTTCTACCAAAAAATATTCAAAACTACCACTTCTGTTGTATTCACTTAAGGAAACCAATTTTTCTTATTTTTTTGGGAATTTAACCATAGGATCTTGTACTTAACTTGTCTGAGATCATGTAGTAAAAACTTCATCAAATTTGACCGTACGCATTGGAAGATACTAGCATTCAAAGTTGAACAAAAAGTTTTTTTTCAAGAAGATGGTTAAATTGCCCGAAAAATTAAGATTGTCCATAACTTTCTCATCCCTAGTCCAAATAGAATGAATAAAAGCTCCACATATAGATAAGAACATAATATTTTAGGGAAAAAATTCAAAAAGAATTATTTTGACTTTCTGTAATTTTTTTTGGGTTGCCTGCCAATCTCCATTTCTTGCTCATTGTGCCATAATTTTTTCATCCGGCATCTGATTGAAACAAAAATTATATACCCACAAAGCTCTTGCAAAGCTACACAACCTCAAAAAATCTCAAAAAATTTCACTTCAAATTGAGATAATAGAAACCTACCCGGACCCAAATTGTCCCCCGAGGGGACAAGCGGGATTTTAGGGGTTAAACTAGTCTGAGAAGTTGTAGAAAAAATTTCCAAAATTTCCACCTTGTGGATTGCAAGATAGTAAAGTTTGAGTTGACAAAAATCCTTTTTTTGTCCCTGCAAAAAATCTGGGCAGCTGCACTTTACAAGGTCACATTTGTATAAAAAAATGTCCCAAATGGTGGTGTTTCTTTGGATTCATTCTTCAAGGCAAGTTGGCTACATGCTTGAAAAATTTCAGATCATTTGGAACTGTAAAATATATAGGAATAAAATTGTAAGTAGAAAGAGGTAGAGAATGTTCAAAACACTAAATTGTTAAGAATTTAAATGTGGAATTGAAAAATGCCAATCCCAATGGTTTTAATGTTGTAATAAACAATCTACACCTAATGTTTTAATTTTTTTTCAAAAATATTGAAAATTGAATAAAATAAAGGACTTCAATTGTATCTTAGAGTAGAGATTCTATAACTTCCCTCAAACTAAAACTCCTCCTAACTTTCATCTCATTGATCAAAATGGAATGATTCAAAGCTTCCCATATATATATATATAAATCTAAAGAACCAATTTTAAATTTTTATTTTAAAGAAAAGTGATTTTTAAAGAAGTTTTTTCAGTTGTCCAGGTTGCCCGCCAAACAATGAAAATGACATATCATGCCATCACTTTTAAACCATGTGGTCAAAAGCTATGTAGATTGTTGGGCCTTAAAGCTACTCTTGAGCACATCTTATGTAAAAATTTCAAGTAAAAAAATAAAAATTCCCGTCGTACTGAGCTGTCCAAAATCGTTGTGTTATAAAAAAACGGTGTTTGGTTCTTTAAGGGTTAAGGTGAAGATAACAAGTTTTCTTGTTCCCAGATTATAAGGCTTTGAAGTCTTTTAACTTAAAATTTTTGTATTGAAAATTGCGAATTTAAATATTTCTATGTTGATGAATTGAGTTGAGAGTTCAAGCTCCTCCTCTCCTGTAATTTTTATTCTTTAACCCCTAAAGCCCCACTTGTCCCCTCGGAAGACAATTTGGGTCCAGGTAGGTTCCTATTGTCTCAATTTGAAGAGAATTTTTTTGCGATTTTTTGAGGTTGTTTAGCTTTGCAAGAGCTTTGTGGATATATCATTTTTGTTTCAATCGGATGCCGGATGAAAAAGTTATGGCTCAATGAGCAAGAAATAGAGATTGGCGGGCAACCCAAAAAAAATTACAAAAAGTCAAAATAATTTTTTCTGAATTCTTTTCCTAAAATATTATGTTTTTACCTATACATGAAGCTTTGATTCATTCTATTTGGACTAGGGATGAGAAAATTATGGACAATCTCAGTTTTTCAGGCAATTTAAGCATCTTCTTGAAAAAAAGTTTCTGTCCAAATTTGAATGCTAATATCTTCCAATCCGTATGGTCAAATTTGATGAAATTTTTACTACATGATCTCAAACAAGCTAAGTACAAGATCCTACGATTATATTAAAATTAATTTTATTTTATACTTTTTTGGGTGAACGCAGCAGAAGTGGCAATTTTGAGTGGTTTTTGATAGAGCTTTAGGGGTTAGTAAAGAGAACATTCTTGTTATTGTAGTAGTGACTCATTATGTGTTGTAGTGTAGATTAAGGCACTTAGAAATTGTTTTGCTTTACTTGATATTGATCTTAAAATAGTAATTATGAACTTTTGAAGGGGCTGAATTGAATCATATTTTCAAAAGTTCAAAGAAGAGTCAAAATAATGTGTTTTTTCCCTAAAAAATATTTGGAATCCTAAATGTTACTAGAAATTATAGATGGGTTTCAATTCAACATTGAAGATAAGATAAATATTAAATTGTTAGTGTTTTCAAGATTTAGGGTACTAGAATGAGTGGATGATATTATTAGGCATTTTTGGTGGGACATGTAGGGTTCTAAAAAGATCCTCTCCAATGCTTATCTTACACCACTATGTCTCTTTCTTTGAATTAATGTGTTCATTTTTCTCATACAAAGTTTTTCTAGCTAACCTTGTAGTGAGTTGTATGGATATGAATTTCCGCCACATTTGGTCCACTCAACTTTACAAACACCCAAGGGGACTTGAGATTTTAGCGGTTAAAGTATTAAAATAAAAAATTTCATTAGAAATCACATATAGAATAAAATTTTATTGATATCCAATACACTAATAAAATATATTTAAAACTTCAAAATATATATATTGACTTAGTTCACACCCACCCCACCCACCCACCAAAAATTATGTACATACATATATACACAAGGATTGCCTAGTTCATAGAAATTCAACCCATTCTATACAGTCTTGCTTTTTTTTTTTGTCAATAATTACAAACATTTATTGCAAAGTTTTTTACTTCACCATTTTAATTGTTCTAAAGTATAATCTCTCATAAACAAAACACATCTCTCACATGCAGCAAACCTTGACACTCAAGGTAAAGAGTTTAGGGTTTTGAGGTCAAGATAAGGGTTTAAGTAAATGCAGTTGCCCTACATGAAAGTAGCAACAATCATCCAAAAATTGTTAGAACAATTTAGATCAAAGTTTAAGTTTTTTTAATTATATTTTAAAATTTTCTAATTTTAATATAATTTAGGGGGGGGGGATATCTAAATATTTTTTAGATTGCCTAGTTTTTTACATTTTAAGTAATTATCAGGTAAAAGCTACCTAGCTATTAAAGCACCACCAATAGTACTCCATGGTGCTTTAATGCTCCATCCCCCACCCTCACTCATTAGACTTTTGTGGTTCCAAGCATGCTATATATTTTCCTTTTTTCCTTAGCATCTTGTGGATGGGCAAATTTTCTAGAGCCCCGGAGTTGATTGTGCTAATGCACTGTATCCTTTTTGGGGTCTAGAGCCAATAGAACTAGCTTATCTAGAATTTTTCCCAAAAATTCAAACACCTTCAATGTGCATGCATGTTGTTAATAATGGTAGAGGAAGTTACTATATTGACAAGTTGATTGTCTGGCCGACAGTGGAGGATCCTAGAGTCACAATGCATGCCATGGATACAGAGCTCACCAACCCCTCTTCCAAGTGGGTATTT
Organism: Antitrichia curtipendula; assembly: GCA_951230915.1. Classification (NCBI taxonomy): domain Eukaryota; kingdom Viridiplantae; phylum Streptophyta; class Bryopsida; order Hypnales; family Leucodontaceae; genus Antitrichia; species Antitrichia curtipendula. The sequence goes on from OX579635.1 coordinate 26,067,539, forward strand.
GTCCATGCAACAATGGCCATGCTCTAACACTAGAAGAACCCCGTGTTTTTCTTGACACATTTTTTGTGACATTATGTTGTATTTGATGTTACAACTAACATCTTATGCTATGTTTAATGTCAATATCAAAGACAAGCCTATCTAAATCACACTCTTGACCACCTGGCCTTCACCCTCCTTCTGAAGCCACTGTTGTGCCCCCTATGGATACTCATGTTGATACAAATGCGGCGAGCAAGGAAGGTCAGGTTGCGAGCGCGTGCAAGAGGCGAAGAATTGCTCCAAGCACGGTGACACGATATTGACAAGAAGTTTGGGCTTGCCGATTTGCCTGGGTGGAAGGCGACTCCAACAATAATGGCAATCTCGTTGTTGTAGTTTGCCAGAGCTGCACGACGATCAGGGGCAGGAGGAAGCTCATGGTTCCCAAACTTGACAATTTAGAGAAGCACAAAGGTAAGAGGGTGTGTTGGGAGGATGGGGTACCGCTGCCACACCTGAAAAAAGGTGACACATTCATCAAGTCCGCTTACAAACACGTCAAGCTATACAAACTTTGGGCTGCACGCAAGTAAGGTTGCACTGTGGCCGATCAGCTAAGCGTTGGTTTGGAGGGTGAGTTGAAAAGGAAAGGGGTACAATTCTCAACTTTGTTTCAAGTTCTCACTCATGGCAGACTAATGTGCGATTATGAGAGACAAAAGTTGTTGCTCAAACACTTGAAAGTGAAGAATTTGCCTCGGAAACATTGGTCAGAAAATACAGGTTGGACAATGTTTGAGCACATGCATGCTACAATTCTAACTGCTTTGAAGAATGTTGTGCAGTAAGCTAGAATCATTTCTATTAGTGCCAATGAGGTCACTGCCCCATGGATCAAACTTTTTAGATTGGAGTGCATGTGTATGCAATGGAAAGCTGGGAAAGGGTGCTGCATTTTTCTTGCCTGTCTGATGGTGGCACTACGGACAATCTAACAAAACTTATAATGCATGCTCTCCTCGATGAAGGCGGTTTGACGCACCAAGACATCGCTGCAAAACTGGTTTGTTTTGGTGTTGACAGTGTCCGCACCTTCTAAGGCCCCAAAACGGAAGTTACCACCTAGATCAAGGAGAAGTGGGCTCCCTTTACTTTGGAAGTGAGTTGTGTGAGCCACAAAATCAATTTGTTCGTGGAGACGTTGAGCAAATACCCGATGGTGTCTAGACTGCAGAGCATGTTTCAATCAGTGTATTCATACTTTTGCAGCAGCAACAAAAGGCACATTGAGTTGCAAAAGTTGCAAAATCTCATGGAAACTAAGGGACGGAAGATGGTCCATAATGTAGAGACGAGGTGGGTTTCAATGCGTAGTCTTGCTTAGCAAATCATGTTGGAGTTCAAGACCCTACTTATGAAAATTGGGGTGGACAAGACGGTTGGGCCTGGGCACAAGTTATGGTAAGACCACCTATACCTAATCACTTAAGCTCTTGTGGCGCAAATGGTGAGCAATTGAATGTGATGGAGTTTTTTCCCGTGTAGGAAGATAAAAAATACTAAGATTGCGAAATTTTCAATTTTTTTTTTGCAAAACTGAAATTTCTGTGAATTTTGGGAGCCAAAAAGTGTTCTGAACCAATTCCCAATCACTAGAGTCTTCCAATTCTGATCATTCAAGAACTAGCTTCCTACTATCTATTTTTTTGTTATTTTTTGTATACTTTAGGACATATGTCATGATCTTACTAGTTCCAAAGTTAAAAAAGAATAAAAAACACATTACAAACCTTGATTGGAAATAAGGACACTACCGGTTGGAAATTGGTCCCTGGTTGGAAATGGGTGGTCTTACTATAGTCACCAATGCTAGTGATATATTTGACCTTCTCTCTGATGTCGAAGTCCTGTTGTCTTTGACATGTTTTATTCTGCTAATGAATGCGGTTCACTACTTGATAAAACTATCTCAAGCACAAGACATTTTCATTTGTGACTTCCTGCAAGCTGTGGAGTTGTGCCAACGGGAACTAGCAAGGTTATTCATCAATGGGGCCACTGCTTATAACAAGCAAGATTTTCTTCGATACAATCACTTGATTACATTGTAGTGCTTTGACATTCCCTTGCGATGGAAAGAACTTTCGGGAGACTCTGGAATTGCACATTTGTTTTTTGACCTGTCTGTGACGATGCTGTACACTTGAACCCATGACAAGAAGACGGTCAAGCAGATCTTCGTGACCCAGCATGACTATCACCGCTTGTAGGACAACATTGAGAGGCAGTTTTCAGGTTTGCATCTTTGATTGGCTTTGGCATTTTTTTCCTTTGCATTTTTTTCCCTTTGCTTATTTTTTTGTTTGCTTACTTTTTAGTTTTCATTTTTTTTCCTCTGCTTATTTTGGTGTTTGTAAGTGTTTTTCCTTTGATTATTTTGTTATTGGCATTTTTTTTTTGGTTTCTTCATTTTGGTCTTGTAACACTTGTTCTTAGTCTTGGAGAGTTGGAGTTGTTGTTTACTAATTTTTTGTAGTTCTATGGTGCCTTTACTTGTTCTAACTTGTATGCTGGGACATTGGGGGGCACAAATATTGCACAATCTATTTGTAGTGAACTGAATTGCCGCTTTCCACAATAGGAACTCCTTGATGCCTTTGGCATTATCTATCCTCAATATTGGAGGCAAGAGGGAGCTTAAGCCAATTTTGTGCATCATTTAGAGGTTTTGAAGAACTTCTACAATGAGTCTAAACTTATTAACGGGGGGCAACCTCTATATGAAGGCGGCCAATCCTGTATCGCCCTTGCAATGCTCTCAACATTTGCTCTAGAGTTACAACAAAGTCTATTCAAGATCACAATGCAGTCTAACTGCAAGGTAGCTTACACTCCTCCCTTGAACATGAATCCAGCCATCAAGTTGTGGCGTAAACTATCCTAGTCACTCCATTTGTGCAAGTTGATTCCTAAGTACTTTAAGCTAGTAGAGATTGGCTAATGTTTGGTTCATGGGTCCGTTGAAGACAAAAGGTGCTTTTCAACTATGAAGTTCTTGAAATCTTGTCACAGAAACAGGTTGGAGAAGCACCTGCCCCTTGTTGTGCGGATGTTCGGGTAGCGATATTTTTCCATTGACGATTTTTCCTACAAAGAAGCTATAAACTCGTGGAAATTTGTTCTAAAAGTCTTCCGCCAAGGGGATTTGTGATTTAGTCGCAACTGAATATTTCAGTGGTATCCTTTGGTCAGTAAGTGAGTATCCTAGATTCCTAGCCATTCAATTTCAATCCTTAGTTTTTAATGAGGTTTTGCCACCTTTGCAACTCAAACTCTCATGTTTCCTTGACGTATTCTGCTTCACAAGACTACAGTATTGCGATGTTAAGTTGCTAATTCTATACATCGGTGGTTTCTGAAACTTACTGGACGCATGTGACTTTGGTGGAGATTCAGGGATCGGGGTTGCTGCAAAGCGGACTAGAGAACTGGAGTTGTCCCTGTGACTGATTTCTGGTGAACTCTAACCTTTACTACTAATGTGGCTTGTATGTCTTGTTTGCAGAACTCTAACACTGCATTTTGGTCAATCTTGCATTGGCAAGAAGGATTCAACTCCCTTGTTAGTGACATACTTTGTCATTCCATCAGAAGTCCTAAATTTCCTTAAAAGAACCCACTGAAATTGCACAACATTCCATACATTCCACACAACACCATGCGCACGATGTGCTGTGACACACATTAACACCAAAATTGCCAATCTGTGACACTTCTTTATGTCAATTAGCATTTCCAATGCTTGCAGGAGATAAAAAGTAGCCATGCCTGCACTTTGAACTTCACTGTGGGTTAGCAAGTAGTACGCTAGGTTAAGAAAAAATTTGGAGTCCGAATACTCCTTTTTTTCATTGCAAGTTTATGTCTCCGCTTTTATGAAAAAGGAAAAGTAATTGCGGAAAATAGCTCCTGCTGTACACGGGAATAGCATTCCTGCAAATCTGGGTATTCAGGTTCTGAGATCGCTGCTGGTGGCGATGCTCTTCGAAACCCGTCTCTCAACAGAATACTGTAACCCCTAAACCAGCACCATCGTCCTTGTGTGCACTGTTCCGCATATGTGTCTTAACAGACTCTCAAATGTTGATTATCAATGCAATGGTTCCACCATTAGTTTAAAAAAAAATGGAAAAAAAATTGCGGATTACTAAAAATGCACTGCAAGGTTCACTTGGGATCCAGCAATGGAAGCACTGTGTCGCAGAAATAGATGTTCAAACCAATACTGTTCAAAGTATTTCAAGTACCAGAAGATTCTATCTCAAATGGGGGGGGGGGCATTTTTAGGGTCTTGACAATGGGGTGATAAACTATGAGGTCTTGACTTTGTGACCATTTTAGAACAGCAGCACTGTGGTCTTTTTTTAGGAAGTACGATGACCATGATGGATTCATTTTTCTTTCAGTTGATTGGCAGTGACCTATTGATACTTATGGCACATCACTTCAAAAATTCTTAACTAATTGGGACTTTGTAAAAAATAAAAATAAATGTGATTTTGCTTCTTTTTGCTTTTGTAAATTATTTCTTCACGTGAGAAAAAATATGGAGTAAGAATTTGGTACTTCTTCAAATCTTGAAGGGAGTCAGATCATATAATTTTGGCCATGGAATAAGGTAACTACATTCAAAATAAGCTTTGTGGCATAATTGATATGCTCTAGGAAATGAACAACAATTTTTGCACATTGATGAAGGACTATGTATCAGAATGCAAGTGGTTCCGTAATTTTTGGAAGCATTGTGAATTAGTTATAAATTTTCAAAGAAAGATACATGGTGTAGGAGGCTAAATTAGAGTCATGTAGTAGGTGATGCCAATATCCATTTGATGCACATTAAGATAATATACTAGTAGAAAGTATCAAAACATGTCACTTAAAAGAAGTATGAAAACAAAATAAAATGTATTCCAAATCAATCACTTGTAAGGTTGCCACCTCTACAATACTACAAAACAGATTTGCTCACAAGTTCAAATGACCGCCAACTCCACCTTACACTTGTCTTTCTATGGTAGAACTACCCATAGACAATTACTTAAATGATTACGCATATATTTTGGAGTAGTATAGGACAATGTAAATCATTTTCTATGTACAATGGGGACCTAATCAAAATGGAGTTCTTGAAATTGCAGTGAAGGAAATTTCAATGCTACAAATTTTGACAGCCTCTTGAGAGCTGAAAAATTGGTATTTTACCACGAATTTTTATCACAAAATCATATTTATGTTAATAACACGTATACCAAATTTCAAGGTCAAATGATTCACCAAGAAAAAGTTATTCAAAATCTACCAACATGTGTAGTTGTGGAAAAGAATTCCCCATTGTTTCCCACAACTACACATGTTGGTAGATCGTGTATATTTTTTTTTATATAGATATTTTGACCTTCAAATCTGTAACACATGTTATTAATATAGAGAAGATCTTGTGCCAAAAATTTCATGGTAAATTAAAAGAATCTCAGCCTTTGGAAGGGTGTCAAAGTTGGCAATAGAGAAATGGTTTCTCAAAGCTACCTATGTTGGTAGATTTTGAATATCTTTTTTTTGTAAGACTTCTTTGTCCTTAAAATTTGACATACATATTATCAACATAGAGAGGATTTTGTGGCAATAGTTTCATGGTAAATAGACAATTTCTCAGCCCTTGGGAGGGTGTCAAAGTTGGTAGTAGTGAAATGGTTTCTACAAGTGTTCTCAAAACAACACATGTTGGTAGATTGTGAATATCTTTTTTTTGAATTTGGAACATATGTTATTACCATAGATTAATTGTTGTTCCAAAAATTTCATGGCAAAAAAAGAAAATTTCAATCCTTGGGAGATTGTCAAAATTGGCAACAGTGAAAAAATTTCCACAACTACCCATGTTGATAGATCTTGAATAACTTTTTTTTGGTGGATCTTTTGGCCTTGAAATTTGGTACACGTATTATTAACATAAAAATAATGTTGTGGTAAAATAACAATTTTGCAGCTCTCAGTAGGCTATCAAAATTGGCAGCATTGAAATTTCCTTCACTACGATTTCAAAAGCACCATTTTGATTGGGACCCCACTGTACAAAGATAGAAATCACAGAGATTGCAATTCTTTTGATAATTTTGTGCCTTGAATTAAAATTACTATGAGTTCTGAAAACAAAAAGTTGGTCTAGAACCACATTCAATGTTTAGACTCTTTTAACCCCTAAAGGACCAACATGCATTTTTTGGTAGTAAAGAAATTTTGGGTAGGAACCTGTGACTAGAGATTTGCATATTTTTGGCTGAAATTTTAATAGAAGGTGGTCACAAAGAATATCTTTAATGTGCACATAATTTCATGACATTTGGAAACATGAGGCAAAAGTTATGGCCTAATATGTTACTTTTTACCTCGGGCATTCTGGTCTGATCAGAAAAAAATCACATTTTTCAGAATCAAAAATTTGAAAATTATTTCTTAGTTATATATACATGGAAAGTTTTGAATCATTCCATTTTGACCAATGAATCAAAAGTTATGAAGTGTTTTAGTTTGCAGGTAGTTATAGATTCTTTACTCTAAAATAAACTTTGAAGTCCTTTATTTTACTCAAAGTTCAATACTATTTGAAAAAATAAAATCATAGGATGTAGATTGTTTATTACAACTATGCAAACATTGGGATTGACATTTTTCAATTCCGTATTTCAATTCTTAACAATTTTGTATTTTGAATCTTTCTCTACTTCTTTCTACCTACTATTTTTTTCTATATGTTGTACAATTCCAAATGATGTGAAATTTTTCAGGCATGTAGCCAACTTGTCTAGGAAAAAGAATTCAAAGAAGCACCACCATTTTGGACTTTTTTTTAAATAGAAAAGTGAGCTTGTGAAGTACAACTGCTCTGTTTTTCGTAAGGCCAAAATAATGATTTTAGTGAATTTGAATGCTTATATCTTGCAATCCACACAGTGAAAACTTTTGAAAGTCTTACCACATGTTCTCAAGTCAGCATACTACAAGATACTACAGTTACATGTGTCACATAAGTTTGTTTTATCAAAAATTTGGTACTTATATTAGAAATAGCAATTTTGGAGCATTTTCGGTGAAAACATCATGGTCAAGGAATTTAAGGGGTTCATTCCAATCATTCAAGAACTACATTCCCGCTCACTACTTCCTACTTTCTTGCTCGCTACTTCAGGACACGTGTCATGACCTTGTTAGTCCCAACCTTGAAAAGGAGAAAAAAACACATCCCAAACTTTTGTTGAAAATCTGTTGCATCGTTGGTGGGAAATAGCTACATCCTATCGGTTGGGTATGGATCCCTCGTCGGGAATGGGAGGTTCTGCTATAATGCTCACCATTTTGGATATCCTCCCTGTTCAATTTTCCTTCAAAAATAGGGGTCGGTTTCCAAGAGTGGTTGATGATTTCATGGTTGATTTTAGGTGCAGTTACCTGATGATACAACAACTTCAAGCTTCAGTTACCTTCCAGGAAGTTTGTTTGATATAATATTTTTTAAAGTGTTTGTAATTCTAAGGTAGTGTGCTCTAAAAGCGCCCATCTTCTTGAAACCGCCCCTATTTTTAGGTGAAGAATGGAGATGGGGTGATCCTTAAATGGACCAGTTTAGCAATTGAATGCATTGAGGAAAAATTGTTTTTTTAATTGCAGGAGCCAATCATTGTCTTTGATTTCTGCACATCTCTTTACAAGTTGCAAGTGGACAGATTTTGGAAGACCTATGGTCACAAATAGGTGCCTATGTCATGAATCTTTGAAAATTCATAAGTAATTCAAAAATGCTTGGAAAAATACAAATCCACTTGTGTTAGGTACCATGTCTATTTTTCTTTCTTTGAAAAATGATCTAAAAATATTTTCGTCCATGAAAGCCTGTGAAAAAGGCTGACCAGCCCTTAAATGGTCGCTTTAAGAGCATACTACCTTACTTGTGAACCTTCATATGATACATTTGAAGTCTCCATTGAATGGGGTCAATGGACTCTTCATTTGTCAAAGTGAATCACCCCAAGTTCTTCTTCTTTTCAACTATTCTTTTCTCAAGCTGTAAGTTAATTAAGTTATAGAACTGCAGAAGCTGGCTGTACAAGGTACGAGACTTACGAGCTTCCGTGTTTTTTTTAGTAATTGTACCTTCCCACATGAACCACTTTAGCACAAGGATAGCAAAACAGTTGTGGATTCTGCTGGAGTTGGGTAGGTCTGTTTCTACTTTGGGAGGCAGCCGGCCTGGGCTAAAGTGGCACATCGTTGGATTTTAAGTTAATAACTAAGCTATACGGGGTTTTTTAGTCTGTTCTGTCACCGATAATTGAATGCATTCACCCAGGACACTGTGGAAGATTCATAGATTTTGGTTTATGATGCAGGCCCCGTGCACCACAATTGATAATCACATGCATCACATGATGCTTGAAAATGCTTGCTAAAACTTGAGGTATGTTCGCACTTTGGTGTTAAATAGTGTCGTTACTGAGGGTCTTAGGAATGAATTTGGATCTACTTTTAGACTGGATTCACATTCCAAACAACACCTCTAGCTAAACACACCTTTAGGGATAAGTTAGTTGTAAGCTTTGAAAAACTTTGATGTGGGTTCTTGTGTGAGCAAGAGAGACTTTAGAAGTTGTTCCAAGTTCTTTTAGTGATCTATCCACGAGGGTCTCCTTACATGTATCAATCATTGGGAAAATTTCACAGGGATGCTCTAGGTGAAAATAGCAATTGCACTTTCATGTGAACCCGGTGGGTAGGGAGGGGTACAATGAGAAATTCACATGTATTACACTGAATAGTGAAATTAGATTGCCCCTCACTAATTTCTTGACATTCTACACTATATCAACATGTATAGATGGATGTAGTATAGATGTTAGTATGGATGTTAGTATGGATGGATGTAGTAATGCAAGAACCATGTGCCTTGCATTGGTTGGTGTCCTAGTTTATGGCCCAAGTTTAGAAAGTCACATGCGCCTTCATGTGGAAAAGCATTGAGTCATGAGGTTTCTCTAGGTAAAGCAACCTAATTGTTAAGGTAACCCAATTTCACTATTTGGTGTAGATTTTATCAAGACTGAGTAGTCTCAACCAGTGAGGTTGTCCACCAATATCAGTGAAACTTCAGCTCCTTCTTTTTGGCTTGCCCACCTTGACAAAACAATTGGTGGAACCAATTTCGTCTTATTTCTTGAATTAGTACAGAGCTTGCCCACTAGGCTCACATGTAAGTTGACCACAAGAGCATCATTAGCAAGGCTATTGGAAGTGGTGCTAAACTATAAATTTATTAGGTGATACCATGGTGGAGCTCAAGATTTGGATCCAACACTACTACGCTAAGGGAGTCTGCTCTAAAAATGCATGTGCTCTAAAAGCAAATATGCTCTTAAAACAAGCATGACTTAGAGGTACATGTTTCCTTTTACAATGTACCAATTGTATACATTTCACAAGGTGATTGCTTTTAGTGACCATTGCGTTTCAATTTCAAAAATCCATACCTAATTCCACAAAGGTCCCGAAAACATGAAACAACTTGGATTAGATGCCAATTCCATTGTCCTTCTTACAAAAATTTACTAAAAGTTATTTTAAGGAGTTTAGCTTCACTAAAAAAACAATCAGCTCTTAAATGGTCACTTTATTTCTCAGTCTTGTTTGTTCACTTTATTTCATTTTTTTGACACATATAAAGGTTTACCATCATTTTCTCTTTCATTCCTTTATTAACTTGAGGTTAAGAGGGACTTCAGTACTACTAAGTTAGTAGAAAATGTTATACAAGTTCCCCAAAAAAAACAAAAACTTTCCTTGGTCTAATCTATTGGTGTTCTTTTTTATCACCTAAAAAAAGATGCATAAATGAAAATTCAATTTCAGTTGTCCAATCATTTTGTTGAAACTTTTGAGTGTAGAGTAGTATTTTCACAAGCTTATTTTTTAACCTTGAGTCCTCTACAAACCAAGGAACTACCAGCACCTATGTGTCCCAACTTTATATCTTTTTTGTAGCTTCCTTTTATTACCCTATTTTTGAATGTGTGAACATTATATGACTTTTAGATGAAAATTGGATGAATTATTAATTGAATAGGGTCTAATTAGTATCGACATTTGGATGACTTTTAAATTGACATTAGAAGAACGTACATAAAAGTTGGATAAATATAGATTAACCCCTAAAACCTCGAGGGTGTTTTCTACCAAAAACCACTCAAAAATACCACTTCTGTTGTATTCACTTAAGGAAACCAATTTTTGTTTTTTTGGTAAATTAACCATAGGATCTTGTACTTAACTTGTCTGAGATAATGTAGTAAAAATTTCATCAAATTTCACCATACGGATTGGAAGATATTAGCATTCAAAGTTGAACAAAAAGTTTTTTTCAAGAAGATGCTTAAATTGCCCAAAAAACTAAGATTGTCCATAACTTTCTCATCCTTAATCCAAATAGAATGAATCAAAGCTTCACGTATAGGTAAAAACATAATATTTTAGGAAAAATATTCAAATTTTTTTTTTTTTTACTTTTTGTAATTTGGGGGGGGGCTGCCTACCAATCTCTATTTCTTGCTCATTGTGCCATAACCTTTTCATCCGGCATCCGATTGAAACAAAAATTATATATCCACAAATCTCTTGCAAATGTGCACAACCTCCAAAAATCTCAAAAAATATTCACTTCAAATTGAGACAATAGAAACCTACCGGACCCAAATTGTCCCCTCAGGAGACAAGCAGGGTTTTAGGGGTTAAAGTAGACAAAATTTAGATGATAGTTGGAAAACAATTACACTATTTGATTTAGATAATATAATATAGAATTCATTACACATTTTACCTAAATGAACTTCCATATTAGTGCATCTTAAAAATTGGCATAATTTTCAAATTATTGTAAGTTTATATTAATGTTAGGGCAAGCTAATTGAACTCTCTTATGAAATTAAAAACATGTCTTCAATCACTTGAGCAATCACTAAAATCTAGAAGCAAAGACTAGCTACCTCTTCTCTCAAATGGTATGTGCACCATTGCCCCCGTGCCAAAGTTTTCACCTAAAATGAACACATAATAATCATTCACGGAGCACCATAGCAAAAATGCTACATACCTTATGCTTTATTTACACCAAAAAAGAAGTAGCCAAATAATTGAGAAGTATCCCTCTCCAAGGCCCCTCATTTTCCATTGGGACGTCTTTCTTTGGATGTCAAGTCCTTTAGATTGGTGTAAATTGTCAAGAGGGCATGAATTGTTGCTATTTTTTTTTCAATTTAAAAATAGAGCTTTTGAGAGAGGAACCCTATAATTTTAGTCAAACCCACTTCCTTAAAGTGGGTTTGACTATAATTTGAGGGACTCAAAATTTGAAGACTTTTGTTGCCACATAGTAAAAAATGCTCTCCTCATCATCATACCCTCTTGGAAACATGTGACCTCTCAATTCATGGTGTAAAACCATTTTCCAAGTATTTCTCTATTTTAGCCAATCAAAACCTTCAAAAATTTGACCCCATCATCTTTAGATTTGGTGTAAGCCCGGTCTTATAGCATCCTTAATCTATCCATCATTGCAATATTAACTGAGCGCTGGAATAATAAAAACAAGTCCCAATGCAACCTTCAAGCTCCTCATTACTTTCAAGGGCTTGACAAAAATGGCCTTAAGCTTGTCCTATTTACGTTTCTTGTTGCACCTTCCATCTCACTTTCTATTATTCAATCAATGTCATTAAAACAACTTGTGCTCTATAAAAGGCTTGCAAAGTTAGCAATCTCCCAATTGCTATTGCAACAATAGCCCAAAGTAGGTGGCGTTGTGTTTGAACATAGAGGGCAAGTTCAGGGGCAACAACAATAAAATGCTTCAGAGCAACTTCAATGCAACACTGGAACAAGTACAGGAGTGGTGCCAAGAGGACTTGTAACTTTCATCTCCAATAAAAACGCTTCCTAATGCAGCCGTTGTAGCCAACTGCATTCTTCAGGGCTCAGTATATGAGAGCCCCTACTTGGCATTTTGGAGTGATTTATTGAGTGCGGAAGAATACATTGGAAGCTAGATTCTTTGACAAAGATGACAAGTGGTAGTGGTTCTCGAGTTCAGAAGCGGAGGAATCAGTTTGCAAAATTAAAAAACATGTTTGCCATTCCTAGATCTGTTGCTGCACTGGGTTGGGGTTTGCAAGCGGCATGCTATGGCCCAGTCTGCCCTTGTTACCGCAACAGACCAGGGCCGAATAGGTTCCAGTGCTTGTTTCGGCGTCAGCATTGGAGCTGCTCTCAGCAAATCTAGAGGGGCCTCAAAGCACTCTTCATTTGCCCTGTACTGTACAGTGGCCAAGTAGCTGGCCTGGACTGAGGATGCTCTTACTAGTGTTGGTGTCTGATGGACATGCCCTCTGGATTTAGGTGTTATTGGTGGTCAGCTATTGCATACAATCCATGCATATGAATTGTCCCTTAATTTTTGTTTTTGATTTCTTCATGTGCTGTTGACAATTTGACATACTGAGTAACTTTAAAGTGGCTTTTATTTTGTTTTTTCCAAAGCCCTTTACTGACACTAGCAGACAGGGTGTTGGTCCCTTTTATATGGTTTTAATGCAATGCAAGTCAGTGCAACATAAGGTTGCATGGACAGGAAGTTGCTTAGATGCAGTCCTTTGCAAAAGTTTATCATTCACATTGACATGGGCTGTCCTAAAGGTTGGAATGAAGCAAGTATTCCATTTGCAGTAAAAGCTTGAAGTAAAAGTTATCGTTCATTTCTTTCACATCTTTTGGGTGGTGTCTGGCCTTTCACTGCTTCATTTCTGGTCCATCTGCATTTGTCTTGCTATCATAAATGCAATATTACATTCAACCTTTGCATTATTTGTGTTGGAGAATCTCCCACCACATACCCCAGAGAGCTTTAATTTATTTCCTTGATTTGTTTCCAGTATCAAAGGTGAAACACAAAAGTGGATTTCATAAACCTCTCATTAAACATATCAAAAGGTAAAAACGAAAAAAAAAAGGAAAAAAGAAAAAGGAAAAAGGTAATAGTAAAAACTGTGTATCATGAATACAGTGAGGTGGGGACATTCAGAGAAACTGCAAAACTGCAGTTGCTTGCTCACTCAGGAGGGCAAACTGAACTAATGAACCCTCATGAATACGGCCAGGGTGAACTGACCCCCTCACTCGTCCCGTCCCCCCCGGGAAAACCCCGAATTTTATTTATTTTCCATGCATGATTTTTTTTTTTGCAAATTCTGAATTCATATTTGCAATCAGAGGGGCGCTGCAGGAAATAGATTTCACATGGCACAAAATAGGGGTCTTTTTTTTTTTCTTTTGAAACACATGGACTAATTCCATTAAAAGTGAAAAAGTAAGGGGTCTTTTTTTTTTAATATGCACCCCTGGATGGACTTGGGCAGGACGAGCAAGGGGGCCAGTTCACCTCGGCCGTGAATCCCCTCCAGTTTGGAATATTAACTCATGAATTTTGCCCACCGGGCTATTGTGAGGGAGGGTTCCCGCTCATCTCTACAGGGGATTCCATTCAGGCTCCCCCCCCCAACCATATTTATCCATCTCCTGCCTGGGAAAATGTGAAGCCCCCCTCCACCCCTCCCTCGTTTTTCTCACAGGGCACGCCCAAACATGAGGAGCGAATATACCATACCACACCCATGTTCACATGACGTGGTGGGTCCCTCCCTGTGCGAGGCTCCCAAACCCGGCCACCGTGCCTGGATCAGTCATGGAACTCATTTGGCATACAGCGTGCTGCTGCGGGGGTGCCGCCTGATGAAACATTGTTCAGTAGTTCCAAGCTTTTGGCTCTCAGGCCGCATTCTCTGAAGTCAATGAGATATGCCCGTCCGCCCGTCCGCCCGTCCGTCCGCCCGCCTGTCGTAATGTGCACAAACAGAGTGCGTGTGTGCTCCCCAAATCCATGACAATTTTTGGGGCGCAATTTTTGTTTTGTTGACAACCTAAACAACAGTGAGGCAGGCAGCATTTGAATTAAGTTGGCAGCCTCAATAGGCACAGTGAAGGTGGGAGGGAGACCCTGGTTTACAGGATTGGTGTGAGTACGTGTGCGTTGGTTTATTAGTGGCACTGGAAACGGGATTTCATTGACCTTGGGAAAGGAAGGAAATCCGTTGTTGCTGCTGCTGGGCAAATCACTCCCTTCCTAGTTTGTGGGATGGATTCTTTGGCTAGTTCACTAGTATGGGAATTCAATAATATTTAAGAAACAGCACACAAAAATTTGAGTTGAACCATCATCTGAGAGTGGTTTCTACTTTATCATCAAATTTGTCTTATTAGTGAATTTGGGGGTGCAGTTTGTTGACAATTGGAAGGGTATTTGGATAGTGTATGAAGGAACCATGATTTTCTGGTAAGAATGAATGTAGGGGTACCCACCCTTTCATGAAGGAACCAGAGTCCACATGATTTCCATCCAAAATTTAGATTTCCCGCCTTTTAAATTTGAAAAGGGTGGCATCCTGAATTGTGTGGTTTAGACTGTCAATCGTATACATCATGCAAATGCAATAAAATGCTCAATATTTTGGATTTTTTAGATTACAGCCTACAGTAATTTTATTTTCTCATTTTGAATTTTTATCAAAAAAAAATTGAAAAAAAAAGGCTCGTTATCAAGATGGAAAAAGGTTCGACCCCGAAGCATCCACTTATAATAATTTTTTGTGGTTGCTTGGACCAACCTCCGAAAAGGGGTAAAACTCACCAACTACATTCTGATCCAATCCAGTCCCCCGTGCACACAGTTGAGAATTTTCAGTTTTGATGGTTCAGTGGTTGCCAACATTCCCTGTCACAATTGTGGAAGCAGCAGGATGTCTCTCCCTGCAGTCAGTGTCAAATTGCATCAAAACTTCCCACCTGAGGAAGTGAATGCCCACTCACCTAACAACCGAGGATTCTGCACTTGGGATGCATTCACACCAAGGACGATAACTTAAAAAAGAAGGCAGGGGTGACAAATTGTGGTCAGGGATAACCGACCCCTCGCTCGTCCCCAAGGGGAAAACACTGATTTTTTTATTTATTTACCACACATGATGAAATTTGCAAAGCTTGAATTGATATTTGCAACTAGAGGCCCCAAATTAATTAAGAGGGGGTGTAGAAGATAAATTAATCAAGCACAAAATAGGGGGGCTTTTATTTTATATGCACCCCTTGGAATGACTTTTGGGGGATGAGCAAGCGGGGTCAGTTCACCCCGGCCCAAATTGTAATCTTGTTTGGTTATTAAGAGTAGTTATAACCGATTACAAGATAAAACACACTCTTGTTGTAAGGTAGGGTTGGCGGAAAAAAATGATCTAAAAGAAAAAGGTGCCAAACTTTTAGGGGAAATATTTTCTCAAAAAAACAAAAAAAGTTGAATGGTGAAAAAATAATACTAGCAAAAGAATTCTATTTTAGCATCTGTCAAACACTAATTTTTGGAAATTTTTTTTTTGATTATTTGACAGAAAAGTGCCGACTCAATTCTAGACTTACGATACTCCCTAATTATTCTTTGTGACCAAAAAAAAAATAGAGTTAGGTTGGAATGATTTTTCTTCTTTTTCCCCTAAATTCTAATGAAAAAATTGTGGGACTAAAAAAGAAATGCAATAAAACAATGCAATTCTCCATTACTTCTAATTAGTCATTTCTTAAAAAAATGTGTGGAAATGGTAATTATCTATAAATATTTTTTAACATTTAATTTTCAATTTTCTCACTAATTAATTTTCCAAACAATAGTGTGACCAATTATTAATGTACTCATTTACATCAGTTATGAAGACAATTAACTTTGAGTTGCATTCATTTTATTAAAGAAAGGTTTAGAAATTGAAAAAAATGCAATCCTTTGTAGCGGTCTGTGCTAGATAATATTTTCTGTTGTAGTACCCAAGGTGCAATAATTTTAAAACTTTATCCATATAAATAAATGTAAAAATTTCCCCCTATGGTGTGTAATTCTTTATTTTGTGATATTCATGCTCACTATAATTCAAGGCCTCTTGTTTCAAATACAAATTCAAAGTTCAATTTTTTAATTATCCAAAGTAAATTAAAAAAAAATTATATTTGACTTCAGAGATAAAATTCCCTAAGGCCGAATGTAGTCTAGCCCTAGCGCTTGCCTTTTGTAGCATCCTCCAATTAGGTGAAATCATGTCTTTCTAAATTTTTTTAGAAAAATGAAATTATAGTGACAATTTGAGGAATTAGTTAAGAAAAATTATAATCAAACATAAATTAGCTAAATAAATCTAAAAGTATCTTCATATGTATAAATAATAATAACACACATTATAGTGTAGCCAAAATAATTTATTTTTTCTATAATTAGAATACTAATATATATAAACCCAAAGTACAAATTGTCAAGTAAGGTGATCCATGGATTAAGCATCTTCTTAAGTAGGATAATCAACAATACCCTCACGAGGGAATTTATAATATCATCCATTGCCAATGTCTACTAGCAACTCCTAAAAATAAGGATGATATTTTTTTCTTTCTATTCCATCCTATTTAGGTTCCAAAATCATCCAATAGACAAAATTGGGTCTCAATGTCCTTTAATGGTTAGCCCTAAAAAAACAGAGACCAATATTTATGATCGTCAACTAAAAAATTATTTTGGAAAAATTCAAAAATTTCAACCACATAGATTACAAGATTGTAGCATTGGAAGTTAGAAGAGAACCAATTTTTTTTACCTTGCCGAACATGGTCAATAGACTTTGAATCCTGTTAGATTGATATTTTGCAATATATATTTCCTTTTGTATTTTTCCTTTTTCTTTTTTCATCATTTGCTTTCCATATCACCTAAGTTACATGCTTGTTAAATTTCAAAGTAGAAGGATTTCAAACATGCCTTCCAAAGTTGCTTGTCTTGTGATTGAAAACTTTGGGCATAGTGACTTTTGATTTGGATATTTAATTAAGGAAAAAGAACATATTGACACTTTTTGTGTAAATTTTCAAAAAAATTATTTAAAATTGACCTTTTGGGAACCTATCCGAAAGCTAATGTTAATTGCAAAAGTAAACACATGTCTATTCTTACAACTAACATATCTATGCAACACAAAATTTTGCAAGTGATTTGGACCTATCTTCCACATTCTATGCCTTGACAATGTAATAGTATATGTAGAATTGAACCAATTATGCCTATTTCATAAGTACAACATTTTATGAAAATTACACGACAAAGTCCATAAATTTTACATAACATCTTCATTGATACTTTTTGAGTTCACACAAAAATTCAAGACAATTGAAACTTTCTTGCATCTTCAAATGCATCTTGGTATCCTAAAATGCACGTCATACACCATCAAAGCAAATGGTTTCAATGTCCAACATCCAATATTGGTTTAAGAATTTTTTTGGAACCATTAGCCAAATTTTCTAAAATATTTGTAGCAAATTTGTAAAAATACCCCCAAACGTATCAAATGTCGTAAATTGTTACAAAGCCTATCAACGAATTTGGAATATTCCACTAAAAATGGCCATCAAGAAGGAAAGGATACATCAACTTTACTAATTCTGCAAAGCCTAGAAAATCACCAATGCCAATTGTAAGAACTGGCAAGTAGATGCGATTGATTCCCCATCAGAAAGATTTAAAAAAAAATAAAAAAAAATGAAACAACGAAATATCACTCCCCCCCATCGTGATACGCCCCATCCTATTTGGACCCCTATTGATATGCTTGACTCTATGATAGCAGGTGCCAGGGCTAGCCCTGCAAAAGCTTTCATGCACTGGAGATGGGCAAAATTGGCACCTAGCCCTAAAAATATTTCTCCACGACAAGGGCGACAATAGCCAAGCCCCGGTTCTAAATTGAAAAAAAATATCACATGCAATAAAATACGAGGGGTTCCCTATAAAATCTCACGACAATGCACCGAGTTCCCGACAGGGCACCGAGTTCCCCCCCTGCAGGTCGGTGACCGGGAACGCGAACAGCCTAAGTTTACACCGCGAACGAGCGCGTTCTCTGCTTCTCATTTACCCGCTCGTCGAATCCGGGGCGTGAACGTTCGTGAACGTTCGTGAACGCGAACCCCGGACGAGAACCTCTTATAACCGCCCCAATACCCGAGGGCAGCCCAAGTATCTCTCCACTGGTTCCGTCGTGGCCCCAGTGCCGCGACGACGGCCCCGCGTCGCGACGAACGCGGCCAGGACTCGCTCTGCTAACTTACTCGGCCGGGCTCTGTACTTTACTCTTTGCAATGAAATTTTCATTTTTTTTCAAGAAAATAAACACACAAAAAAAAAGGTCGCTCTGCTGCTGGAATCCAGTTGGTTCTCTTGGTTCGCATCATCGTGCAGGATTCCTGTCTTCGACGACGGGGATAAAAGCACTTCCGCGGGCTCCCATCTCTCCTCGAACCCGTCCCGCCCGCCCTTTCTAGCAAGACTGCAACGCGGACTGCATTTCGTCTACATACAACTCGGCCCGGAAGTCGGGCTACAATTCGGGCTACAACTCGGCCTGCAACTGTCTCTGAGATGTCTGCCTTTTAGGACGAGAGCCAGCATTTAGAACTCATCAGTTCTCTTCATTCTCCCCGTCAGTGTCTACCTTGGGAGCTAGTCAGAGTGCTCAGTGCTCAGTGCTCAGTGACAGGAGCCCGGCCTGTTGCAGTAAGTTCGTGGCCTTCCGAACTGATCGTCGTGCGGAATCTAAGCTGCATTGTAGTATTAGCCACCCGAACCCCGTCAGTGAATCTGATAGTGAGGTTTCGCATCTTGGTCAGGCGCTGAGTTGCTTACGGGTGTGCAGAATTAGTCACCAGTTTCATGTCCTTTAGAAACGTGCGCCATTGCGTGATATTGAGAATACCGAACTATCGATAGCACTTGGCTCTAGCTAGTTGCAATCTGGAGCACGCGCTGGGATCTCGTTTGAGTACGAGTGTGATTCTAATCACCACTGTGCGTGTTCCGAGATTGGAGTGAGATTTGGGTGGTTGTGAGTACTTGTGAGTTTTTCTATGGACATTGTGATGTCTAGCGGGTTTGCTGATGCAATTTCCATCACTTGTGTTTAGGAATCCTTGGGTGTTGTCCGCCACAAATGGCCGAAAAAGAAAGATACATCTAAACTGAACGCTTTCTAGGCAACTGGAAAGATCGACTCTGGAGGTTTTTGTTTGTTTGCCCGAGATTTAATTCTTCATTCTTCGCAGATTCGTCTGTCTTCAATTCTTTTGTAGATCCCCCGTGTTTGGAGGTGTGGAAGTGAATCCCCCTCCAAGTTCGTGTGGAGGTCTGAATCAGACATTAGTACAAAATTCGCTTAAAAATTTGAAAACAAGCTTTGTCACAATGGCGGCCACTCTCTCCTTCTACAACGAGAGCAACATCTTCGCCCCCATGCCGCCAATGTCGTCCAATCCCACGCTCATGATGAACGATATTGGGGCGGTGTCATTCGGATCCGGCCAATCCCTGCTCTCCAGCTTCGCCGACTTCTCGACTTTCGGCTCTGCATGGCCGGAGCTATGCGGCCCTACGAGCTTCTTCAACTCGTCCACCCAGTCGTCTTCGGTGCCCCTGAGCGAATCCTCCGTCTACACTACTGACGACCAATCCACGGATTTCCTCTTCCTGGGCAACGACTCAGATTTTTTGAACCAGATCAACGGAGTGGCGGCCGTGATGCACCCCAACTTGGTCAGTACTTTGAAGAACATGGTGGCGCCTGGACCCGGATCGCCTCGCCAGTCTGTGTCGTCGTCGCAGTTTGCTTGCCATTCGTTCTTCGAGCAGACGAGCCAGAGTGACCGTCTGGGGAGCTCTCTTTTCCAGCAAGTGTGTGAACAGAAAGCGGCGCTCCAAGCCGTCGACGCATCCAAGTTCGTCGTCGACACCCGAGCCATCTCGCCGGTTTGTTCGTCGCAAGCTGTTAAGGTATGTACGTGACCTTGTTTCAAAACATTCCTGCCTTCTTTCCAGGAATGTTGATCAGAATGTTGTCGAAGAACTTTGGTTATATTCGATTTACTAGTTGGTTGACTGTTATGTGTGACTGACTCGGTTGTTTTCTCCCAGGTTGAGGAGTCAGAGACTGACGAGAGTATCGAGGCCGCCGTGGTGTCCGTGGACTTGATTCAAAACCGGCGTCCCTTCCGATGCGAGCACGACGGGTGTAACAAGACGTTCAAGAATCCGCAGACCATGAAGATGCATCACAAGACACACTACTCCGACGGGAGCGCCGCCAGCAAAGCGGGGCTCCTGTCCTTGCCCACGCTGAGCAACTCCTTGAAGGCGGGTCACAACAAAAAGATTCCCTCGAGATGCCCCAAGTGCAAGAAGACGTTCGTGGGACTGTACGAGCTTCGACGACACTACGGACGCAAGCATTCTGAGGGGGAGAAGCCCTTTGGATGCCGCAAGTGTGGGAAGAAATTCTACATCGAGGTAATAATACTGAAACGTCATACCCATGCATATACCACATGTTGTTTTACTCGTAATTAATTAGCATTAGTCAACTAATCGTGATTAGTAAGGTTAATTAGAGCCTCTGTCGCCATGGAACTGGTCCTTGCTGCTGCGAGCATCTGTCTTCAAATTGATTGCCCGACATACTGCTAGTTGGTGATATTTCACATGCAGTGCCCTCCACATGACTAGTATGTTTTTGGATGTTGTGAAAGCCCCTCATATTTTTTTTCTTTCAGTTAAATAATACTAGTTAACTTCGACTAAGTACATCGTTCAGTATTCCATCGAACTTGCAAGCTGATGCATGGTGTATTTTGTTGTTACATCGTGTATGTTCTTGCATATTGACCTTCAATTACTTGTGATGACTCGGACATGCATCGTGCTGTGACTAATATGTGCCGTGCTGATGCTTCAGGTTGATGTTCGAGACCACGAGAAGCTCTGTGGCCAGCCCATCGAATGCAAATGCGGGCTCAAATTCGCCTTCAAGTGCAACCTCGTAGCGCACAAGAAAGCCCATCCTGCCTGCCAAGACCAGCAAACGAGCACGAGCCCCTCGTCATCGACTTCCGCGTCTTCTTGCACCCACCAGTCGTCCTCCTCTTCCAGCGACTCCGACCAGTCTCATTCCCCCCCATCGATCTGCACCGCCGCGTCACGAGGCCTACGACGTCAACGCGAGGAGAGCGGAAGTTTAAGCCCCGGCATCCACCACCAGCCGACGTCTAGTGCCCCGCTCCCGGACTTCAAGGACATTCCCGAGGCGCCTCAATTCAAGTGCGCCCGCTATGACTTCACCTCCGGAACCGGCGCATTGCTAAACAGGAACAACACGGATGTTTTGCCGTACTACCCCACGGTGCCCACGTTCGCGCACCTCCCGTCCAACCCGCTGTACCCGAGTCCACAGCAAAGCCAGCACTTCGCCTTCAAGATCCAGCAGCAGCAACAGTCGAGCTTCTCCTTTCCCGGAGAGATCGGGCTGATGTTCTCGCCGTCACCGTCGCCGTTGCCGTTGCCGTCACCGTTGCATCAAGGCCTGGTGCGGCTTTGATTGCTGATACCCGGTGGTTACCCGGTGCGGCGTTCAGGAACTTTTCCTTCCCGGGAGAGATCGGGTTGCCGTTCTCGCCGTCGATGTCGCCGTCGCCGTCCCTGCTGTATCACGTTCTGGTGCGGATTTTGATTGATTGATTTATTGATACCCGGTCGATATCCCTGTGGGTAGATACTCGCCGTCACCGCCGTCACCGTCGCACTCCTTGAGCTGGGCTCTGTGATTTCATTCCGGACGGAAGCATTTTCCGTGGAGTCTCATAGACTTTGACCACTCATGTTTTCCCATCGTGTGTGGTCAATGTCTATGAGAGAGGAGGAGCAACAGGCAATGCAATGCAATGCAATGCAATGCTTGTTGTGCGGCCAAGGAGTGCGACTGTTATTACGCGGCAAGTCTGGCTTTTTTTATTTTTTGTGTAGGAAGAGCTTGGAAACTTAATATTTTACGACTAATAATTGGGTCCACGACCGTAGTTGGTGATTTTATCAGGAGGAGAATAGAAAAGAAATAATTTAGTAGGATTCAGAAAAGAGGAAGATCAATGGGTATGTAACTGTAAACTGCATTATTTTAGTGTGTAACGCTACACCCAAAGATGATTTTTTTGATGGGTATTCTTGTCACAATAACAAATGGCTGCTCAATGATAAGTCTTACAACTGAAGTCTCCAGCAAGTGGAACTGAATGCCCATTGGGGAATGGTGTGACGGACTGTTTGTTGCTTGATTCTCACGTCACTTGCGCATGTTTGGTTGTGTACGTACGTGAAGAGATGGAGTTTCTGTTTGCAAGGCTTCTGGATTTTTATCTTATTTAGTGGCACCGAACTGACGAGTTTGAGATTTGTGATGCACTTTGATGAGATCAGTGTAGTCAGCTGGCTGAACAGGTGCACTTTGAGCATTAGCTAAGATTTTTGGGAACTTATACTGCTGTTTGTAACTGACTGTAATAGTTGCTATTTCCATGAACGAGTGACACATTATTTGCACAGCAAGTGGAATCGGGAGTTGCGATGGAGATCCATTGTGAAATAATGCTTTGAACCACTTGAATGATCAAGTTGGAAACTGCTGTTTTCATTCTGTTTAGGGTTCACGACCAACTCTGTGCACAGGACTGATTTGAAAAGGAGCGTACCTCTGGGCTTGGATTTTGTAACTGAATTCAAGAGTTGGAAGTTGACACTCAAGTTCTGTCTAATATCATCAATTGCATTAGCAAGTAATTGAGAGTTAATAATTTAAGCTTGAAGTCATCTGTTAGGATTGTATACATTGACATAGCGCCTTTTGGAAAATTGCATTATCTGTCTTTCACATATATGGCAAATTCCATTAAAAAGGCATATGAAATCTGCCACTTCCAGAACAATTGGTCTGAACATCTAGGACAGGTATAGATGTAAAACCACCAAAGTTTTTGGAATGCCGCCATTATAATGAAATTCACCATATATGTAGTACCCTTGAAGGTAATGGAAAATCAACAATGTCCCTCGAAATGTGGTAATGGAATCCACAACTAGAGAATAAATGTCACCTCCAAAAGTGTCAAGAGTTTTTTTTTCTAATTTTGTGGGAGGAACAAAATATATATAGCCAATTGCTGATAATTGTCCATTTCTTATTTGAAGATGCCACTTCTCACTTCTCTTAGTGTAATGTTATAGGATATTGACAAAGAAATGCATTATTGCATTTGGATCAAACTTGTTGAGTACAAATCAAGCTTCCAAATTGATGTAGAATCTCTTTGATGTCTTCGAAGATGCTCCCTCAAGTTGCTATTGTCTTGAAAAAAAACTAAATGTTAAATTGATAGATGAATTGCCAAATGTTTCATAATAGGGGAATGACCATATATGTTTCCTTCAAAAATTCAAAATGAGGCTTTGCTTGATGAAACATACCAAGAATCCAAGAATTCTTGGATTTCATCTACTTTTATTTGAAGCAATCTCTTTCCTCACTCTTCAACTAATTGAAGTTATACCCATGCTCAATTATATCCCTTATGTACGTACTTGAACAAGTATTTTATACTCTTAATTCTAGAACAAACTTCTAAGTTGAAGTGGGCATTATATTTCACAATCAAGTATTAGTACTAAGGAACTATTAATTTGTTGTCACATGCAACTACTTGATGCATGATATGCCGTCCATTGTCTCTTTGGCAATATGAAGGAAAACTATCCTTATTAGTCCGTGTTTCTTTGGAAAGTAATTTAGGATATTCCTTCAAACATATTTCATCAACTCTGCAAAGGGCTTGTAGATTTACACCTCGGCAAATGCATACTATAGTGGATGAAAATGGTGCCATTTTAGTCCATTTTAATGGCATGGTGTATGTTGGATGAGGTTTGATTGTTTGAAGGTCATTGAAAAAGACAAAAGAATCATTTCAAGAACATATCGTTTTAGATTAATACATTGTGTAAACATTAATGAAGACAATATATCAAAATTTCAACTTTAATTGTGTCAAATCAAGTCCCACAATTTGTATGCACTTTTGTATATATATATATATATATATATATAAATTGAAGTATACAACTCTACATATTTCAATTCAAAATATTTGATTACATATATACCTATTTAAATATATAAATATATTTTTTGCAAAGTATTTAAATTTATAAATACATCAATGAATCTTTATCTTTAATGTTGTGAACTATGACAATATGTAAAGAGTACATTATAAAGTCCTTTACACATATAGTGTAAACAATTTTGCAAAGATTTATTTTGTATTTCATATATCACTAAGTACATTAAACATCAATATATGTCTTTTCCATGTTCTATGACTTGTATATATTTGAAATTATAGAAATTTCAAAACCCCATTTCAATAAGCATTGTGATAGTTTATATGGTCGAGCATAGTGTGCATTTACCCATCTTGAAATAGTTTCATGAAGCGACAGTTCCTCAATTGGATTTGAAATTCCCCCACTAACCCACAAATCATAATTGTCTATATTTATAGATTTATGTAATTTTGTACACAATAAAAATATGGCTATATGACAAATCACACTTTAGAAACTTAATTGTCCAAACATCTCTAACCACTATCTCCAACACTAACTTCTTGAGAAGTTCATCCAATAATTCCTTGAATTTTATATTGAATACCCTAGTCACTTAATTGGACCTATCAATTTCATGGTGGTTTGGCAATAAGTTGTTTTGGATCTTTGGCCAATCAGTGTTACATGTGAAAGTAATGAAGAAGTTTGTCTCCCTTTCCATATTGTCGTATGATGAACATGACATAGAGTTGTTGCATTTGATGTGAACATCCTTCAAATGATGATGGAAAGACCAAGAGTCCTTAGATTTGCATCACCAATTAAAATTGCATCTTACAAACCTTGGTATAACTTTGCTCTAAGTTGAGTTTGATTATAACAAATAAACAACAAATGTCATTCTTCTATTTTGGCATATTGGTCAACAATATATTGTTGAAATAACCTACCAAATGAGTGAATTTACAAATCTTTTTGAAGCATCAAACATAAACTGTAATACTTCATTACAATAACCATTGAGAGATTGGTTCAAGACAATATTTGTATAGTAAATATCAATTGTCCACCCTTCATCTTCATAGGGAAACATCAACATTTAGTGTAGAGGGTCATATGAATGGTGTAGTGTTGATGTATATTGAATGCTCCCTTGCTAATTTGAATGATAATATTACATTGGTCACATTCACCATCTCTAGGTAGTAATGCCTCCTTTTCAACAACAATGTCTTTGAATTCAAGCTTGGAACATATATACTAGAGAAAGAGAAGGAGTAAGAGAACTAATAGAGAAATTAGGAATGATTAGGAAATTTGTAGAGTAGATTTAACACAGTTCCCTTCATGGACTTGGAGGAGGTTGGTTGAAGTTAGAGTTAGGATATAGAGCTTGGATTAAGAAAAACAACTTTGAAGGAAGAGATTGGGAAGATTATAAAGATTTTGGAGCTAAAATAGGGTGGTTTGTTACACCTTTAAGTTAGCTTTTCAACTAGCCTAGGCTCACTTCATTTGAAAAAGTGAAGAGGCCATAGTAATTAGTTAATGGCGGGAGGTTTGTTGCTGCCTAGAAATTAAGAGTAACAATTTGAAGGATAGCATCAAGAAGACCACAAAGATTTTGGAGTTCATATTTGGTGGTCTATTGTATTTCACACCAAGGTTTCTATTTTAGGCAAAAATTCACGAAAAAGAAATACAATAATACTTCAAGAGAATAATTGCCAATATATTGGATGGAATTGTTAAATTGCTACAAAATCATATAATGATATTGCTGTTTTTGAGATGAATGTACAGAAGGTTGTCTTCCTGGACAGTGTGATATACGTTGTCCCTGATGTCACGCGACATCAAATAGAGCCTCCGTGACGTTCAACAAAGTCAAACTGATCGTTGACTTTTCTAAAAAAGTTCTTTTGTTGTCCGGCCATCTAGATGCCATGTGGCAGCCCCATGGCACATTCACAAGTGACCACGGATAGGAGTGACCGCAGGAACATTGTAGACCTGCAGTCGCCTCCTCCTCCTCCTCCTTTTTTTTTCAAGATTTCATAGCCGGAAATTAAATCTTTGGTCATAAATCACCACACAAAGAGATTAATTTGGCTGCTACATGGATGGCAATAACAACTCATATGCTTTAATTGACAAATTAGCTTCATTACTAATTCAGTATCCAATACTGAGGAATCTAACTACCTATGTACAACAAGTCGGGTAGGGGTGACCGCGTCTAGGCGACCGCAGGAATGTCATGAACCCGCAATTGCCCTCCCCCCCTTTTTTTTTCCGCGGTCGTCTTTTTTTTCCCCCATGATACGTTGCCTACAAATTTTGTACCTACGGCTGCCCCCTAAACCTGAAGTCGCCCTGATCTTCGTACCCGCGGTTGCCCTACTCAGACATGCATGCGCCTCGACCCAAAGTCACCCTAAATGACGTGGTTCTCTCTTTCCACGTCACTCTTGACAACCAGCCACGTAAGACAAATTTGGACAATCCGAGGTTAAAAAAAATGAAACCCTAAATTTCTATGCGACGCCTTATTTCCTTTTGTCAGACATTTGTCCTATACGACACGCGACATCATACGTCCAATACGTCACACAATGTGACCGTGAGGCTCTATTCGATGAGCCAAACCCTAATTGTGTTAGGATTTGGAATCTCGGATTCAGAAACCAGAGTGTTGATGCCATAGAGAACACAGAGCCAATAAAACCCAAACCTTATGCTTCTGTTCTCAAAGCGACTTGATGAAGGTTCCCAACCTGGTGCCCATAGAATGCTGCAACAAAGATATGAAACCCTAGAATCAGAGAGCCGGCTGAGTCCTTGATCACTCCCTGAATTTTCATTCATGACATGACCTAACTTAAATCTCACAGTCCTCAAGACCGAAAGAAAATGAAGTAAAAAATGATGAGGCTCACAGATGAGAAGCCCAATAGAACATCCTCTGGCTCCAGCAATTAGCATGAATTAAAATGTCCGCTTCCATCAAAATGTCGACATTTTAATCAATTAACAGTCAGGAATTCTACCCACAAGTTTCATGACATTTGCAAAGATTGAGAATTACGCTACAAAACCCGTCCTGAGCGTTCTACAAAATGAAGATCACTCGACATAATATGGGTAAGAAACTGTATCTTTTGAATTTTCTTCATTCCACTCAAAAAATCCTGATATTGGAGGCCAACAGATTGAGAATAAATTTGAGCCGGTTTGCATTTTTGAACCTAAAGATTTAGTGGGCAAGCTCTCTCATCAATGAGAAAGTTGATGCACCAGATGGAAAAGCTTTGCAAGGAATTTGATGCTCCGATTCCAAGAGGCGCCGAGTCTACCAAGAGTAGGTATTTGAAGGAATTCAATAGTTTTCTGACTTCAATTCTAATTTGCAAACTTCAAATTCATGGGGGTGGGTTTCAATAATACTCCTGATGTGATCACCTGTCAGGTACCGTGACAAGCGACTGTGCAAGGACCTCAAGTTTGGGGTGCCCATCAAGTTTTTGATTATTTTTTCCTTAAAGAGGAGGACGTGATGAAGGCAGACATGAGAAGGAGAGTATCAGGTGGAACCTCAATACCTCAACACTACTTCCTCATTCCTAATACCTCATTCCGCAACTTTAATATCAACACAGCACAGTAAACATTAACCCTTAAACAACACAGTATTTGAAACAAACACTGAAAAAGCCAGCCAAGTGACTGGCTGTGACGTTGAAGGGTTAAGGGTAATGAGCAATGTTTTTTTGAAAATCTGAATTCCTTTTCCGAGAGTTTTGCAAGGAGCTCCTCCAGAATTTGATGTTGAAACAGAATTCTGTTTCCCACCATTTTCTTGCTCTGAATCCTGACTCTGAATCCCCCTATTGAAAGTATATGGGAGAGAATTCATGGTGGGTGACAGTAATTTTGAGTGCGTCTAAGGAATTATAACATTGCTCAACAAGAGCATTGAAACTGTGATTACGAGTCTCATCAACTGAGTTTCATTGTGAGAATGGTGTCGCTTCTCACTGCGCACAGCTGTGACAGAACGACAAAAAGTAACGTAATGGGGTTGAGATTGGTCACATCATCCCAAACTCCCCCCACACTTCGCACTTCTCGGTGGTGAGAAGTCATACCATCCAAAATTTCCAAGCTTGCCGCAGGTAAGAAGCGACGCATTTGCTTCCATTTGGTTGTGGGGGAGGATCTGATACACTGTCTGCATGTCTCCAACAGCAGCAGGTGATAGGGCTGGAACTTCCCTTGCACGCCGAGCAGACCCTGCACCCAGTGGCTGGTATGCTTTGCCTCCGTCCCATCCATTTCATTCGGAATGGTTTCCTCCTCTTGAGAGAAATCCGCCCCACCTGTGCTGAAGCTCAGGGCCTCCTTACATGTATCGGTGGATGGGAGGAGTCAACAGGGTCGAAATATAGAAAGCACTTTTATGTTCCTTCTATAGTGTCTAATACATTGATATTGGTGGAACTCTCTCTCCTACTTTCACGCTTACCGATCATCGGTGACACTGTTCTTGTCTTTTAGTTGCTTTCTTTGCCACTGGGCTCACATGTAAGCTGACCCTGAGGGTGAACTGGAATGGAATTTAGGTACACCAAGCTTCTGACCTCACACCCTATAAAGACCAAGGCGATCACATTGGGCATCCTCAATTGCATTGGAGACATTTTCACTCAGGTATGCTTTTCTTTTTCCCCCTCAACATAAGTTGGTAACAACTTCGGCCTCACCCACTTGAGAGATTTCAGGAGAATAGTGGATTTGGTAGTTACAATGTGTTTGCAAAAACTGCACGTTTGCGTTTGCATGCAACTGTTTTTTATTTTTATTGAAGGTCCACCGTACTTGACTATGAAGATGATGGATTGGGTCGGTTTCTATGCAAAAAGTCTCGTTGTTAACATCAATGGATAGTTTCAATATCCACATAGCCCTGCAACCATGATGCACTACACAATCGGAGACCAACTTTTCTTGAACTTGCAATAGTGTCGCAACAATTTCACAGACAATGTGATACATTCACAAATGTCGTGTTTAATGTAAAAGAAGAGCCTTGTTTTTTGAGCAGACCAAGCCATAGAAATGGTGAGGAAAACCTTAGTTGCATAATGATGTTGTACTTTCAAATTGTCGGCTACGAGGAGGTTATGGTCTATTGAAGCATCTCAAACTTTTGTAAGTCCATATGATGCAAAACCTTGTATTCTCACCATTCATTTGAGCGCCATGTTCCTAATACAAAAAAATGTGGCAATTTACATTGGCCTCACATTAGTAGTGGATACGTGGTTGATGTGGACCACAAAAATGACTACAAGAAGTCCCACAACCAATCCAATTGGTCATGCGGGCCTTTTCTTGGGTTGTTTCCTTGTGGTCTACATATACCAAGTTCCCACTAGCTTAGCAAGATCCCAAGTTCTTTTGTTGTTTAATTAATATAGTAGTTTGTTAAAGACACATTGTCTTAACATTCTAGAGCAATGTTGACAAACCACTTTTTTAATTGTATGTGCAGGAGTTGGTTGAGCACCAACTCCTATATTTCTTCTCCAAATCTAAGGTTTTGCCCAAAGGTATTAGTAGCTCCTTTGAAGAATGTTACATATAGAGTATAACAAAAGTTGTATATGTTGGCAGCTATTTGTAGAGAAAATGAGTAGCTTGGATATGAGAAGAGTGGCATCCATGACATCATTGGGGCTCTTCGTTGTTGGACCAACATTACACTATTGGTACACTTGTAGAGGCCTTGTTTAATTTTAGTGACTTAGAGGCCTTGTTTAATTTTAGTGACTTATATTCCTTCAAACCTTGCATAGGAATCAA
This sequence comes from Antitrichia curtipendula, assembly GCA_951230915.1. Classification (NCBI taxonomy): domain Eukaryota; kingdom Viridiplantae; phylum Streptophyta; class Bryopsida; order Hypnales; family Leucodontaceae; genus Antitrichia; species Antitrichia curtipendula. The sequence continues at coordinate 26,097,603 of OX579635.1, forward strand.
ATTTTTTTGGTGATAAAATCCAAAGTATATATAACAGTCTTTAACTTCAAAAGTTGGGTTCTATATCCACCTTTGTATTTCATCCCCTTTAATTGTTGAAATTTGTGGCACTAAAGATGAAATTGAATGTCATTGTTGAAGGGGCACTCCAATTCTTATGTAAAAAGAATGCTCTGAGTTGTTGCTTAAGAGTTTAGTTGGAAACATAAAGTAAGATATATTTGTACAGGTATATATTCCTCAACCAAATGGTGAAGGTTCAAGGTACAAAGGGGGTTGCAATTCGACTAAGCTTAGATCAGGTGTGATCAATGTATATCACCCATTTAAAACATATTTACATTTAAAAATATCACAAAATTATTGATAAGCACAATAATATTTTTGAGCTTTTCCAAAAGAGGCCAACTCCAATCCATTTTATCTTAATACAAGTAACTTTTGGGGGGTACAGTTTGTTTTTGCTCCAATATTTATTGCAATTACCTTCACCTACTTGCTCTTGATGGAGGGAAATGTTGATGAGATTCAAGACAAGCTTCAAAAAGTATGTTTGTAATTTTACCCTACATTCAATGAGATAAGGTCATATAAGAATAACATTGGCCCTAAGACCAACATGACCAAATAGTGTAATGGATGGGATGGTTCTACTAATTAAACAACATGGGCATAAGAAGTGAGTGCTATCCTTAATGCCTTATGACTTAAACAAGTGACCAATAATAAAAACCAATGATAAAGAACAAATACAAAGGGATCAAATTTGAAGTGTGCCAAAAATAATTTGTTTTTATTTTGTACCTTGTTAAGTTGGGGTATTGTTTTTGTTTTTGTTTTGCACCTTGTTTTTTTGCTCTTTGCTATAGGAATGGCAGTTTTGAGTGCTTTTTCATGGAAAAGAGTCCTTGGAACTTTAGGGGTTAAAAACTATGGAGTTAGAATTGACGAATCTCATGCAAGTACTAAACTGATTTTTGCTTGTTGGTGGGACAGGATTGGAAACCCACTTTGATTGCAAACTGGAAATTATGGATTCCCTTCCAATTTTGCAACTTCATGTTTGTGCCTCCGATTTTGCAGGTATGTCTAGCACATCACCTGTTCTGTTCTAATCATAACTCCATGGTTAATCAAAACTTCAGTTATGATACATTGCATTATGCTACCTCATTATAATTGCACTTGTAACTCATTGAATTTCACTGCAAAAGCTCCTTATTACTGAAGTATTATTTCTTAAGCCTGCAGGTTCTATTTAGCAATGTCGTGGGTTTAGCATGGAATGTGTACATTTCGTATGCCAGCCATAAGCCCGCAGGTCAGGAGGTGACTTACAAGCAAGTAGCCACCCAGATACAGAATGCAGTGCATGGACCTCACTGAGCTTCTCCAGCCAATTCAAGAGCAAGCTCAACAGTAATAATTTCTTCAAGAGCAAGCTCAATAATAGATTCGTGATGCTAACCAGTATTGCATCTCCATTGATCGTACTGCAAGCTTTGCTCCATGGAACCCACCAGGCTCAAGCGGATGAATTCAAATTCACTCGTTGGGATGAATGTCTGTGAACACGGATTATTCTCCGTCCTGTGGCTTCAGTGCAGCTACTTGTCAACGCTTCAGAATAGTCATCATATCCTAGATACTCAGAAGTACTTATGACTAACCTGTGCTGTATAAAGGACACAATGAGATGGACTATTAGAAGCGCCATTGATAATTTGAGACCCGAAGCTGTACAAACCAATGAAGACCATTTTGATCCGGTTTAAAATACAATGAGTAAGGCCCTAATAAATGCAAAGTGAACAATTTCATATCTACAACTGCAGCTCAACCGTAACTGGTAAGGAAGAAGCTGCTCTGGTTCCTTTGGAGAAACTTCAGAAAATCCGCCAGTTTCTGTTGAAGCTGGGTCAAAGCTTCGTGCTCCATGTTCGTGTAATTAAGCAACTCAGATAACTTCACAAACAACCGAAGAAGATGTTCTGCCCCATAGATGCTGCTTGGACTAATCGTACTTCCTTGAGGGACAGCACTGGCATACTGAGCTCTTTCCTGAGGGTACAACAACATCGCTGGAAGGGACTTGTCAAAGTAGCTTTTCAAACCATTCAACACTTCAACCAACGAGTCCTCTACTGCACCATCCCGTTTTGTCTTGAAGTCTACATACTTCTTTAAAATCTCTTCCGCAGATGGAGATCGAGGCAGCTTTACCAGCTTCCCCATTTGAGTAATGAATTCCCAGTCTTCCACCAGCTGCTTTTTCAAGGTGCCAGGTAAAGAGATCTTCAGTAATTGGTCATGCTCGTCTGAATCCTTGGCTTCCACTACTGGATCGCACTTCCGTTTCTTCCCTCGAGCAGGCTTGTTCTCGGTTTTATGTTCTTCTTTTTCAGCTGCACTTTTCTGTTTACCTGCCGGCACCCGCCCTTTCGATTGCTTATCCCCTGTCTGGTTTTTGAAGAGTTTTTTCTGCTTTTCCAGATTTTCTTCGGTCGGCTTCATCAGCCTGTCTGCACCCACCCATTCATCCCAATTCTTGCTCCACCCCAAGTAATGCACGAAGTACTTCCACTCCTTTCGATACTCCGCTTTCTGGATTTTTGTGTCATAAATGAGAGGGCCATGATAGGCCAAAACTTTCTCGCCTTCCCTGAACTGGCCAGGTTCTGTCTCCTCATCTCCACTCTCTTCTGGTTCATCCTTCACTGCAGCACTTGAACTCCCCATTTCTTACACTGCCGCAGGCATCCAATCACTGAAAACTGACTGAAGCCTTGCCCAATACTGCCAAAGCAATATCAAACTAAAAGTGAATTTCAATCCAAAGATTCCAGCGCTTCCAATCACAGCAATCTGCTTAACGACGCACAAATCCTAATCTTCCACGAAAAATCGAGGCTAGAGACAAGGTAAACTTCTGGATGACCCGAATCACTCGATACGAATTGTAAATTCAGGAACTAATAAAAGTTTATGCCAGAGTAATCAGCATTTACGAAAAGGTACAAGCGCAACGAATTCTAGGGGGATTAGGTCAGAGAATTCACTAGCAGCCTACAAGAGGGCAAAAACGTTGGTTAGACCCTCAGTTTGCAATACCAAGCAACAGTAAGCCAGGTTTGTGACTGCGAAAATCCCTTCTCAAAGTACTGTTTAAACATCCAATGATGCAAATTACATGTACAGACGCCACTTTGCAGCCAGAGCAAATGATATCCAGAAATAATTAGACAGTTGGCGTTATGATTTAAAGACTCCGATCTACAGCAAATTCAAAAAATAAACCAGATCAATGCAGAAACTAATTAGAAAATCATATAATCCTGCTAAGACGCTGGCGTAGGTTGGAGTCAGGCAACAGTACCAAACCACTAGAACCAGAACTCTATCCGACTTAGAAAATGCTGAAACCAATGCAAAGGATTCGGTTTCAAATCATACGAACCCTAATAACAGTGTGCCTGGTGCAAAATGGCTAAACCAAACGAGCTAGAAAAATTCTCTGTTAAACATAACAACGAACATCAGCACAAGCTAGAACTCTTAATCTCTGATATTCCAGTATTAAAATTTCCGCCAACTCACCTGTGCCGAGCATAAACCACAGCACCACCGTTGGACACAACACTCCCTTCGACGATCAAACACACGATTCCCTGCGAATGGCGACCCTTCCGCGGTACGGCCCGTGTAGAAGCTAAGTACACCCCCAGCGGCAGCAGAGAAGTTCCGAATACCTGCCTACCGCACTGCACAACGGGTACTACAGACCCCACGCCACGATCGAATGCCACTGAGCGCCCAACAGCCTCTGCCGAAGCCCGAATCGCAGCTGCAAACCCCTTCTCCAGACAGAATTCCTCCCAACAGAATCGACAACCACGCACTCGATTGCACACCAAAACGGACGATCTAGAGCTCAAACGAATCGCCGTCGAATGCAGAAGGACGCAGGATGCGACAGGGCATGGGCCACAACCCGATCGCGCAGCAACCAAGCGCGCAATGATCAGCAGGGGGAGGTCGGAGCCACGAAACCCTAAGCGCACGAAACGTATGATTTCCCTCCCATTCTAGGCACGAAATCGTCCCTGCATTCATCCGTCGAAATTTTTTCGTCAGTGGTCGGCAACTGAGTGAGTGCATGACCCTCAGGTCTCATCCATCTGTCTCATCCATCTGTCTCATCCATCTTTCAACGTCGAGGGCACTGTGTGTTCCCACTTCCCAGAACCTATTTACTGTAAGTCGCCGGAAGGCTATTCCCGTGTACAAGCAGGGAGCTATTTCCACGACATGTAATTCCGTGGGTGGAAGTCGGGAAATAAATGGAAATGGGAAATGTTGTATTTCGTATTATTAATTTTTGGCGTTTAGAATAAAAGTCGCAACATGTGTCATAATTTGGTATAAGACAAAAAGCTAATTCTCACCTTCTTTATGACTGCAATCACTAAGTGTAGTAATTATTAAGTGTGTGTTTTCACGTTTTTTATGCAAGGCCAAACACTAGTACAGTTTCAATTATAATTACACCTTCAAATAATCATAAATGTATTTGCATATTCATTCTAGTTTATAAAGAATGTACGTTGCAAGTGAATAAAAGTGAAATTTATAAATGAAGAAACAATACACTGACAAGGGAATTGAACCTTCTAAGACTGTCCTATTTTTAGTATTAGTGCTTTATACACTACAGAACACACAAGACAAATTAGGATAGTTAGGAAAAGGAAAAATAATGCAATGTGCAATTCCAATTTGCTTCCACTCTCCCGCATGCCACAACTTCATCGCCAGTCCCAAACTTCCACAACAATGTTGAAATTGAAGCAGTGAGACAAGCACCCCGGTGCCCCATTGGAGCAGAGAGTCAAGGTTAACTTGAATGGCAGTGCATGCCTAACCTCATGAAAACTAAGGAAATCAATATCTTTTGTGAAGATACGACTCCTACTATACTAGTGTTTTTATGACAAACATCTCCTTGATAGCCAACCTTAATGACACTTTTCCATAATTCAATTGCCTCCTTATACGGAAAATTGTCAACCAAAAAATAATGATAATCAAACATATGCACAACAAGGGACAAATGTTTCCTAACCTATTTCTTTGGCAAGATTTGAGAAACTTTAGAGTGGAGAAACATCTCTTATCTGCAATGGAGCCAAGAACTAAACAACACCCAAATTCAACAAGTTTGAAATACTTTGAAATGAGCTTAATGACAAGATTTATATAGAAAAGAACTCTACAAGCTCCATCTGAGTTTGCTCTCATAGTGATTTTAAACAATCCCGCCTAATTGTCTAAATTGGATGTTGATAAAATCTCTAGGATAGTATAGGGCTTCCCTCCATTACTCAAGGGTTATCCTTTGTTCAATGCCTTTGTAGCATAGGAACTTCTTCAACATCGCCAAATGACTAGCAAAACTCTCCTCAACACCATCTTGCCACCAATATTGCGGATAGATGATGCCAAATGCGTCAAGAAGGTCTTGTTGCAGGGACCACCGGTCAAGTTCATTACACAAATATTGAGCAATCTTTGTGCACCTGCAGTTAAGCATCATTCAAGCACAAGATAGCCCAAACTTATTGAAAATTAAGCACGTTCAAGGCAACAACTCCCCAATTGCAGATAAAAAATATTGAAATGCACAAACTCACAAAAGAACAAAAAATACATAACATCCAAGTGCAATAGCAATTCCTCCAACAAAACTACAAGCAATAGGAAAAACGAAAGTTTAGTGTACTCAATCGATCAACTACAAAGCCACCGCAAGCAAGAAACAAAAAAATAATTGCAAAGTTCTTTCAATTGACCAAATACTGCAAATCCACCACAAGAAAGGAAAAAACATTAAACTTCAAAGTAATCTCAATTTAGATCTTGCAAAACCATCGTCCAGAAGAAAAGACACAAGGAACGTCAAGCCACACAAGGAACATAAAGCCACTTAGTCAGCCTCACAAACCCGGCAATCCGGCATGGAGGAAAAAAATGAAACCTAAAACTTAATCCACTTCGGCAAATTGGTCCAGAACATCCTACAAAGCCTTGTGAAAAATAAAATAAAGAACTTAAAATGAAATCAAATCTTGCCAAGCCAACTTAAAGAAGAGAAAAAAAAATCCCTATCAATGAACAAAAACAAGCCACAAACAACGGGGGGGAAATGAACTTGAAAGTGAACATTCTCCAACAAATCTTGCAAACCCATAAAGATTAAGAAAAAAATGAAGGAACTTCAAAGTAATATGAATCCACAAGGTCTTGCAAAGCCACCATTTACCAAGCCACATAAACTACAAGAAAAGTGCACTTTGTCCATGAAATCCTGCAAAGAAAGCGTAAAAAAGTAAATAAAACATAAAAGTAGACTGAGACAAGAAGTTCCTCAACCGCGTAGCTCCTGCTAGCCACAATCAAATACCAAAAGGGAGAAGGGAACACAAAAGACAATGAAAGGAAGGCAATATTAAAAAACAATAATAAATAGAAAGAGGTATACCAAAGCAATTGAAAAAAATGAAATTGTGAGAGGCAAACCTAAAAATTGCCGCTCTATGTTATCTTGGAGTCAACTCGGGAGTCAGTTGAATTCTTATTGCATAATAAAGAGGTGATTCCTTGTTTGCTTATCATGGTAGTGGGTAAATACAAAAGTTTGCCTAAAATTGAACAACAAGTGTGAAATGCCACTATCACTAGAAAGCGGACGCCATTGTAGAGGGATCTCATTACAAGATAATAACACAAGTTCACTATACCATTGAAAATCAGCCTTGCCATAAGTTGTGGAATTGTTTAGAACCATATGTGCAAGCTCACCTTGGCATTACTTCACAACTTGCATAAAGTTGCAAATGAATATATCATGTGTTTGAGACAGCTTAATCAAGCAATGCACAACATTTACAAAAAGGATAAAGCAAGCCAATGAAAGGAGCAACTCAACGTTGGCCAACAAATTGATGTTATTGGAAGCTCCAGTCTACAATTTGTAACTAAGAGTAGCAATCATGTCAACCTCCATCTTCACCAACAATGTGGGGTACTCAACCATGATTTTTGTGGCTAGACTTTTCATTGAGATCCAATGAGTTTCTACATTTTTTACCAACTTATGTCCCTTTGTTTCCATGAGATCATCGAGCCTCTACAATTTAGCATAACACTTGTTGCTATGGCAAAAGTAAGTATAAACGCATTAGAAGAGACCCTCCAGCCGAAATACCATTAGAAATTTTGACATGGTCTCTACAACCAAGTTCAAATGGTGACTCACACAATTGACACCAATGAGAAAGGGAGCCCACTTCTCATGAATCTGGGTCATCACTCCCGTCCTCAATCCTTGAAATGTACTCATCTCATTAGCACAAAATATACTAATTTAGAAGCGATTGTTTCATGTGACAAGCCCCCTTCCCCCATCAAAGCATGCATGATGATATCAATCAAGTGGTCAACTGTACCACTTTTCAAAACATAAGACAAGTGCAAAAGATACGACATCTTCTCCCAAGACTACATTGCATAAATATGGATGCCTACCTAAGAAGTATTATCCATTGCTGTGACTTCATCTGCACTAATTGAAATTATGTTAGCAGACTGCACAACAACCTTCTAGGTAGTATGAACACATTCATGAAAGTATTCACTCATTTTCCACCCAGTAGTCTCCAACCAATGCTTATTGGGAAGATTTTTTACCTTAAGGTGCCGAAGCAGCTGTTGTTGACGCTCATAATCACACATCAAACGACCATGACTAAGAATGTAGAAAATGATAGAAAACAATACTCGTTTTCTTTTGAAGTCACCCTCCAAAACTCCAAGCAATTGCTCAGCCATGGTGCTGGCATTCTTTTGGCCAGCCACAATTTGCACAATTGCAAGTGCTTGCAATCGCGCTTGATGAAAATGTCGTCCTTTTTTAAGTGAGTCAAGGAGACACCATCCTCTAGGCAGGTGTGCTTCCCCTTGTGTTTCTTCAAATTGTCTAATTTAGGAACCATCACTTTGCACCTACCCGTGATTGTAGTGTATATGTGGCAAACCACACTGACATCATCGCCATCTGAATTGAAGTCACTTTGAACCCAAGCGAACTTACAAGCCCAGACTTCTTGCCAATGGCGGGTGATTGTACTAGGGGCGGTCTTTGTCTTCTTCCGCCTCCTCGCAAGCACTGATTTTCTTCTCTTCCCTAGTGCACAAGGACTCTTGCCGTTGCTCGTAGCAATCAGAGAGACAATAGTCACTTTTGACGTTGGGCAATTACGGGGCGCATGATGTGGAAAAAATGCTACAACTGCATTTCAGAAATGTAGATGACTTCCTTGCTTGGAAGATCATTGCCCACAACGGGCACAACATATTTCCTTAGACCATTTGTATTGCGGCTGGAGCCAAAGGTGCAAACATGGAAAAAATTTGGGCAATTTCAATCAGGGTTCTATAAGAACCGCGTAAGCCTGCACCTCCAACACTCCAAGCTAGCAGCAATGCAAGGAAGCAAAGAATAAAAGCAACAACGCAAACAACCAACAAAACAAGAGCGGAAGCAAAAGTGAGAATAGTGCCAAGCAAAAAAAACTCGTAAGTTGACAAAACCAACAACAATGGCGCAAGCAATCTCAAGGCAGTGAAGGCGCAAGACAAAGGAAAGGTGAAGATTGCAAAACCCCAATTCACCACCATTTAATTGACAATAACGAAGCCGCAGGAGTGTAAGCAAACAACCCTTCAATTGCCACAACGCCGCCTCCATTCTCCAATTGCACTAAATGTAGGAGTCAAGAACAGTGATTCTCCAAGTTTTCCAGAATTCCAATACAACAACAATCAAAAGATGTTGCCACCGCATTCAAATCCACCAACAAGGTAGCAAGGGAATTTTTTTTGAAATCATACACTTTGATTATGTGAATCCAAGCATTGATCTTGAAAGCGACATGACAAAAGAAGGGCCGGGATGGAACCACAACTCTAAGCGTACTTAAGGCTAAACAAATGCAACAAAGGGCGAGCTAACCCCTAAAGGACCAAACACCATTTTTTGACAACATAGCAATTTTGGGCAGCTCACTACGATCGGAATTTTTATTTTTTGTCTTTGAAATTTTCACACAAGATGTGCCCGAGGAGTAGCTTTGAGGCCCAATAAATTTTTATGACTTTTGACTATGTGATAAAAAAAAGTTATTGCATGACATATCATTTTCATTGGTCGGCAAGCAGCCTGGCCAGTTGAAAAAACTTCTTTAAAAATCACTTTTTTTTTTAAATAAAAATTTGAAATTGGTTCTTTAGATTTTTATATATATATGGGAAGCTTTGAATGATTTCAATTTGATTAATGAAATGAAAGTTATGAGGAGTTTTAGTTTGAGGGTAGTTATGGAATCTCTACTCTAAGATAAACTTTGAAGTTCTTTATTTAACTCAATTTTTAATATTTTTGAAAAAAAATAAAAACATTGGGTGCAGATTTTTTATTAAAATATTACAACCAGTTGATTGACATTTTTCAATCCCATATTTAAATTCTTAACAATTTAGTGTTTTGAATTATTCTCTACCTCTTTCTACTTACTATTTGTTTCCTATATGTTTTTCAATTCCAAATGATCTGAAATTTTTCAAGCATGCAACCAACTTGCCTTGAAGAATGATTCCAAAGAATAACCACTATTTTAGACATTTTTTCCATACAAATGTGACCTTGTGATGTGCAGCTGCCCGGATTTTTGCAGGGACAAAAAATGATTTTTGTCAATTCAAACGCAATTATCTTGCAATCCACACGGTGAAAATTTCTGATTTTTTTCCCACAACTTCTTAAGATAGTTTATTACAAGATCCTACGGTTATATTTTTCCAAAAATGTTTTTTTTCTAAAATTTGGTACTTGTGCTAGAAATAGCAATTTTGAAGTGATTTTGGTGAAAACATAGTCTTTGACCTTTAGGGGTTAATCCAAAAGAAGAATTGCAAAACAAAGAGGCAAACTACTAATTAGATTGGTAGACAACAACGCCCTCCAAACCCTAGCTTGCTAAAGGGGGCCCTCAAATGCAACTGCCACATGATCAGATCGATGGCCTAGGTAGCTTCATTGCTCTTGGATGAAAAAACAAGTGGAAATTTGGTACTACTCATTGCTTGTATGAATATCTGAAATTTTGACATTTTTGGGTCAATCCTAGTAGATCTTGCTCAAAATCTTTATTTTTTCCTGATTTCTACAATGTACTTTTAGCACTTTTTTTTTTTTTGGTAGAATCCAAGTGCAAATTAGCCAGTTTGGCAATCATTGGTGTACACTCCAACGTCCTCTGAACCACTATCCCAAACTCCCATTTTGTTGTATCGAGTTTTCAATGTTATTTGGAACACTAAAAGGTACTTGAGTTTCTACTTTCTAAAAATAAAGTAACAAGTTCTAAAATTGCCCACCTCCTCAAATGTACATTATGTATACTTGTTTTTTTTTCATAGCCTTTAGCAGTGTACAAACAATGTACATTTTAGGAAGTGGACGATATTAGAGCCCTTTGCCATTTGAACTTCAAAATTTTATAATTAATTCCACAAAGCTCTAAAAAATATGAAACAACTTGGATTAAAATGCCAATTTCACTTGTATTACAAGGAAAATTTACTGAAAATTATTTCTAAAAGCTTCGTCTCCCCAAAATTCAAGTTCACTTCTTAGGTGGGCAATTTACAAACCTCTTACCACTCCCTTTGACTAGAAATAAATATGGAATTTCCAAATATATTTTTTCCAAATTGAATTAGAAATTGTCTCTCTACAATTTGCTCAACAATAATTGAAGCTAGTTCAAATACCCTGAAGCAAAAGAAACTGTAGATACTATGCTCTAAAGACTATGTAGCTATTTGATCCTTACAAAGGGAATCAAAACCCAACCTCTTATCAACCAAAGGTGATGAATTCAACCTGCAACTATTAGCAATTGCTACTAACAAATCTTTTGTTGAAAATTTCATGGAGTTGAATCATAGGACATTGTCAAAATTGAATACAAAGGATGTCATTGGAATTCATTGCACTAGTGTTACTCAGAGAATGATCCAAATTAATAGCACTAGTGCAATTCCAAAGGGGGAAAAATTTGTCAATTTTGTTCTTTGTTTTCAACATGCTTTGCTTCATTGTTGACTTCTATTTTTCATACCTAGTGAGGTTGACTAGAAGCTATAGTAACTACACAATTTCTTAAAAGTAAGAAAAACTCTTGCATGAATCTAGCCATTTTCAAGAAAAAATAGATTTATTTCAAGACAAAAGGAGTACATTTTAATATTTTACACATTACTACTTTATCCAAATTTCAAACAGTTTCACCTAATTGCAATAAATAGCAATTATGGGTATTCATATCTTAGCACCAATAAAAGTTCTGAAAGACAGTGAAAATTTGATACAACAAAATATGTCCAACCAAGAGAGATTTAGAGATTTAGTGGTTTAGAGGATGTTGGAGTGTATTGTACAATACCCACAAGGAAGTTTACATTCAAATTATCGAACTCAAAATAACACTGAAAATGTAGTGCAACATTACAAAAAATATGAGGCCTCCGGAAGGCCGTTAAGCCTGGACCCCGTAGTGATACTACGGAGTTTTTTTTCAAAAAAAAAAATTCAGAAACTGAAATTCTGACGTGGTCGAAGTTCCACGCCAGCGCTGACGTCAGCGCCACATCAGCGTGACGTCACTTTTTAATTTTTTTTTTCGGGAAAAAAAGAAAAAAAGAAAAAAGTTTTTTTTTTTTTTTCCCCGTAATATCACCCGCGGGTCCCGAAAATCAGCACTCACGGCCTTGTTGAGGCCTCATATTTTTTGTAATGCTTTGATTGAACATATCTTCCTCTGCACACCTCCAAACTTGATGAAACTACCACTTCATTGTTGAAAAACCAGTTAACTATACTTTAGGTGTCACTTACATGCTAATCCAAGCCTCTTGCCTAAGAAAAATTGAATTGCATTCATTGCACTTCAAGTTGTATTTGTAGCTCCTACATTGTGAAGGCAACATCAATGCTTCTTGCACCAACACAATTCAGATTTTGTCAATCAGAGCTTCATATATGAAACTCAAATAGCCTCTCAATACAAAACATGCTTCAACCAAGTAATGCTGTAGCTTATGGTTACATTGTGCATGTGCTTTGGTGAGTAAGTGCACTTCCAGAGACAAAAATAGATTGTGTGAGATTGTAGTTTTTTTGTTTTTTTTATTGTAACAAGCAGCTTCGATGGTGGTATAAGGTGTACTTTAGAGTTATAAATATTAGAATTAGACAACATCTAATTGGAAGAATGTAATATGGATGAACAAATCTTCATTTAAAATTTGAAAAAGAGCAAGGCAAGTGAAGGTATGGCAAGAGTCACACAAACAATTTTCTTCAATGACGGATGAAATCAGGGACGATTTTGTGCCTAGTCAGTAGAATGGGAAGGAAATCATACGTTTCGTGCGCTTAGGATTTCGTGGCTCCGAGCTCTCCTTGCTGATCTTTGCGCACTTGGTTGCTGCACAATTGGGTCTGGCCCATGCCCCCTCACATCCTGCGGCTTTTTGCATTCGACGGCGATTTGTTTGAGCTCTGGATCGTCCGTTTTGGTGGGCAATCGAATGCGTGGTTGTCGATTCTGTTGGGAGGATTCTGTCCGGAGAAGGGGTTTGCAGCTCTGATTCGGGCTTGGACAGAGGTTGTTTGGCGCTCAGTGGCATCCGATTGTGACGTTGGGTCTGTAGTACCCGTTGAGTAGTGCGCTATGCAGGTATTCGGGATTTCTCTGCTGCCGCGGGGGGTGAAACTAGCTGCCGGAGAAGGATCTATGTTCATAGCGTGTCCTTGGATCCTTAGAAATAATTTAGGTCTTTGAATCTATTCTTTGTCAATTTCATAGCAATTGACTCCTGCATTTTTAGTTTCCTGAGAGGTTTGCACCTTCAATTGAGAAAGAAGTCGGTAGGTGGTCTTAAAAAGGATGGGGAGCAAATGAAATCTCAACCTGAAATTATTGAAGTTGCACGTGAAGAGAGTGAGGGACAGGATGAGCAGCCTGTCAAGGGCAGTTCAATGGTGAAGCGGATCCCAAGGTTTGTCTCTGGAATTGGTGCGGGTGAGGATATTAACATTCACAGGACCGATTCTGCGAGACCTGCGGAGAGTGACATTCATTGCCATGGCCGTGAAGATGGTCAAGGCTGTGGAGGAAGATGTGGTGGCAGTGGCGGGGAGACTTGTAGGACTGTTTCCGTCACTGCAGTCTGCACTATCCGAGGTGACGGGAGCTCAATTGAACACATGCGGTGTCACAGCGAAGCCGCAGAGTTGCTTCAAGATGCGTCTACTGCTGCTGCTTCCAAAGGTTAAAGGTTCATCAATTCTTGCTTGCGGTTGAATGAGAAGATGAAGAGTATAGGAAAGCCTTGTGACTCAGCTTTACCCGTAATGGTCAGAGACTATGTTTTCACCAAAAACGCTCAAAAACTGTCATTTCTAGTACAAGTACCAAAATTTTGGAAAAAAAGATTTTTGGACACATGTAACCGTAGGATCTTGTAGTAAATTGGTTTGAGAAGATGTGGAAAAAAACTCAGAAATTTCCACCGTGTGAACTGCAAGATATTAGCATTTGAATTGACAAAATCTTTTTTTTTGTCCTTGTAAAACACTGGGCAGCTGCACTTCACAAGGTCATATTTCTGTAAAAAAAATGTCCATAATGATGGTTTCTTTTTAAATTCATTCTTCAAGTCAAGTTAGCTACATTGGCTACATGCTTGAAATTTTTTAGATCATTTGGAATCGTACAACAAATAGGAAAAAAATAGTAAGTAGAAAGAAGTAGAAAATGATTCAAAATACTAAATTGTTTATAATTTATTTATGGAATTGAAAAATGACAATCCCAATGGTTGTAATGTTTTAAGAATAATCTATATCCAAATTTTTTTTATTGTTTTTCAATTCCATTGAAAATTGAGTAAAATAAAGGGCTTCAAAGTTTATTTTAGAGTAGAGATTCTATAACTGCCCACAAACTAAAATAATCAAAATGGAATGACTAAAAGCTTTCCACGTGTATATAAATCTAAAAAATCAATTTTAAAATTTCATTTCTTAAAAATTGATTTAAAAAAATAAGATTGTGCTTACTTGCCAAGTAATGAAAACTACATATTATACAATAACTTTTTAACCATGTAGTCAAAAGTTATGAAAATTGTTGGGCCTTAAAGCTACTCCTAAGTGGGCACATCTTACGTGAAAATTTCAAAGAAAAAAAAAAAATTCCATTTGTAGTAAGTTGACTAAAATCACTATGTTGACAACAAATGGTGTTTGGTCTTTTAGGGGTTAAAACACTTTGGCAAGTAGTGGACCAATTTGAGTATCATGCATCAAGAAGTCTCCCTTGTTTGTGATTTCAAGTGTCGGTTGTCGTAAGGTTTGTACTTAATGATTACGAGAACGGAGCCCATTGCAATGCAACGGCAACGTAACATGGTGAATAAAAATAAAAATGACTCCGAGGGGCATTCTCAAGCAACCAAAGCTCTGCAATGTCCTTAGGGTTAAGCTCTGCGATGGAAGCAGTAACGCACGCACACCAAGGCTTTTATTTTTGGCACTACAGTGCCAGTTTGCCCCAATAATTTTTACCTGGCGAAATGTCAATTCATTTTTTTAAGTAAAAAAGTGCCTTTTTCGCCAAGGCGGCGCCCGGATGGAACAGCTTGGTGCCAGGTCGGCGTTCGTCTCGTCGTCCCTGCATGCCCGTGTCGCCAGCAGGATTAGGGCGGGGCGCCAATGGCCGCGGCGTCATCGCCCCACTTCTCCACTTCGCCGTTCATAATCCTCCGTTGTACTCCTCGCGTGCATCCTGTTCGCCAGCCGCAGCAGCCCATGGGTCCTTCATTTCGCCATGTCCGTAGACTTAACTACGTGGGATTTCGCCAGGTGGTGCCGAGAGTGGTGATTCAATATCGCCAGTTCCGAATGCGAGTGGGGTATCTCAGCGGCGGGTTCAGGGAAGATCTTCCCTCATTCTCTCATGATTTCCACTTCTGCATTGCTTTTATTGATCTTCTGTAATGTTTAGGTTTGCGGTAGCCGAATGCCGTTATGGCCGCAACACTACAGTCATTTTACTTGAAGTTGCCTTGGATTTCACGCAAATCCTCATTTTTTGGAAGCAGCACTGTCGCGTGCCTTCTACGAGGGATAGCCTCTTTCCCATTCTGTTTGTAACTATCTTCCGTGACCCTGTTAGTTTATTGACAATTGAGTGCGATGGGTTCTGTAGACAAGGACTCCGGGAAGGATGTTTTGGGGAAGGCGGTGAGGGCGGCTTCACTTGCTTGAACAGCAACAAAGAAGGCAGAGGAGGCAGCAGAGGAGGCGTTGGCTCTCGCGCGAAAGGAGATCAAGAGGAAGGGGAAAATCATCGAAATGCGGAAGTTGGAGGTGGCCAAGAAAACAATGCAATCATACTTTGCATCGAGCCGAGGTGCTTGCGGGGGCCAGCCTCTACAGTTGGTTTACGACGGCTCGCTTCCGGACGTACCAGGGGCTGAGGCAAATTCATGTGAAGATTATCCCAGCCCTGATTCAGTTGGTCACTTGCGGTCTTTAGCGACCAGCAAATCACCTTCCGGTGGTGCTGTACTTTTTCGTGGATCATCCTCGACGTCTGGAGACACAAGGGTGCTAAGCTCTAAATCACTGCTTATCCATATCTCCGATGACTCAGAAAACGCGGGCAACTCGAATTTGCGAGAAGTGCCAAATGACTCTGAGGGTTCGGAATCAAATTCTGATTTCGAGTCTCCTCCCAAGAAACGAGGTGCCTCACATCGCACTAAGGCAAGGAGTAGCAGGTCGACAACACAAAAACGCTATGATCGCCAGAGGAAGTTCCAGCCCCTCTGGGCAACAAAACTACCTTGGGCGGAGGGCATCATGGCGTCGGACGACATTCTTCAGATGGTCAAATGTAAAGTGTGCAATTCTTTTGAAAGAAAGCCTTGTATCATGGCACCAAAATCAGACACCCTCATGAAGCACGATAGAAAGCGAATTGCCAAGAAGGACATGCCACACTTCAAGGTCAAAAAGGGAGAGAGCTACATTGCCACTCAATGCAGGCATCGCAAGAACTTGCGCATGTATGCCGCTAAACCACCAACAACTGTCTTGCAGCAGATTAATCAGTGCACGTCCATGGAGGCAAGGAAAAAACGTGTACAATTTGGGACGCTCTTCCAGGTACTCACTGATGGCCGACCCATGCTTGAATACGAGTCCAGGCAACGTCTGTACAAGTTTCTGAGTGTCCCTGACTTGCCAGCCGTCCACTGGTGCGACAACTCGGGGTGACTCATGGCGGGCTACATGTATCAGCGAGTTATTTCGGAGATGAAGAAATTCATACAATCAGTGCGCTATATTGCAGCAACAGTAGACGAGGTAACTACTATTGACAATAGCAGCTGGTTATCTGTCCATGTATATACTGTTCAAGAGTGGGTGAGAGTTCCACTTTTAGTTTCTTTGCAACGTGTAGACTGCCCTCCAACCGCAGATAATCTCACGAAGTTGATAATGGATTCTGTAGCTACTGGTGGTGGTTTGGATTCCGAGGCTATTGCTTCGAAGTTGTTGAGTTTTGGTGCAGATGGAGCTTCCACCTTACAGGGAAGCAGATCCGGAGTGACCCTCCAGGTGAAAGAAAAATATGCTCCATTTGTAATGGGCATTCACTGCGTAGCACATCGGTGTAACTTAGCATTCAAGGCCCTCTCCGAACTTGGAATTTTTGGTGCCATCGAGAAATTGCTGACAGTGTCATACGCCTACTTCTGCAAAAGTCCAAAAAGGTTGGAGGAATTTTGGCAATTGGCAGACCTTACAGAAACGAAGGGCCTCAAACTCTTGAAAAATGTTCGAACCAGGTGGGTTAGCTTGATCGAGCCTCTCCGGAGGCTTCTCTCCAAGTACAAAACATTGATTTACAAAATGACCGTTGATTTGCACGAGAACGCCAAAGCCGAGGTGAGTGCCCTGTACATTTTTTTGGGCAATATGTCATATTTTTTTGTTCGTGAACCTTAAAGTTCACTGGTACTTTGTTTTTTCAATTCCATTTTTTTTGAATGGTGCAGCTCCATGGCAATATGTCATACTTCATCTATGATTGTGCGATGTTGCATTAGTTTTCTGAGTTTCTCATGAATCCTCTGCTAGTTTGCTGGTTTGTCTCCTTGGCCGAAGTAGTACTTCATATCGCTGAACATGTATAAACTAATGTCGTGTCTACATGTGCAGCCATGCTTGGTGCTACTCCTTGATCCGTATACCATGTTGGGGATGTGTGCACTTTTGCCTCTATTGGAGGCTATTGATTCCTTGGTGACCTTCGCCCAGAAGAGAGACGTCTATATCTGCAACTTCGTGGCGGCTGTGAAAGTTTGTCAAGCTTCTCTGTACCACATGTACGAGGACAAAACAACAGCGTTCAGCTCCGACGAATTCTGGTCTTTCAATAATCTACTTGACTGCTCTCATGAGCAAATCCACATAAAGTGGTTGAATGATCTGAATGACAATTCGTCCGTTCTTTGTTTCGTCTGTCACGGTGAACAGATCCATGCAGAGCATAAAGGGAAGCCTGTCAATCAAGAGGTGTGGGCTGTGTTGCTTGAGAAGGTGAAAGTTGAATGCACAGGTAAGCCGTAATATCTTTGAATGTCTTCAGTTCCAGTTCTGGTTGTCGTCTGTGTTGTTTTTAGAAGCTGTTTACCTGACTACTTCTTGTTTGTCTTATTTTGCAGAGGCAGCGAAAACACTGGTGCAAGAGCTCGATGAGAGATTCCCCGCTCAACACGTCATGAATGCCTTCGGAATATTGTATCCCCAATACTGGTGTCACGTTGCGGCTGAGGAAAACTTTGACAAATACCTATGCATACTGATGGACGTCTATGGACACGGAAAAATCTTGGGCGACGGAGAGCAGAAGTTCTTGCTCAAACCGCTAGTCGATCGTGACACGCTCATGTCCCAGAGGGCACTTTTTAAAACTTGCATGAAGTCTAATTCACGCACTGCCATGCTCCCTCCTTTTGATGTGAATCCACTGACAAGAATTTGGCGGGTGTTGGACAGTAATAACAGCTTGACTCAAAATTTCGGCGAATTTTTGAAGTTGACCGAAATGGCGTTGGTTCACGTGATCGGGTCGATTGAAGATGAGCGAACCTTCTCCACTCTCGGGTTTCTGAAATTGAAGCTCCTAAACAATCTCGATGAACACATCCAAGTCGTCGTTGGAATGTTCTTCCAGAAGATTTTCAATCTGGAAAACTTTCCCTACCGGCGCGTCTTCGACGAGTGGTTCGTTTCAGGAGGCAGGGGAAGATATTTAACCAGCACTTAGTGCCAGTTTGAGGTTTTCCTTGCAAGTGTGATCTTCCAGGGGTCAAATTCTGTGCAGCAGGTAGTAAAAAGTCTGGGAGCTGTAGTTTGCGTTTAGAGAAGTAGTGGACTTAGCTCATGTTGGGGTGAGAATCTTCTTTCCTTCTTTCATAGTCAGTTTACGAGTACATGCAGATGCATGTCTATGCACGTGATATCATTTGTTTTTCTTATGTTGAGGACTTCAAGAGGGACGTGGTCCTACACTAAGAATTTTCTATTGCACAAACACTACACGAGCCACCCCGTCGATGTTCGTTGTGTCATTACTGTGTAATTGCTTGCGGGAAATGGGGATGCTTGTTCATATTCTGTGACTTGTAAGTGCTTGTGAATGTATTGGTACTCCTCTGTTATCGATTTGGATAGCATGTTAAAGATTTAGGTTCCTTACTGAAGACCCTACTGACTTTAGCATCAGAGGGGGCTTGTGGTGGTTGCAGGGCACGGTGCAGCTTCAGAGGTACTATTTTATGTTCCTAACTTTCCATTTTGTTGTTCATTTTTTTACCTATTTGCTTATTTTGGCATTGGAGGGGGTTTGGGGTGGGTGCAGGTATGTGTGTCTTTCGCATCAGCGTGTATGTTAGCTTGTAGTTCAAGTATTGAGGATTCCTATGATTTTTTAAAAACACTTTCATGTTACACTTGCATTTTGCCAAATCCCAGGTTGCAACCGTCCAGATCGCCAGTACTGCAGGCCATCAGATCTAGATTAATCGCCCAAACAGAGTTAACCGAAAAGAATGTATCGCCCAAAAAGAGGGGCCCAAACAAATGTATCGCCCAAACAGCGTGAAAAAAATGTATCACCCAAACAGATCTCTCAAAGCATAGAATATTGCTTAGACTGACACCCCGGAATTATAAGTAATCGCCATAGAAATTCTGCCCTCTTTACCTGTAAATCGCCACAACCACTACGACACACATCCTGGTATCGCCTTTTCATCCGTATGTAAGAAATGAAAAAAAAAATGCTGACGCACACGCACAGACACAGGGACGATGAAAAAGGGATGAAAAATCGAGATACAAAAAATGGGATGAAAACGTGACCATCTTCGTGACAGAGGATCATGACAAATAGCGTGACAGTCTGTACTTAATATAATAAATATAATAGATTATCCAATTTTTCAGCTGAGAGCCTGAGACTGACTTTCCACTTATGCGCATATTCCTTGAGATGCTCAAAAAACTGGGGGTGGTAATTGTTGCAGTTAGGTACTGCGTCATTACTTTTATAATGAAGGACACATCTACAGTCATGGGTTTCATCAGTTTTTGTAGAGAATCACTTGCATCAAGGTTTTTAGGGGAATTCAAGAGTTCTCATCTGCAACAAGTTTTGTCTACACTGTGACTTGGAGGCATTCCTCATTCTTGGTGTCTGGCTGAACGTTGCCCGTGGTGAAATAAGCAAACCAATTTAGCCTGAGCTGCTGTTCAACGAATTCCCATGAAATTTACTGTTAGATGAAGACGATGATGGATTCTGAGGTTTAACGCTTGATTCAACTAACTGAGATTATTGAGATGATGGATCAATTTAGTTTCAAGCAGGTTTCCCAGCAGCCTTAGTCTACCCATGCAACTGGAACAAGTTGGCCTGTGAGCCTCGTTGCAGAAAGAAATGTCTTTATAGTAAAGGCGGCGTTTGGTGGTTTACTGGCTTTCTGATTCACCAATTCATATGTTGTCGACTTATTTAGCAGTCACGTACTTTTGTGGAGTGTCGCATTTCCGATCTCTGTCTCTGTCCATGTTCAATCGTCATTGAATTACCCTCAGGCTCAGCCAATTGAATCAGCGTGGTCAGCAGCTATGACAATGTGCAGCACATACTTCACCATACATGACTTCCCCCCTGTGATTTTGGCAGTCCAACTCAGGTGATTCGCTTCATCGTTTTACTTTCCCATGCTGCATCCATTGTTTATTCGCTTGTTTATCTGTACGTGAGCCTTCTTGAATTGCATGGATAGATGGATGCCAGTTGAGGCTAAGAATATTGGTGTGATCGTGGTTTTCAGGGTTGTGAAAGTCGACCGAGTGGCTAGTGGAGTCAGTGTACCGGATGGCTAAGTGAAGGAACAAAAGTGAAGAGGATGACGGGTACTAAGTTAGCTGAGTGAGCAGATAATGAAAAACTAGGAAGCATCTGTCACCTACACATCGCCGTGTCCTCATGCTTGTTTGTCGGTACTAAACGTTGAGCTGCTATTAAAACCTTTGTCTTATGGGTCTAACAAGAATGGTCCGCGGTCATCTGACTCAACAGTCGGAGCCTCTACAATTTCATGTTTGACAACCCGTATCAAGCATCGAGTAGTTCCCCATTCTGCCGAATCCTACAAGCAGCTTTGAGAATGTACAAAGTTCATTTTTTCAAGGAATCATCATGCTCTATCTCTCTACAGGATGAGAGAGACGAGAACAAAGCTAGGATGTCGATCAGGCTCTGATATCCAACTTCAAGCTTTCTAAAAATCTGGACTTTCAAACTAGTTTTTTTAACTATCAGATATCCACTTCTTCCAGCAGATGGTTGAGACCGAGTTATTGACAAACTCTGTTAAACCCTAACTTTAACAAGAACCCCACATGTCCGTATTTCCATGCAAGAGAATATGGATTATGAACTGAAAGATGCAAGCAAATACAAAAACAAGCAAAAGCTCAGTTGAAATCAAATACAAATAATGCATGTTTTGAAAGTTACAATTGAGTTCATCCAATTATTGGAAGCAGGTATCTCTGGGGAAATGTGAAACAAGTAATTATGTAGAAAAGTAAGGGTTTGAAGAACTAAAAAATTTACTGGTGTACCTCCAAATTGCAAAGGGAGGTCAAAAGTTTTCCTACACATCCATAAAGTTTACAAATACTTGACCTCATTTGTGGCAGTCTTAGTTTTATGGGTTGGACCTCAGTTAGAGACTTTGAGACAGAGAGAGTTGTAAAGATGAGATCAAAACTTCAATTTAACCCCTAAAGTCCCAGTGTCCCCTCAGGGGACAAAATAGATTTTGGGCAAGCTTATATGGTCTCAATATTTGTTGTGACATTTTGAATTTTTTGTGAAGATAGAAAAACACATTAGCTTTCCAGATATATAACTTTTACTTTAGTCAAAGCCCAAGGGCAAAAGTTACAGCATAAAAAGTCCTTTTTTGGTTTGGCGGGTAGAAAAAAACTTCAAAATTTTGTTGTTTTATAGATTATATTTTTCTGTATGTGGAAATCTTTTATTTACTCCATTTGGATTTGTTATGTGCAATTGTAGACAATCTTGTTTTTCAGGCAAACAAAGCATTTTCTTGAAAAAATAACTTATGGGATTCATTTCTGGCCTCAATTTTCACAATTCTTCAAAACAAAGATTAAGATCTATTGCTAAAACAATCTCACCTTTGAAATTAGTGTATTTCAATTCCATCTTAAAGCTATTAATAATTTAGATTTTCCTTCTATCTCGAACCTATTTCTATTTAATAATTTTTTAATGAGTGAAAACTAAGAGTATGTTTTTTGAATTTTTTTTGTAGACCCTCAACTCAATTCTTTATCATATAAAATTAGAAATTCAAAATCAATAGATCAAATATTGTAAGTTATCAAGGTTCAAAGCCAAAAAAAAGTAGTTAAGCAAGGTTCAAAAAGACTTGTTTCCTTCACTTTAAACTCAAATACCTTGCAATCTGCATGGTCAAAAGCTTGTGAAATTTCTTCTACACATTCTTCCACTAGTCTAGTTCAAGATCCTACAATTAGATATGCAAAAAAATATTATAAAAACATTTTTTTTTTCTCTTTGCTATAGAAATGGTTGTTTTGAGTGTTTTTTGATGGAAAAGAGGCCTTGGGACTTTAAGGGTTCAAAAAAAGACAAATCAATATGTTAATAGAACATGCAACTTTGAGATAGAGAGAGTTATAAAGATGACATCAAAACTTCAATTTAAAAAAAGACAAATCAATATATTAATAGAACATGCAACTATTGTTGCTCAAAGTTGCATAATTAAACCAAAAAATCAATATAGGAAAAATACAACTCAATGTGACTAAAGTTCATTCATCCATGTTCTATTATAATTTCAAAAATAAATTGAATAAAAATTCAAATGCAATATATATAATAAGAAGTGAAGGAAGGGTCAAATGAAAAGTGACATTTCAAGACTTATAGTCATAACTATGATAGTCCTTAATTTCTTAAGCAACTATTAAGAAAAATTGTAGAATTGAATATGCAAAAAGCGATATTTGTTAATGGCACTAAATGGAAAGTGAGAAACAAGCAACACCATAGTTGATGCTACCCCTGTTCCAAAATGATTTTCTTGTTGATCTTTATTTTTTGTCCCCAAATGATCTTCCTATTGCACTTTGTGACATTGCAAATTGGTTAGATTTGGTTTCCAATTGCTATTTGGGACCAACAAAACAACTCCAAGTACTAGTTCTTTCTTCAAGCAATCATCATTCGAAAGACAAAAGAAATGACTAAAAGGGTCAATAAATATTGTTCATTCTAATTTTTTACATCTCTTTGAATATTTCTTGATTGAAGGGGATGAAGCTCTGGGAGGCAAAACAAAAGGCCACACATAGTCTTGGGCATATACTAAATGCCTATAAAATGAAAAATTCACGCTCAACAATTAATTGATCATTGGTGCTCCTTGAAAATGTCCCAAAAAATATGCTTTTTAATATTCCAAAAATACACTTCAAAAAGGGCTCCAATACTTAAAGTTTCTGAAATGCTAGGAGTGCACCAAATTCTACTTATAGTGCAAAATTGGTTTTTAAAATGTTATTTTTAGCCTTAATCCTGAACATTTTGTTTAACAAGAAGATTATTTTGGGACAAAGGTAGAGTATTTTTTGAAGGAAAAGGATTTCATCTAAGACCTCAATGCTCACTACTAGTTCTAGATCAACAAGAAAAACATCAATGAAGACAAGGTATACAAAAATTCATCTACCAATTAAAAGAAATCAACCTCAACCAATCTAATGTATAGATTAGATAATGCTCAAGATCTAGGAGGTTAAAATTATTATTTATTGAATATAATGTCCAAGTCCTAATAGTTGAACACAAACGTCTATATCTGTACTTTTTGCTTTTTTAAAGGTGTAGAAAGGAAGATAACATTATGAGTAAAAAAACTTTTTGAACTATCAATTGGAATGATGACTAATCTACCTTGTAAACCAGAATTAGCATTATGGTTCAATAGAAGATTCAATCAACTTGTAGGTGACGAATGTGTTCCTACTTTAGTTTCTTCAATTCCATATTTTTTTTGGTTTTATTTTATGCACTTGGCTCCAAATGCATCATTCTATTGTATTAATTATAAGTGGTTCTTTGTATCTCTAGCTTGCTTCAAATAAGAATTGTTTCAATGCTACAAATTACACAGCACTACTTTGGCTTTCAGCTACTGTAGTAGATGGTCCAATGCTGACTTATTTGGTGTTGATTTTTTGTATAATTTTGTCTTCTTTCTTCCAAATTTTTTTTGAAGTTGTACTCCTTTGCAAGGTCCCATTTAAAAAATTAAAAAAATGATGCTTCAATGGCTTCTATGTATTGCCAATACATTCTCCAAATAAGATTTCTATAATATTTTATTATGCAAGCTAGGAAAAAAACTTTGATCTTACTGTGAATCGGCATACATTAAGATTTGTTCATTCTAGGTCCCACAACAATACCTATAGGGCAATATATGAATTATACACCCTTGTTAGAAGGTAAACTCTTTCTAACTAATATCAAGCATATAGGAGGTTTGTAGTTTGTTATTTTATGTTTCAAGGAAGCTTTTGATAATAAAATTATCCTTGTATGATTGTAGGTTGTAATTTGTATATATCTCTCTCACCATGTTTATATTTGTACATATACATATACATATATATATATATATATATGTATTTATATGTATGTAAATTATTAAGTTGAATTTTAAAATGGTATAGTTGTTAGTTTTTTGTAATAAATGATTGTGTTGGTCTATTTATCTTCGTGTACAACATTTGTCAATTTGTTAATAGATGATAATGTTGGAATGGCATATTACTATATTGCATGGTTTGGGTTCTATATTACCATCTTGGTAGTGTCAAGGCCACCATTAGATGTGACTACCAACATTGTAGGAATAGATTGAAAATAAGTGCATGTTCAATATCTACTATAGATTATTTAGTGCAAACTTGGGGCTCTGGTGAGAGTATTGATGGTTGGAAAATCATTGCCTTATCAACAATTTATTGATTCATTGATTGTTGTGGTGCTATCATGTTGAACTATTGGTTGTAATGTGATCTAACCACTTGTCAATGATCATGATTTATATAAAATAATGTGAGGTTTGGTCATTAGATTTGGTTATTCATTCAAATTAAGTGACACTAAAATATTTGTAGTTTTGAGTTCACTTTTTGGGTAGATTCTTATTTTGCTTTATTCTATTGATGATTTTTTTTTTATTTTTTTCATATTTTTAGCATTTATTAGATTTATTAATTATTTTATTTGTATATTAGTGTGTTTGTTTTGCAGAAGTTATTAGTGTATTGATTGATTAATTTTTTTCTTGTAGTTATGGTTTTGTGTTGTCGGATAGAAAAGATTGCTTTGAAAAAACACCAGTGGTTTGTCTGCAATTAGATTTGGCTCATGACATGATCCTGTAATGAAATGAAAGATAAAGTATAGTGAATGTAAACCGCATACATACTTTGCATACGTACGTCCATTATTTTATAAAAACATATACAAATAAATGTATGTCAACCAATACTCATATGATAAATAGAGAACATAATATAATCATGTAAGTATAATATATACAAGTCAAATTTATACTCATATATTCCTCATATAATACATCAAGTCATATAAGTCACAAACTTTTAGGATAGGTTACAAGATGGATCATAATAAAATGTAATAAATGATATCGTTGTCGCATTGTACATTCATTCACTATGTAAAAACATATATTTGTAGTCAAATTAGAGGGTTTTAGAGGGAGTCTAAAGATCTAGATGGAGTGGACTCTACCTTTTTTACCTCTATTAGACAACTATTTGGTATTAGTTCTTTTATTTATATACTTGAAGGCATTTTAAACTTTATTTGTATATTTAAAGTTGTTAAATGAATAGGTGAAGTTTGTTTTACCTTTTTTTAAGTTTTTAAAGGATTTGAAGGGCACGTAGGAGATAAGGATAGAGTTTTGGGGAAAAAGGGATGGCCAATGGGTGAATTGTGGTCCATGTGACATTTTAAAGGTCAAAATCCACTTGTTTAGGTGGATGGGATGGAGGATGAGGTGGAAGATAAGGTGGAGGGTCTTCTTCTTCCTCCTCATAGTTAGCTTGGGAGAATCGTGTCTCTGGAAAACCATAGCAAATTGCACATGAGAAGTTTTGCAATGAAATTTTGTGAAGTTGTTCATTTTGTTTTTTGGTTCCGAAAACTTATCACTCACTCAATTTGAAGTTTTTATGTGAAAGTTATGCATGAGGAAGTGAGAGAAGAATGATTGTCATGGAGAGTGGGGGCAAAAACTTTGAGGGCTCATAACTATGTGGTGAGAAGTTTTTTGTTTTGATATTTAGAGTGTTTATTTATTGAGATGTTAGCTTTTCAAAAAGTTACCACTCTCTTGATTTAGAGTTAGTGTGTGAGAGTTGTAGGTTGTGAAGCAAAGTAGAGGTGGGTTGCCTTTGAGTTAGAGAGAATGAACTTTGACCGACTATAAAAGTTGAACAATATGATCTTAGTATTAAGTGAAATTTTGAAGGTGTATATATTATTGTTGTAGCTTTCTATAAAAGTATTACACAACCCAGTTTTAGTTTTGAGTGAAATTTGGAGGGTTTGTAGATATTTGAGTCAACTTTTCAAAAAAATATCACACTCCCATTTTGGAGTTGTAAAGCGGTTGTAGAATTCATTTTTGTATTAGGTACTTCTTCAAAGGGAGTCTATGCAGTCTATATACAACTTCTTCTATTTTTCTACAAACATGTGAGATGTTTTGGGACTATATGGCATCTTATGGAGGTTATATGGGCATATGATATTATGTTGGCTTAAATAATATTGTATGAAGTTTTACCATTATGTTTGTGAGTTGTATGATTACAAAATCCTTCATTTTCCAAGATACATCTAGTTGCAGCTAGAAACTCCATGTTTTCCCAAGGCAAGGCCTCTCTACCCGACATCGTATCTGAGGGTTTGGTTCAACAAGGAAGTATTCAAATTAAATTCTCACATTGGATTTAGAGAAATCTATGTCAACATAAAAACAATCAACATATAACATGTGACACTTTGACAAAAATTACTTAATTTATGCCTAATATGACCCTCATGTAGGATAATTTGAAAGGTTATGTTTACATATTACACAACCATCAATTTTTCAACCATAACATATCAATGCAATAAGTTTGTTTATTTGTTTGTTTGTTTGTTTTTAGACTTCACCTCCTCCAAGTATGGAGATAAATTTAAAAGAAGTCTCTTGAAATTCCAAGCTTCATAGTAAATTTGTGAAGTGGAATTTTGATCAAGTAATGCTTTGAGTATGCAAATAGCTAAAAGTCTTACTCATATGTGAAAAGGATATAAAACCACATGCATAGACTAAATGGTACTTCTAATATGAAGTACATGTGATTTTGACAAACCAACTACTACCATTGCTACACTTCATAATATTTGTTTCCCTAGATTTGGCTTACATTGGAATGATAGCCATAGGCAAGTGGTGCACCCTCATTAAATTATGGGTGATTATTTGGAGGGAGGAGAATTAATGTAAGTAACAGAAGTTTAATTTGGATGGTTGCAGGTGACATAGAAGTTTAATTTGGACGGCTGGAGCCTGCATCAAGTTGCATGGGCTGCAAGCTTGCTCTACCAAATTCATTCCCTAGTTGGACTGTTGGACAGGGTGAAAAGAAACTAGAAGACTGAAGATTTACTCCCTCTTTCCTCCACTCTAGATGGTTGCTACAGCTGCGGAAGTTTAGGCTACATTTGGGCCAACTTTGAGTGCATATACCAATATCGTTTACAAAGTTGCTGGTGGTGGTTTATCAATTGCATGGATCCTCTACACAATATGGCACATAGTTCTACTAACCATCAGGTTGTGAGGCAGTTGAGTTTTTTGTGGAAAATTATTTTGCATATTTGATTTAGTTTTTTTTCTTGTGACAGCAATAACAAGCGTTCATGGACTATAGACATTTGATGTTCCTCACTAACTGTACATTGACTTGTGTGGTTGCTGGGATGGGCACAAGTGAGGTCCATGACTTCTTGAAGCACTCCAAAATCACCTTTGCAAGACGTGATGTAGATCGTAATCTTACACTTTCTAATTTCTTTAAGATTAAAAAGTGTTTGGATGTCTTATTTTCAAGCTTAGACAATAACAAGCGTAATTTCTCCATTTGAATCGACTCTTTGTATTCCATTTGAAATTGGCTCTTTGTATTCTATTGCATCATTGGATTGAATTGGTATCAACACTGAAGTCATAGTTTGGTACCTGAGTTGTTAGAACTGTATTCTTATAATATTTCTTTAGTAAGGTACATATGGGTATTATAAATCCAAGACTTAAAGGCCGTTCCCACTTGGTTGTAGCTAGTGATAGCAACTACTCAGTAAGAACATCGTGAAATTAAACAGAAAGTGAGTTCACACTAGGGCCGTTGGCGGAGGTCACTAATGTGGCATTAGTTATTTGTAAGTAGACGTTGCGTTCCCACTCAGGGTTTTTTTTGGTGAGTTTGAACTTCAAGTGGAAAGTAGTGCAGTGTTCGTTCCCACATGTTGCATCAGTAGTGTCGTAGTAGTGGTGGGGCCTTCGAGTGTGAGAAGAGGTTTGCCTCCAGAAGTGACGATGTACAGGTAGCGAACTAGAAATGTTGTTGTTGGCATCGCAATTACAGGAACCATCTGCTTCGTGCAAATTCATGGTTTGATGAAGTTGCGACGTTGTTGCTGGGGCTAGATCAACTTCCTTCGCGTCGATGGTCGGGTTTTTCTGTTGTGGCTCACTTTGTGCATTAGCATTGCACCTGCTGCTCTGAGGGCGATGAAGATCTGTGATTCTTTCCGTGTGTCTGCCGTTTGCAACTTACCAATCGCAACGTTGACATCTATGATTTTGTCTCCAAGGTAAGCTTTCCGACTTGCATTGTTCACAAAGTCATTATATTTGTCATTGCCGTGATAAGAGCTGTTGAAGCATGAGGGGTACATGGTCTAAGGGAGCAACATCGTCGTTCTTCAAAAGTGTTGGGTTTGCGACGGCCATGGCAACGTACTTGTCTATATTCACTTCATTTCGGCTTCACCATATTGCTTGCAGTAGTTGCGTCTTCTTCTACGCACCTTCAGTTTTTACTTACTTATTGTTTCCTTTCTTTTTTTCCTCTTAAAGAAATGAAGTTCAGTCTGCATTGCAAACTTAGGGTTCATATTGACTGCCATGCTCTTTGACAAGTACAATCTGTCAATTTGTCTTCAGGAGACACCGCGAGATGGACGACTTCAGTAGTCCCTCGATTGCAGTGATTTTCACGTCATAGTTGCTGGCCTTGATCATTAACTTGAACTAGGCAATCAAATTGCATGTGTTGTCTGCTTCTGAAGACTGCTTCAAAGATGTTGCCGACGCTTTGGTCGATGGAAGTGAAGCCCCAGTGTTGGACACATTGACCCTCATGGCCGACACTTTGCACTCTTTCAGGCTTTGTATTCCACCATGTGTTTTCCCAGAAGATGTCATATTTTGGATTAAACCTCGTTCAACTACTTGGTTCTCTAGATTCCTTGTGGAGTAGTATGACAATAGACGGTGTTTAGAATGACTAAGGCAGTAGTATTCAATCTTGCACATTTAGTGAAGCCCCAAGTAGAGGAAAAAATACCAAGTACCGCCTTGTTGTGTCTGTGCTTGTTAGAGTTGCTTGCACATTGTTCAAATTGACTTATGGCGCCAATCTCACAATCTATAGTGAAATGTTCGCCATTGGACGCAATACTGTCTGCAAACTACTTCGTGAAGTGGTGCACACTATCAACGAAACTCTGAAATATGAAATATCATGGCCTATTGGACATAGAATCCATGAGACACAAGCTAAGTTCTCAACCCTATGCTCATTGCCTTTTGTTGTGGGAGCAATTGACAGTATGCATGTCTCAATTGCCAAACTAGATTTTGGGCCAGTTGATTATTATTACTTTAAAACTGGTGGCTACAGTCTAAATTTCCAAGCAATTGTGGACAGTGAGAAACACTTTCTAGACCTCTATATTGGCATGCTAGGATCAACCAATGATGGTCGATGTTGAGGCATTTGTCATTGTATTATTTGGCTGCACATGGTAATTTAATGGATCCAAGTTTCTTTGTTGATGGCTATGCTCCATACTTGCTTGGTGATCTCGATTACCCTTTGCTACCTTGGCTGATGGTGCTCCATCGAGGTGGAGCTGCTTTATCAGTGTCAGAGACATTGTTCAATAAAAAACTTCGTAGAGGTAGATGCGTCGTAGAAAATGCATTTGGAATCTTGAAGTAGACTTTCTGCAAACTGTTAAACAAGAGTGACTTACATGTGACTTTTCTACCGGATGTAATTATGTGTTGTGCACTGCTGCACAATTTATTCCTGTGCCAATCGCATGAAGATGTGAAAACACTCTTGCATGTTCTACATACAGAAGGTCTGTAGCAGGTTATAGTGAACGACGCTAAAGTGGTTCCTTGAGGTCCAGTTTTATTGAACGATGACCAGACTAGTGAGGTAGTGATGGCAAAGAGCACTGATTTGGGAGTGTATTTGACAACTAGATGGAGGCTGGCATAGGGTTTTGTAAAGGTACGACTCTTTCTACTCTTTGAAATGCTTCCACAAACTATACTTGCTATAAAAACGACTAAACAGTGAAGTTGCGAGATTTAATGCAAGTGTTGTTACAAATTTTATTTTTTTTACAATGCTTTATATCTTTTAGAAAAAGGAGGTCCACTTGAAGAAAACCTATAGTTACTACAAATATATGTACATAATGTTGGTGGAGGTGGAAAACTCAAGTGGGTCCGTTGTTCTTCTGCTTGGGGGCCTGCTGTCGCAAAGAGAGGAGGTTGGAGGAAGCCTACGCATCGCCAAAACTACATAGACATGGCTATCTATTTACATAGTAGTGTTGGAGGGACCTGTAGAATGGGAGCCATTTCTTTGTAGTTGCCATTTGCAGGTGCTGCAAAATTGTTGTTTGGAGCTACGGCAATGTTATTGTTAGGAGGTGCATTTGTTGTAGTGTTGCGTCGTGAATCTAGTGGATTCGCAGTCTGTAGTGGCCGCTGCATGCTCTGCAGGGCAGAAGGGCTGCGTGATGTAAGTCCCCTTTCTAATACAACCGTTAGCTCCAAAAGGCAATTTACCATTTTGTATTATTTTGCAATTGTTACCTAAGCATTTTCATGAGCTAGCATTGTTGTTTTGTGCAAGCATCGATCTCTCTCCCTCTAATATGACATCTGCTCTGAAAATAATGTCAGTCGAATTTGAATCTTTGATCACTTGACCTGTAGAGAAGCATCTGCAATGTCCTTTAATTGGGAGGCCATAATTGTTCATGTCGCCTTCATGGCCTCAGCAATGACTATATGTCCAAAAACATTCTTGTGTCACACAATTGTGTTACCAGGTCATCTCTGTTAAGCTGTGGGAGTGGTGTCGGAGAAGCTCAAAACATGGGGGGTCACTCCAGGTGGGATAGCACTGAACACAATGGCACCAGCATTGTCGCTTTCCATGCAGTGCATTAGACGGCGGCCTCCCATGTTGCTACTACGTGTAGGTGACGTACGTGAGAAACTGCAAGTAGTAGACAACGATAATGTGCATTCTACCACCTCCACTGGATCATCAGTTTCAGTGTCACTTTTGCCTTCACATGTCTCCCGTTGTCTCTATTGTTCTATTGATTGGAAATTTGAATCCATTGGAGAAAGAAGATCTCTAACATGTGGGGGTTGAATTTGTGGTCATGAGCCATACCACTCATGGATTGCAAAATAAAATTATTCAGGGAAGTGTCGTGGAAGTCCTTCAACCTTCTTCTGCATTAAAGATAACTCCCAATAATGAGGTACATTTTGGCCACTACGTCCCAAGTAGTCAACAATTTTCTTGTAGTCTGGCACAAGTTGATTCATTTTTGTCTTACATGCAGGTCCATCTCGTAGCAGGGTGATAGTCATGCGCTCATGATGATGTTGGAAATTCGAATCCATTTGATGCTTCAGGTGTCATGAGATCACGTGCGTTCGTCGTCCGTGATTCCAGCCAAAACATATTGCGCTTTGCTCGGATTAAGAGGAGGACCCCTTGGGGTAGCCAGTTTGGGCCATAGTCATTTTATAGTCGCTTCCAATCTAAGAGTTCAACTTATTACAGTATTAGAGCTTCTACTTATTTTATGCAAGATTTTTTCATTTCTCTTATTTCATATTCATTACGAAGAGAACTAGTTCTCAAAACTCACTACTTTGGTGTATGAAGATGTTTTAACTGATCTTCTAGAACTTCTGATGCTAACATACATGATATTTTCCATGACTAGTGGACTTTTTGTTTTACAGTAATGCTATGAACTATGAGGGCAGCTATATTTTTAACAAGCACAGTAATGTGTACATTAAATTTTTTCCTATTGTTTTCTATTTTTTGATTGAGGCATCAAAGGGTTCATCGTTGGTTGTGTAGGTTCTATTTTGGATTCATGGACACATCTACACTGCTATACCACAAAAGTAAGGGAAAGTGCGTTTGGTGTTGTGCCACTTTCCACAAACAGGTATTGTGGTTGGTCGAAGTGGCCCTCCGAATTACACGGCCGTAAATCGACTATCCATTTGTCCTTCTCTTTGTCTTATACAAGAAACACTTCTTGTTACTGAGTAGCACTTTTGACGTCCAACAATGTAGCTAACTAGTAGTTCTGCAATTCATATAAGTAATTAAGCACAGAATGGAAAAAATCCATCAAGCACTCACTTAATTCCAAATCGCAATAACATTCCTTACAATTCACGTGAACAACATTCCCATTACAGCAATGAAGAACTCACTTGCAATGACTCCAGCACTCTTACATCCACAACAACTGAGGGCTTCAGCTTCTCCCAAGTCTTCTTCTTCAGTACTATGCTGTCAGTTCACCGTTGGGCAGTCTACCCATCATTAAGCATGCAGAAATTTTCTTTCCTAATGGCACCCCCAGCCCACAAAGTAATTAAAAATGCTTGCAGTACTCTAAAATCTACATTTTCCGTTAATTCACTAGTGGCAACTGACGGCTACTTCATCTGTAGTGGGCTTCATGTACTGCCTCAGTAATTGTCCTTAAAATCGTTGTTTTAGGCCTACGACCTCATGCGCCACCTAGGTTCTGCATTCCCCAACATCTACATGTGGGAATGCTCTTCCATTTACTTCCAGTTTATAGTTGTAACAACGCCCCCCAAAGACCAAGTGGGAACACACCTTTACTGATTGAAACATCTTACTTAGATTGGGCCAAAACTACAAGACATGTTAGTGTGACTATAAATATCACCATGTTGACAAAACTTGACCACAACTTTGTCTATATATGTAGTTCTATGGTATACAACAATATGAAGATCATCTCAATAGAATAAAATGTTGTAGTAGTGAACTAGTAGCCGTCTCAAAACATGGATGCAACAAACAATTAATATCCATGTACAAAGAATGAATCAAAAAGTAAAATGGGAATCAAAGTAGTGCCTTGAAGCTTCAAAGATGTTCCAGAAAAGTATTGTTTGTTTGTTTGTTTGTTTGTTTTGTTCTCTAAATTTCGACATCAAGATTAGATTCTTAAACTAATTCTTGATGTCTATTTTAGCTTATACTCTAGTATGAGTAAGAGAACATTATGTGTAAATGAATCACGTAAGGTTGTCAAATAAAAGAAGTGCTAGGAGTAAAGGGGAAAAAAATTTAGAAAGAAAAAAATGTAGAATGAATCCCTCCCTCCCTCCCATTGTGGAGTTAATGGAATTTTACAGGATCTTTCTGATGTGATGGCTTAATCATGATTTAATATTCAAAATAGCCTCCATTTAGCTACTTTATTGTTCCCTTAAATGAAATTGCAATGACAGCTAAACCTGCACAACAGACAAATTAGCTTTCATTTCTAGTACTTGTCCTGCAATGGATGTTTGAAAAAATGACAGCGAATTTAACATTAGCTGTAAGAGAGATTTAATGTTAGATGGATAATTTGTTGATGACTAGATTATATTTCATACATCAATTTTCCTCAATATATCTTACTAAGCCCAAACTTAGTTTTCGACTCTATTATGATGGTATGCTAAGGTAGTAGTATGCTAAGGTAGTGGCATACTGGGTGAAGTTGTTGAGTGGTTGTTGTCTTGCTGAGTAAGATTGGCCTAGGAGCTCGGTTTGGTATGCTGTGGAGCTCCACCGAAGTGACCCTGGAATAGTTCGGCACTTTGAAAGAACCATTATTTTAGAAATTACAAGCTGTGGGGGAACAATTGTACTCAAAAAATGGCTTCTTCTTTACGTTCTAACAACCAGGTTTTACAGATGTGCTAATTGATGTGATTTCAGTTTAAGATTTGTTAATTTTGTTTTCTTAACTCCTTGTAACAGCAATAATACGCACTATAGATTGTAGACACCTCGTGTACCTCATTAACATTCATTTTTGTCATGTTGTAGGATGGGCACAGGTGAGATCCATAGACTCTTGGAAGATTTTTGACAAGCTACAAAAAAATTCCTACTCCAAAGCTCTCATGTTGCATTCTCTTACTTGGTGATAATTATGCAATGATGTTTTGTCCTACACTTAGGAGATATAGATATGTTGCTTGTGTATAAACTTTGGAGTTTGTTACTCCACCTTTGTACATATATTATTATGAAAACAATTGGTTTACATTTGTTAAAGCAAAGCTTAGATTTAGGTGTGTTATGGTATAGTAGCTTGTAAGCCTTTTCCCAATTCTACAAATATCCAAAAGATTGTAGGTTAAGTAGTGATTTATGATTTATTTATTTATGATCTAGTAGTGGATCTCAAAAAGCAAAGACTCAATTAGATCAGTGCCCAATCCAGGGATGTTCCAAAAAAAAATTGTTTTGTTTGTATGATATGGTGAGATCTCATGGATTGTGCATCTCCTGATCGGGGGCTTAGTATTGTCAAAAAATCCTTGATGAGGAAATGTGCATGGGCTTTGTTTGCACATACAATGAAAAAGTAATGAATTTTCGAGGGTTTTTTTTTTTTTAAATTAAAAAAATTACTTTTATTTTGCTTTTGACAGCGACAATGGCAAAAGAGCATACTAATACATATAGTATGATGAAAAAACAAGGTTTACCATTTACATATTTACAAAATATATACTTCACTATGTGAATACCCCCCCCCCCTATTTTGTAATTGTATATATAGTATATTTTCAATTTAAAAAAGTAAACATTTACTATAATTGACACAATCAAACAAAGTCCACTGATATGAGAGAAAATAATGACCATCTTGTTAAAACAAACATAGAAAAAGAAAATTTGAAGTTAGATGGTGAAACTATTTACAGTAAAACAATATTGCATGCGAATAATATACTTACAATAAACATGTTCATCACTTGAAAATGTCTAAGTCTCAATTTTTTTGCAAATTTTTTTTCAATATGTTCAAAAGAGAAAGCAAAAAAGGAAAAGATAAAAAAAAACCCTGAAGAATGACATTTCTACCATATTTTTTAATTTTTTTAATTTTTATAAGTACGTAAAAAAATTAGTACTAAGCAAAAAGAGGTTATAGAGAAGCAAACACCCTTGAGAGAACTTCAAAGCATTGTTTTCCAATGGGTCCGACACGGGCCCTTTTGCATTTGTGAAAAGGGGGCCCCCTCCAGTGAACAAAATTGTCTTTTGTAGCTCTTTTCCCAATTCCAATTCTAGAATGAATTGATTGGCAAGTCCCTCCCATGCATCTAGCCAAGCATAATGCCTTTCCAGTATAGGGCATAACCATTGTCTTGGTTATACTGCATGTTGTGTTGCTTCCAAAGGCTTCTACAACCACCACTTGATGTTGGTGCCCAAATGTCCCAATTGATGTGCTCTTTGAAACCATGTTCTTTCACTTCGGGGCTTAGTAGTCTAGTTGAACTAGCTGGAAAAGAATGCGTGTTTGTTTAGTCATGAAGCATAGTCTCAAACCAAATTGGAGCATCTTTTTTGGAAAGCAATGTTGAACCATGATTGAATAGCCTTGCATTGGACCTCTCTCCTTTGCAGTAGGTACCTAGCCAAGTCGCACAAATTCGATTCCTATGTAAGTTTGTTAATACTTGGCTTTGTGCTTTGTTCTTTGGCAATTGGCAAGATATCGTTAAGGTGGGAGGTTCTAAAAGCATACAGACTCTAAAATCGTCCACTTCCTCAAATATACACTATTTGTACATGTTGCTTTTCCATAGCCTTCAACAATGTGTAAACAGTGTACATTTGAGGAAGTGGGCGAGTTTAGAGTCCTACGCCATTTCGACTTCTAAGTTTCATAACTAATTCCACAAAGGTCAAAAAATATGAAACGACTTGGGTTAGATGCCAATTCCACTTGCCTTTTAAGAAAAGTTTACTGGAAAATATTTCAAGAAGTTTCACCTTCCCAAAATTCAGTTTCAGCTCTTAAATGGGCAATTTATGGACCTTCTACCTTTTACTTGACACTTGAAGAAACCCACTTGTACATCATTTGCGTAAATTAGCATTTGAGCTTTGGTTTGTGGTTGAGGTTCTTGACATTCATTCTTTCTCCATAGCTCTGCCCTCTTCTTCTGCCATGTGTTCTAGGTTTCCTTCTTGGAATAATCCCAAAAAAACATCCTCTCTCACTGTAGCTTGGTGCCAGAGAATTCGTCGCTCTCCAGATTTCATGCAATTGCCAGAGAATTAACCAATCCCAAGGGAACTGAGCATAGTGGAGGAAAACCCATTGAAAATGGGAAAAGGTGAGGAAACCCGGAAATGGACGTCCAGTGGCAAGCCCGCAACTGAACCATCACTTCTCCTAAAGTTGCCCCAGGTCCCATAGTCCCATAGTGAATCTACTTTGCTTATCATTCCAGCTCAATACATCCTTATCAATTATGCCATGGACAGGGAAGAAAATCATAGAACAATTCTTTGCCCACTTTGGGGTCTTTTAAAATAATTTGGGAGGAAGAGGGTTTTTTTTTATCAACGAATAGTACAAGATAAATGTACCTTACCCGCTATCAGTGATCAGTGAGTTAGAAGGAGGCAAACTTCCATTGTTGCAAAGAATTGCCCATGGATGCAGATATGGGGGAGAAAAAAAAATCCCATTTATGTTACATACCTTTATACCAGGTCGTTTACCCACGCACCTTTTGAATACTATTTATTAAACTTCCTTCCCCTTTGTTCCATTCCATGGTAGGACAGAGCTCCTGTAGTGTTGCCGCATCTTTGCTTTGCTTCCACTTAGTCCACCCAACTGAACCGCCTTTTTCACCTGAAATCTGCAGGAAAAGGCATTTTGGAACTAACCCAAAGCGGAGAAACTCGACCCTGAAGAAGAGGCCAATGATGGTCTTTTGGAAGACTTCATCTGCCAGGGTGGCCCAACCCGGACTCGTTGAAAACCTTTTCCAAGGCCAATGAGGCGGCAATCAATCCAAAGCTAGGAAAAAATCCATGGGGAAAAGTTACTTTACTTTATAGGATTCTCACTAGACCACTACCATTCGGAGTGGAGGTTGGACGCATAAAAAAAAAGCTTAATATAATACCATAAAAGCTTAATTTAATACCATATAGGCACATTGGAACGGCGGGATGAATTGACCCCCTTGTTTGTCCCTCCAAGTCATTTCAAGGGTGCATGTTAAAAAAAAAGACTCCCTATTTTGTGCTTGAATAATTCATCTATTACACTTCTCCTTGATATCTTGGATCATCTGATTGCAAATATGAATTCAAAATTTTTGAATTTTATCATGCGTGGCAAATTAAAAAATTCAGCATTTTTCCTTGGGGACTCTTTGAAAATACATAAGTAATTCATAAATGATCCGAAAATTATGAAACCACTTGTGTTAGATTTCGCATCACTTTTTCTTCAAGTGAAAAATAATGGAAATTTTTTTATGGGCATTTAAAAACCATCAAAAAGGTAAAATAGCCCTTAAAGTGTTGCTTTTTGAGCCACCCACCTTAAGTACATTCCAAACAACACTTTTAACACCAAGTGTGAACATACCTTAATAAGAGAGGTTTATGCATTTCAAGAAGAGTATTAATGGCCATTTAACAAATATCAACTTTCAACACTACATTGAATAGTGAAATTAGGTTGTCTCTTACTAATTTCTGAACATTCTGCACTATATAAATATGTATTCTTACTATCAAAGGTTGTACTAAATTAGGAACCATGTATGTTGCATGGGTTGGTGCACTAATTCATAGCCCAAGTTTAGAGAGTAACGTACGCCTCCATGTGCACAAGCAATGAATCATGAGGTGACTTCTAAGGATAAGGAAACCTAATTGTTAACCCCTCAAGGCCCACGGCCATTTTGGGCTTAAAAACATCATTGATTTTCAAGCCTTATAAGTCTACATGTCATGAAGGTATCAAAATCTCAACCGTACAATCTCGTAGTGTGCATATTGTAGATGACGTGGATCAAATTTGGAGTCATTTGACCTCATAGACTGCAAGATTATAATGTTTTAGTGTTGAAAAAAGATGCTGAAATTTTCCTTAAAACACATTCGGAGGTGAAATTCGATTTCTAAACCTACTCAAATGAAAAAACTTTACACTAGAAAGTGGTTTGAAATCAACACATAAACACATTGGTGAAAAAAAATTCATTAAATTAAATCATTGTGTTTGTAAAATGCCTTTGAAATGTAAAAAAAAATAGCAAAAAAGGGTGCAAAAAAAACATCAAAAGCTGAACCTACTTCTACTAAAATGCTTCTCAGTCATTCGATACTTCTTTGATTGATACAAAATTTTAGCCACAAAAACTAGACAAATATGCGCAACTTTCCAAAAAAACAAAATTGAAAATGGACACAGTATGAAAAAGTAACAAGCTGCTGAAGTTCACACTAACCAAAAAATGTTAGGGTTTTGAACTTCGAATTGCTCCCAAACATTCAAAACAACTTGGCTTGCCATGAAAATTTTACCACATTAAGTAGATGTCTAGAGGAACAAAATACAACAAATTTTATTGAAAACAACCATTGGATGAAGGAGATACAAGCCCCCAAAGTTGCAGCCATGACAATGCAATGTGCTGAAATCAAATTGAACCTGTGAATTTTGAACGGCTGTCACAAACTCAATTCATCTTGAATTGGTCTGAAAATTTTATCACATAAACTAGACTAGTATGCGCAACTTTAACAACAAGTTTTTTTGAAATTGGACATTGGATGCAAAAGTTACATCACTTTGAATTGGACTTCCAAACTATGAGAGGCTACTTTTGAGCCCCTTGGGCGTTGAGGGGTTACGGCAACCCAATTTCACTATTTGGTGTACATTTCAAAAAATGTGCTTCATATTGGGCCCACCTACAAACTTCATAATCGATAGTTATGCACTAAGCAAAGATGAAGTAAAAAAACTCCACCTGTAGTCCTGTACTCACACTTCTTTTTAATTATTTATATATTTTTCTTGATGTACAGTAGTTCATTATTCCTAATGAGCGCTGGGACATTTGTAAGTTATAATATGGATGATGAAACATCTTCACAAACTAGTTAGATGAAATTGACGTGAATAAAAATATATTTGCACAAAAATGAGAGAAAATTGATTTACGTGTTAAAAAGGTTTTTAACCCTGGAGGACTAAGAACCCCTTTGGGGACTCTTAGGAATTCATGCAAGTTTCTCTAACCTTGATTTTTGGTGAAACTTTTTTAAACATTTTTATGAGATAGAAAAACTTGTTAGCTTCATGGGAAACATAATTTGTATTTCAATAAGTTCCCGCGAGAAAAAGTTATGCCATCTTAACCCCTAAAGGACCAAGGTCTTTTTTTCACTAAAAAACATTCAAAATTGCCATTTATATTGCAAAGAGTAAAAAAATTTGAAATTTGTTTTTCTTATTGCACATCTAATCATAGGATCTTACACCTAACTAGTACAAAAATGTATGGTTTGTTTTCTAGAAATTTTGACCACACAGATTGTAAGATATTTGCATTTAAAGTAAAGAAATAAGTTTTTTTGCACCTTGTTTGACTAGATTTTCTACTTTGAACCTTCTAAACTTAAACTTTTTGCACTACAAAGTTTTGAGGTTTAAATCTTTATGGTGGAGAATTGGGTGAGAGTCCAAGAATTTTTTTTTTAAAACACACCTTAATTTCCATTCTTAAAAAATTTGTTAAGTAGAAGTAGGTACAAGATTGAAGGAAAATCTAAATTATTAATACTTCTAAGATGGAACTGAAACACACTAATGCCAGTGATGAGATTGTTCAAGCAAAAAATCTAAACTATGTGGAACTTTTTTTTTTTTAACCCCTAAAGTTCTAAGGTCTTTTTTCCATCAAAAAACACTGAAAATTGCCATTTTTATAGCAAAGAGTAAAAATAATAATATAATATTTTCTTTGCATATCTAGCTGTAGGATATTGTATTAGACTAGTGTAAGAATGAAATTTCAAAAACTTTAACTATGTCGATTGCAAGATATTTGCATTTAAAGTGAAAGAAACAAGGAGTTTTGCATATTGCTGAACTACATTTTTTAGCTTTGAACTTTCTTAACACCTTAAGTTCTTTGACTATGTTTTCACCAAAAACGCTCCATTTCTAGTACA
This sequence comes from Antitrichia curtipendula, assembly GCA_951230915.1. Classification (NCBI taxonomy): domain Eukaryota; kingdom Viridiplantae; phylum Streptophyta; class Bryopsida; order Hypnales; family Leucodontaceae; genus Antitrichia; species Antitrichia curtipendula. The sequence goes on from OX579635.1 coordinate 26,138,209, forward strand.
AGTACAATTTTTTTGAAATAATTTTTTTTTTGACACATGTATTATAACTGTAGGATCTTGTAGTATGCTGACTTGAAAACATGTGGTAAAAATTTCAGAAATTTCCACTGCTTGAATTGAAGATATAAGCATTCAAATTCACTAAAATCAATTTTTTGGCCCTGCGAAAAACAGGGCAGCTGCACTTCACAAGCTCACTTTTCTATGAAAAAATGTCCAAAATGGTGGTGCTTCTTTGGCTTCTTTTTCCTAGACAAGTTGGCTACATGTTTAAAAATTTTCACATCATTTAGAATTGTACAACATATAAGAAAAATAGTAAGTAGAAAGAAGTAGAGAATGATTCAAATACAAAATTGTTAAAAATTTAACTTTGGAATTAAAAAATGCCAATCCTAATGGTTGAAATGTTTTAATAAAAAATCTACATCCTATAGTTTTATTTTTTCCCAAGAATATTGAAAATTGAGTAAGATAAAGGACTTAAAAGTTTATTTTAGAATAAGGAATCCATAACTACCCGCAAACTAAAACTCCTCATAACTTTTGACTTATTGAGCAAAATGGAATGATTAAAAGCTTTCTACGTATACAAAATTCTAGAAAACCAATTTCAAACTTTTTTTTTTGAAAAAAGTGATTTTTTCTTATTTGCTTGGATTGCCTACCCAGGGAAAAAAGTAGCATATTAGGCCATAGCTTTTGACTTTTATTTTCAAATGTCATGAAATCTAGTGCATATGAAATATATTCCTTGTCTCCACTTTCTATTAAAATTTCAGCCCAAAATATGTAAATGACCAGTCACATGTAATTGCCCAAAATTTCTATACTACCGAAAAATTGCATGTTGGTCCTTTAAGGGTTAATTTTAAAATTTTGCTCTATTGATTTTGAATTAATTATTTTAAATGATGATGAATTGAATCAAGGGTCTAGAAAAAAATTCTAGAAAGACACTTAGTTTTCACTCATTCAAATATTGTTAAGTAGAAGTAGGTTCAAGATTGAAGATAAAACTAAACTGTTAATAGCTCCAAGATGAAATTGAAACAAACTAATCTCATTGATGAAATTGTTCTAGCAATAAATTTTAATCTCGTGGATTTATTTATTTTTTAAATGTAAAAACTGAATTTAGAAATGAACCCTATAAGTTATTTTTCAAGAAGATGCTCTAATTGCCCAAAAAATAAGATTGTTCATAACTTTTACATAACAAATCCAAATGGAATGAAGTAAAGATTTCCATGTAGATAAAAATAATATCTAAACAAAAAATAATCTTTTTAAAATTAAAATCTTTTTTGATTTTTTTTTCCGTCAAACTAAAATTTGGGCATTTTGTGCCATAACTTTTACTCTCATGCATCAATTGAAATAAAAATTATATTTTCAAAAAAGCTAATGTGTTTTTCTATCTTCACAAAAAAATTCAAAAAATCAAGACAAATATTGAGACCATAGGAACCTGCCCAAAATGCATTTTGTACTCGGGGAGGTCACTTAGTTCTACTACAACAAACCACGTGCGAACAAGTGGTTTCTAATAAACTATAATTTCAACCTAAAATTTCGAGCATTGTTTAATAATGACTATAGGTTTCTATTGCCAAAATTTCAAACTGAAATAAAATATGAAATGATTTCTAGAAGAGGTTGAAAATGAACTAAAATGGCATGTTTTTCAATTCAAACAATTATAGAGAACACATTTAGATGACCATTGAATCAATATTCAACTCAAAATGAGCTTTCAATAGAGAGTTATTTTTAGGAATTTTTTGTTCATTTTTTAGACAATTTTTTCTTATATAATATAGGGGTGTGAAAGTTATTTTTCAGTTCTACAATGTATCTTTTTACTTCAAAAACTTGTAACTAATTATTATTAACAAATAAAAATATCAATAATTCAAAACATAAACTTTCAAAGTAGGAAAATCTCTTCATATTTTTTTTTTAAATTTTATTTAAAATTCAAAAAGTAAATAAGGGGTCCAAAGTTTTGATTGCACGTGGTTTCTGATGGACACTCTAAGTGACCTCCCCGAGATTTTGTACCCCCAAAAGACAATGGGACTTTAGAGGTTAAATTATAAAAGTTGAGTTCAGAATCAAATCCAAAGCATTATTTTCTCAATAAATTTTTATGATTGTCCAAAAAAACAAGATTGTCCATTAATTTCACATAATTTACCCAAATGAAATGAATCAAAGCTTTCGATATAGAAAAAAATATAGTCAATTAGAGAAAAAACCTAATTCAAATTTTCATGAATTATTTTGCTTGGTCTCTCATATTTTGAGCCTATTTGGCCACAACTTTTGCCCTCGGGTAGTAATTGAATTTATTTGTTTATTTATTTTTCCACAAAGCTCAATTTTTTTATCTTCAAAAAAAGTTTTAAAAAATCATGACAAAAATTGATACTAGAGGTATGTGCCCAAAATCCAATTTGTCCCCTAAGGGGACAATGGTCCTTTTGGAGGTTCAACATATTTTCACGTTGTCGGGCAGAAAAAGATATCTACAAAACCTTGAAATAATTTATTTTTTAGTTTCTTTCTTATATATCTTATTTTTGTCTATATGTAAAATTTTGATTCATTCCATATGGATTAGTGATGTGAAAGCTGTTAACAATCTTGTTTTGGGGGCAAACCAAGCATCTTTTTGAGAAAATAACTTATGAGATTCATTTCTAAATACGATTTTCACAATTTTCCACAATTTTTTTTTTGACAAGGTTAAGTTTGTTTGCTAGAACAATCTCACCATTGGAACTATGGTATTTCAATTCCATCTTAGAGCTATTAACAATTGAGTTTTTCTATCAATCTTGGACTTACTTCTACTTAATAATTTCTTAAAGAATGCACAAAAATTCCACAAATGGTAGTCAAAGTCATCTGAATTTGAAGGCCACCATCCCAAAAATACTTTTTTCCAACTTTGAATGCTAATATCTTCCAATCTATATGGTTAAACTTCATAGAATTTTAACCACATGAACTCAAACAAGTAAAGTACAAGATTCTACGGTTTATTTCTTAAAAAAAAAAAAAAATTTATGTGAATGCAGTAGAAATGGCAGTTTTGAGTGGTTTTTGATAGAAGAATGGCCTTGGTCCTTTAGAGGTTAAAGAAGTGACCAAAGCATGGCATTGAACCGCAACGGAGAAACCCTGCTTCACAAATAAGTTAAGGGTGGACAAACAAGCAACCTTCATAACCGGTTGTTGAGTTTTCAACGCTCACGTGGCACCGTCCCATTGGCAACCCATCACCATTGCCATAACAAGTTGCAACTCATAACCTTCTCTCCTTTCAACTTGCTTCCTACACCCTTGGATCATGAAGATCAAAGGTTGTGATTGAAACGTGAACAACCGGTTATGTCCGATAACCTACTCACCGCTACCGCGGCTCGTCCGTTATCTAATACGTAACCCATAAAATTTTGAGTGACTTGATTCAGGTTGCTATCACTTCAAGTTAGGCAATTTATTTTGTTTTTTCACATTTTCATTCTAAATTTTGTTAGGTGGCTAAGTAGGTAAAATGGATATCTACAAAGCAAAACAACTCTGGTTCAATCTGACCTCATAGTTCTGAGATAAAAGTATTTCTTTTGTAGGGCGTATCCATAATTGTCTCTTTTTTTAATTGTGTCCCCTCTGTACAATTGTTTTGGTTTTCTAAATTAGCACATTATATAGATATACAGGGGATGCAATTAGGAAAGGCATGATTTTAGATTTGTGTACCCTTGTTCTATTGTGCCACGTAGATGCAAACAACTTTGATTATTGGTTGAAGCCAAAGGAATGCCTAATACTTCGTCAACATAAAGTGGTCATAACAAAATATCAACATTCTACAACATAATGCCTTCATTAAGCAAGCAAGAAGAAAGTCAATGCCCATCAAAATATTTGTGGAGTTTTACGTTCAATAGATATACCTTTAAGTCCAACTTTAGTTCTCATTTTTGTTTTGGCCTTTAAACCCTAAAGGACCAGTCTGCTATTTTTAGAAACATAGCGATTTGGGGCAAGTACCCGTGACTAGAAATTTGCATATATTAGGCCCAAATTTTAATAGAAGTTGTAGACAAGGAATATCTTTCATATGAACAAAATTTTATGACATTTGAAATATGAATAAAAAGTTATGGCCTATTATATTACTTTTTTCACCAAGCGGGCAGTCCGGGTAGATTTTTTTAAATCACTTTTTTCCAAAACAAAAAATTGAAATTGGTTTTCTAGATTTATATGTACATGGAAAGCTTTGAATCATTCCATTTCGATCAATGAGTCAAAAGTTAAGAGGAATTTAGTTTGCGGGCAATTATAGATTCTATACTCTATGATAAACTTTGAAGTCCTTTATTCATTCAATTTTCAATATTTTTTGGAAAAAAAAAATTGTAGGATGTAGATTATTTATTACAACATTACAACCATTGAAATTGGCATTTTTCAATTCCATAATTAACTTCTTAACAATATAGTGTTTTGAGCCATTCTCTACTTCTTTCTACTTACTATTTATTTTTCTATATGTCCTACAATTTCAAATGATTTGAAATTTTCAAGCACATAGGCAACTTTTCCTAAAGAAGGAATCCAAAGAGTAACCACCATTTTGGATATTTTTTGATACAAATGTGACCTTGTGAAGTGCAGCTGCCCGATTTTTCACAGGGACCAAAAAAGGATTTTTGTCAATTCTGAAATTTTTTCACATCTTTTCAAACGCTATCACCTTGCAATACACATGGTGGAAAATTCTGAAATTTTTTCCCCATCTTTTCAAACTAGCGTACTAAAAGATCCTATGGTTACATGTGCCCAAAAATGTTGTTTTTTCCAAATTTTGGTACTTGTGATCAAAATGACAGTTTTTGAGTGTTGGGGGGGGGATTTAATCAAGGAACTTAAAGGATTAATGAGTAAGTGCATTAATAATCAAGAATCAATCATGGAACTTTGGATGAAATTTTTATAAAATGGTCCAATCATTCATAAATTGGTTAGAGTATATTCTATTTAAATATTAATAGTCAATGGAATACATCCCACCATTATAGATTTTATTTTTTAATCAATTAAACAAATTGGAGGTTTAGAATTAAAATACAGAGGTTGGATCATAAATTCATCCAACTTTGAAAGTTACAAAAAAAAATACTCTATATCCCATTACATTAATTAACTTTTATATTCAAATGTATATTCAATTTCAATGCCTTCCTAAGGTATTTAAATATTTTTGTCTAATCCATTTAGTGACCAAACATTAAACCAAAACTCCCCTTGTTTATATTTTAAAGGATTCTTGTAACAATTAATATCTATGCTATGTTTTGCCCAATCTTCCTTATTTGGTCAATAAATGGCTTAGGAAAGACTCCAATAGCTTAGGATGACTTTCAAATTGATTATACATTTGAATTTGTAAAATGACAAATTATTTGATGGGATATATTTCATCTTTTAAAAAAAAATATCAAATAGAAGTGCTAATTGCAACATCTTTAGTCAAAAACTATAATCCAAACTCTAGTAACACAAACTTTAAACAATTACCATTTCTTTAGTAGATGGTGTAAAAAATAGGTACAATTAGGTAGTGGAAATAGATTGTATGTATGTAGATAATCTAAATGTTATGGTCTTGTTTCATCCACAAGTCACGTTCCAAATATAATCGTAAATTGGCAATGTTGTAAATGCATTCTTCCATCACATTTTTGTTGAACAATCATGTTTTTTCTGCATATTTTTTTTAAGTACATATCTACAATGCCATGATAAACACTCTCTTGGAGCATGGGACATATTATTTTTTTGGTTGAAGCTCATATATTTGACATGATTTGTCTTTCATTGATGAAAATTTGGTGCTGTCTAAACTACATTTCCTTATTGGATACAAATGGAGTATATCAACCAATGTTAAGGGCTCATTCATGGGTAGAACTTAGGCACCACTATTATTCCCTATTTTTTCATTAGATAGTGGTTCATTGAATAATAAAAATGGTCTAATTTTTTGTTAAAGCCCATTTTTGAAGAGTTTACAGTCAACCACTATATAGAGATAGTACGGTTATATCTAGTATTAGCAAATCCAATATTGCTTAGCTCCTAAAGGCTTTTGACTATGTTTTTACCAAAACGCTCCAAAACTGCCATTTCTAGGACAAGTATCAAATTATTTTTTAAAAACTTTTTTGAACACATGTAACCATAGGATCTTGTAGTAAACTAGTTTGAGAATATGTGAAATTTTTTCAGGAATTTCCACCATGTAGATTGCAAGATATTAGCATTTGAATTGGAAAAAAAACTTTTTTTGGCCCTGCGAAAACCGGGCAGCTGCACTTCAGATGGTCACATGTGTATGAAAAAATGCCCAAAATTGTGGTCACTCTTTGGATTCATTCTTGAATGCAAGCTGGCAACATGCTTGAAAATTTCTAGGTCGATTGAAATTACACAACATATAGGAAACAATAGTAAATAGAAAGAAGTAGAAAATGATCCAAAACACTAAATTGTTAACAATTTATTCATGGAATTGAAAATCACAATTCCAATGGTTGTAATGTTGTAGTAAACAGTCTACACCTAGTTTTTTTTAGTTTTTTTCAAAAATATTTAAAATTGAATTAAATAAAGGGCATCAAAGTTTATCTTAGAGTAGAGATTCTACAACTGCTCGCAAACAACCCGCAAACTTAAACTCCCATAACTTTTATCTCATTATTCCAAATGTAATTATTCAAAGCTTCCCATGTATATAAAGATCTAGAGAACCAATTTCAAATTTTAATTTAAAAAAAAGTGAATTTTCAAGAAGTTTTTTTTGCTGCCCAGGCTGCCCGACCAGCAATGAAAACAACGTATCATACCATAACTTTTTAACCATGTGGTCAAAAGTTATGAAAATTGTTGGGCCTTATAGCTACTCCTCAAGCACATATTGTGTGAGAATTTCAAGAAAAAAAACAAAAACTCCATTCGTAGTGAGCTGCCCAAAATTGCTATGTTGCCAAAAAAATGCAGTTTAATTAGTGCTTTAGGGGTTAATTGAGACTTTTTTAATTTGATATGTTTTTTTGGATTTTAATGCAGGCACTTGCAATTGATATGAAATAAGTATTTAATTGCTTTATAGGATCCCTTAACCCCCAAAGGACCAAACATCAGTTTTTGGTAACATACAAATTCGGGGTTGCTCACCAAGAACATAATTTTTTTTTCCAATTCTTTTGAAATTTTCACACAATATGTGGTCAAGGAGTAACTTTAACCCCAAAGTGACAAAGAGGACAGAAAGTGTCTTCACACAATTTCAAGTCCAGTTCAAAGTGCTGTAACTTTTGCATCCAAGGTCCAAATTCAATAAAACTTGTTGGAAAAGTTGCATTCTCCCCTCTAGTTTGTGTGGTAAAATTTTCAGATTAATCCAAGGTTTATTGATTTTTTGGAAGCCAATCGAAGTTCACAACTTCAATTTGAGTTCACCAAATTGTATTTTAAGGCTGCAACTTCGGGGCCTTGTATCTCCTTCATCCATTGCTCAGCTTCAATATAAAAAATTGGGTTTTTTTCCCCTTGAAGTATAGTTATTGTGGTAAAGTTTTCATGTCAATCCAAGTTGTTTTGAATGTTTGGGAGCAATTCGAAGTTCCAAATCCTGCCATTTGGGGAGTATTGTGAACTTCGGCGGCTTGTTTCTTCTTCATACAGAGTCCATTTTCAATAATTCTTATTGGAAAAATTGCGCATACTAGTCTAGTTTGTGTGGCTAAAATTTCATGTTAATCCAAGAATTAATGAGTGACAGAGAAGCATTCTAGTAGAATGAGTTTCAGCTTTAGATCTGTTTTTTGCAATTTTTCTTGTTGATTTTTGACATTTCAAAGCCGTTTTGTAGACACAATGAGTCAATTGAATGAATTTTTTTTTCCACCAATGTGTTTGTATACTAGTTTTGAATCATTTTGTAAGGTAAAGTTTTTTCATTTGAGTAGGTTTAGAAATCAAATTTCACCTCTAAATGTGTTTTTGGGAAAATTTCAGCATCCATTTTCAACACTAAAACATTATGATCTTGCAATCTATGTGGCCAATTGACTTCAAACTTTGTACATGCCATCTACAACATGTACACTACAAGATTGTACGATTGAAATTTGTATAACTTGAAGACATTTAGATCCATAAAGCTTCAAAAGCAATGATGTTTTTGAACCCTAGAAATTGAATGTCACTTTGGGGTTAAGTCACCACAATTTTTATAACTTTTGACTACATGGTTGGAAAGTTGTTGTGTGATATGTAGTTTGTTTTTTCAACCTAGGCAACCCACACAACTCAAGAAAATTCACTTAAATTTTTTTTTAAATTTAAATTGGTTTTTAAGATTTGTACTCCCTTTGTTTTTTGAAAATAGAGGTAGTGTATACGTGGAAAGCTTTAAATCATACTATATTGATTAATGAGATGAAAGTTATGATGAATTTTACTTTGTGGGCTAGTATGGAATCTCTTATACCTTAAAGTCCTCTATTTCACTCAATTTTTAGTATTGTTGTTTTGAAAAAAATAAAAAAATAATATAAATATATATTTATATTTATATTGTTTATAATAACATTACAACCATTGAATTAGCATTTTTCAATCCCATAACTAAATTGTTCGCAATTTATTATTTTCATTCGTTTTCTACTTCTTTCTACTTATATATTTTTTCAAGTAGAAACATGAATTTTTTTTTTCAAGTTTATATATGTATTCCTAGCTTATTTTCAATTATATCATTGGGAATTTTAAGTTGTAGAATCTATACATTTTTGTATAAAAAGTTTGAAAGATTAAATCTAACCATTTGGGAAGACTTGAAAATACTTCTTTTTGAATTCAAAGCATCATGATGATCTTGCAATTGGTAAGGTTTTCTGTTCTGAAATTTTAGGAGGATATATTTTAAAAGGTTAACTAAAGAATCCTAATATTGGATTTGCTAAAATATGAATATATGAAGATTATAGCCTTGCTTTAAAGACTCGTATTTTGATGTAGTTTGGGGCCTCCAAAACATGAAAGAATTCTAGGGGTTAGTGTTGTTATGAATGAAAATAATAATTGAAAACATTCGAGAGACTAAAAGTATACTTGAAAAAACAAGTTAATTCCTCAACTTATCAATTCATTTCTCAATTTTAAGTTTTGTAAAGATGTGTAATAAACAACAATTTGGAGAGATAATTCGGTATTGCAGGCAATTGCACGGTACAATCAGTGCACTACTTTTCATTGTTTTTCAGGATTTTTAAAATTTTCAAATCGCACTCACTATTAAAATAGGTGATAATTTGTATGCATACATAAGGTGGATACACCAAAACCCGTCACTTTTTGGCACTAAGTCTAGTTACTATTATTAGACTAGAATTTTTTTCATATGTTCTTGTTGGCAAGTGAAAGGAGATTCCAATGCATCAGAGAACATGGCATTTAGATATCATATGCAAATGTTATTAACCCCTAAATGCCCAAGGCTTGTTTGGAGCTTTTTGAAATTTGCTCTAAATTGAACAAAAAGTCAATATTTTCACAAGTTGTACCAAATTCTTTTAAATTGTAACCATACAAATTCAAACTAGACATGTTAGAAATCACATAGGAAATGAAAACATAACAATATCTCTTACAAATTGAAAAATTATAATGTTTGACCATGAGGGTGTTAAAACTATGCAAAATTTTCAATTCTCTTTTTGCACGTCCACTCTAAAAAGTTGGTCACTAAAAAAAATATGAGGTTATAGAACCTAGCATGAACAACCCCAATCAATTTACGGTTTTTCAAAATCTATTCTACAAATTTTTTAAATGAATTTTTAATGTGATTTTTTCTCCAAGATCTAGTGTATTTGAGGCTTATTTCCAAGAGCCCTTAACACTATGGTATCCTTGCAGAAAATCTTGAATAGAAAAATCATAATACTTCATTTTTAAGATCGGTTTTTTGATCCTAAAACTAGACTTCAGAAAGAGTTCTCCCAAAATATAAACTACTAAAAATAGGAAATTGGTTAGATTTCACTTAACTTCAAAGTTTTTGAAACACCAGAATCTGGTGCCTCAGGCATTTAGGGGTTAAGGAACAAAGTTTGATTCTAAAATGGTTTCTTCCACATAGGTACATAATTGATTTTAGAGATGTACACAAGGTAAAGATGGCAGTTTAAGGTCAGTGGCACATTTGGGTGTACCTACCTTATATGTTTGGAGACCATTCTTTGCTTCTACAGTTAGCAGTGAAGCCACCCATCAGACCTATTAAATAGTCTCAAGCATTCTTTGAGGGTTAAAGTAATGGTTATAGATACTTCTACACTGAATAGTGAAATTAGGTTGCCCCTCACTAGTTTCTCGACATTCCACACTATTTAACCCCTAAAGGCCCGTTTGTCCCCTCGGGGGACAATTTGGGTTCAGGTAGGTTCCTGTGACCTCAATTTGTAGAGAATTTTTTTGGTATTTTTTGAGGTTGTGCGGTTCTGCGAGAGCTTTGTGGATATATAATTTTTATTTCAATTGGTGCCCGAGAGAAAAAGTTATGCCAAAAATAGAGTTTGGCGGGCAGCATAAAAAAATCACAGAAAGTCAAAATAAATTTTTTAATTATTTTTTTCAAAATCTATGTCTTTTTGTGTACATTTGAAGCTTTGATTCATTCTATTTGGACTAATAATGAAAAAGTTATGGACAATCTTAGTTTTTCGGGCAATCTAAGCATCTTCTTGAAAAAATAACTTTTAAGATTCATTTTCGAATGCAGTTTTTACAATTTTCAGAAAAAAATTGTTAGACAAGGTTGAATTTGCTTGCTAGAACAATCTCACCGTTGGGATTATGGTATTTCAATTTTTTCTTAGAGCTATTAACGATTTAGTTATTCCTTCAATCTTGAACCCACTTCTACTTAACAATTTTTTAATGAGTAAAAATTTAGTGTTTTTTCTTGAATATTTTTTCCTAGATTCTCAACTGAAGTATTCAACATATAAACTTAGAAAATCAAAATCAACAATACAAAAAATTTAAGTTAAATAGGTTCAAAGACCAAAAATCTAATCAAGCAAGGTGCAAAAAAATCTATTTTCTTCACTTTGAATGCAAATATCTTGCAATCTATTTGGTCAAAGTTTCTGAAATTTCTTGAATACATTCTCATACTAGTCTAGTATAAGATCCTACGGTTAGATATGCAAAAAAACAACAATTTTTATAGTTTTTTGCTCTTTGCAATAGAAGTGGCAGTTTTGAGTGTGTTTTGATGGAGAAACGGCCTCGGGGCTTTAGGGGTTAAATATTTATTGTTTCTATACAAGAAAATACTACTTTTGAATTAGTTTTTTAATGTAGTTGGAACTCATGAACCTCCATGTATATAAATGGAAGTACTTGTAGAGATATTTTTGACTTTGATGGCTTACACAATAACTTTTGGGGGTAAGGCAACCCAATTTCACTATTTAGTGTACCTTACACCAAATCATGGGACAGAAACCACGACCAGTAAATTACTTGATACAACCGACCAATGGCCACTGAGAGAGCACTTGTGAACTGAATAGGCTCCACATTAGTGCCTTTTTTTATTACTTTTTCAAAAGTCATAGACTACCGTAATGGCTTGAGATGGATGTGGGGCCTTACAGTTCAAAAAGCAATTCAGTAAAGTGCAGAAAAGAGATAATAGATTCCTTTAAAAGCACAGAAAAAGGAAAACACATGTCACACACAACAGTTTGTGAGTCATCGGGTAACCCTAGCCACAACGGGAATGCACAACAAGTGAGAAGCTTGGAAATTCGTATTGTATTTTTTGGGATGCGTATAACTTATATTTGTTTAATAAACTTACTCCCTGTTAGATAAATGCAACATTAATTCGTATAGGAAAAATGTCTGCATTTTTTGGTAGTATAGAAAATTTGGGCAGGTACCTGTGACTAGAGATTTGCATGTTTTTGGTTGAAATTTTAATAGAAGGTGGGGACGAGGAATATTTCTCATATGCAATAAATTTCATGACATTTGGAAATATGAGTCAAAAGTTATGGCCTAATATGTTACTTTTTTCCCCAAGTGGGTAGTCCAAGCAAGTTTTTTAAATCACTTTTTTTTCTAAAACGGAAATTTGAAATTGGTTTTTTATATTTATATATACGTGGAAAGCTTTTAATCATTCCATTCTAAACAATGAGTCAAAAGTTGTGAGAAGTTTTAGTTTGCGGGCAGCTATGTATTAGATAACGGATGAGCCGTGCTAGCGGCAAATAGGTTATCGTACATAACCGGTTGTACATTTTGTCAATCACAACCTTTGATCTTCATGATTCAAGGGTGTAGGAAGCAAGATCAACACAAAGAAGGTTATGAGTTGCAACTTGTAATGGCAATGGTGATGGGTTGCCAATGGGATAGTGCCATGTTAGCGTTGAAAAGTCAACAACCGGTTATGGATTCTTGTTCTAAAATAAATCTTTGAAGTCCTTTATTTTACTCAATTTTCAATGTTTATTGAAAAAAATAAAATTATAGGATGTAGATTGTTTATCACAACATTACAACCATTAGGATTGGCATTATTCAATTTTGTAATTAAATTCTTAATAATTTTATATTTGAATCATTCTCTATTTTTTTTCTATTTACTATTTTTTCCTATATGTTGTACAATTCCAAATGATATGAAATTTTCAAGCATGTAGCCAACTCGTCTAGAAAATGAATCCGAACAAGAACCACCATTTGGGACATTTTTTCATAGGAAAGTGACATTCTAAAGTGTAGCTACCCGTATTTATGTAGGGCCAAGAAAATGACTTTAGTGAATTTGAATGCTGACATCTTGCAATCCGCGCAGCGAAAATTTCTGAAATTTTTCACATGTTCTCAAGTCAGCAGACTACAAGATCATACAGTTATGTGTGTCAAAAAAAAGTATCTTTTGCCAAAAAATTGTACTTGTACTAGAAATGGCAGTTTTGGAGAGTTTTTGGTGAAAACATAGTCAAAGAACTTAAGGGGTTAACTCCTCAAGGCCCAACTACTTTTTGGCAATGGGATTTTTCAACAAGTTGTCCTACTTTGATATTCTTTTGCAAATGGATGTCTTCGAAAATTTTAATTTTTAACCCCTAAAAGACCAGCATGCATTTTTTGGCAGTATAAATTTTTTTGGCAGGTTCCTGGAATTGGATATTTGTATATTTTTGGCTGAAATTTTAATAGAAGGTGGGGACGAGGAATATCTTTCATAAACACTAAATTTCATGACATTTGGAAATACGAGTTAAAAGTTATGGCCTAATATGTTACTTTTTCTCCAGGCGAGTAGTCCGGGCAGATAAGAAAAAATTGCTTTTTTCAGAAACAAAAATTTGAAATTGATTTTCTAGAGTTTTGTATACGTGGAAAGCTTTTATTCCTTCTATTTTGACCAATAAGGTCAAAGTTATGAGCAGTTTTAGTTTGCGGGTAGTTATGGATTCTCTTTTCTAAAATAAACTTTGAAGTCCTTTATATTACTTAATTTTCAATACTTTTTGAAAAAAATAAAACCATAGGATGAAGATTTTGTTACAACCTTGCAACCATTGGATTGGCATTTTCATTTTTGTGATTCAATTCTTAATAATTTTATATTGTGTATCATTCTCTAATTCTTTCATTAGATGATTTTGGGGGGGTCTGGAGGGTTGCTTCGGGCCTGTTCCTGGCGTTGTTCCCCTGGCAGCAAAAAAACGGCTGCTATCAAAAAAAAAAATTGAAAAAAAAATGAAAAAATTCTTAAAATTTTAAAATGGAAAAACAAGATGAACTATTTTTTTTGAATTTTTGAATTTTTTTTGTATGACGTGGCAATCGCTTGGCCATGTCACGCAACTGCTGCGGCGCATTTCCAGACAGTTTCAGAGTCCGGGAACCCTGGGGAACTCGCAGCCCTCCACATGGGTTGAATAACATGTAATGCTACTTACTAGTTTATCCTATATGTTGTACAATTCCAAATGATTCGAATTTTTTTTTAAGTATGTACACAATTTGTCTAGGAAAAAGAATCCAAAGAAGCACCGCCATTTTGGACATTTTTTCGTAGAAAAGTGAGCTTGTGAAGTGCAGCTGCCCTGTTTTTCATAGGGTCAAAAAAATGATTTTAGTGAATTCAAATGCTTATATCTTGCAATCCACGTGGTGGAAATTTTTACCACGTGTTCTCAAGTCAGCATACTATGAGATCCTACGGTTCCATGTGTCAAAAAAAATTCCAAAAAATTGTACTTGTAATAGAAATGCTAGTTTGGGAGCATTTGGTAAAAACATAGTCAAGGAACTTAAGGGGTTAACAATGCAAAAGTAAAGACTATTTTGTTTATTATGCATGGAATTAATTGTGGAAAATATTGACCATTGGATTTTTAGATTATAAAAATTTTAGATGATCAACTTTACAGGCAAGAAATGCAATTTTGAAAAAAAAAATTTATAAGAAGATGAATAATGCTTTTCCCCGAAATAAAATAAGTTGTGTTGGAGTCTTAGACAAATGTAGTATTTTTTATTTTTTATTTATATATATATATATATATATATATATATATATATATCATATTTATACACATTTTCAAACAAAAAGAATAAAAGCCAAAATTGACCAAATTGGATCCTACAAAATTAAAAAAGAATTATACTCATGTTGATTTTTGAAATTAAAATAATTGATATTATTAGCATATTGTTTGGAACATCTTCTAAAAAATTGGAATCATTCTAATTATTATTTTTTTTTATTCTTGATCACATCCGATTGAACTTTGTATTTTTAAAATTGCTAAAATACAAATTTGAATTTTTTTTCTCTAGATCCAATTTGTTGGTGCAAAGTAAAGACTATAAATGTCCAAGATTTGTTTTTTCATCCCTACTATTCCTTTCACCAAGAAAAAATACTATTTCCTTTTTATATATGTATATATATTTTTTTTCTTTTAGACTACGTGTGCTAAATAAATTAATAAATACTTCTCACATTGAAATTTTGAAAATAAAAAGATGCACATGTATGTCAATTTCTTACTCTACAAGATCCTAGTTTCTAGAATATTAAGATTTGTTTCACTCTACCAAGAATTTGCCATTAAAAATTTGAAGATAATACATTGTGTCTTCTTGGTCCTTGAAGGGTTAAAAGGATAATCTAAATTTATATTTTTAGTTGGACAAAATCAATTTTGAATGGTCTTCTTTTAAACTTTTGTTTCAGGATGCATAAATGAATAGTTTTTTTGATAGGAACATAATTATTTTTTCAAGTACGTTTCCCAATTAAAATTGATGCCTCATAAAGTTTTGGAGGGGACATGTAAGTTCTAACAAATTGAGCTACCTCCCTCTTCTACTTCTAAAATTTGGCATGCATGTAAGTAATATGATATTATAGGCAACTGTTCCTTCCACAAAATTAAAAACTATTTATAATGCAAAACTTGCTCTAGACAAGAAGAATAAAAATTTAATGGCTTGGGTTAGAAGAAAGAATAAATTTGACTTTGAATGTTATAGTGTTGCAATCTACCTCGTCATAGTTTATAAAAAGATTTTGATACATCTTTTAGTACGTACACTTATTCAAAAAGGAAAAAACAAACCTTCATAATTATTATATTGGAAGTAGTATCCATAGTTGCCTATCAATTCTAGAAGTACAATATCTTATCTTTTAAAGTAAATCTATATTTCAAAATATATCTAAAATCTTCTACCATTTGAGAAGTGTATTAGATTATTAACTTTTTAATTTCTAATTGTAAGTGTTCTATCTAACATGTCAAACTTGAAGGGCTTCAAAAATATAGTTTTCTACATATATTAAAAGGATGAATAAAACATTGTTGTATAATTTTTCATCCATAATACGTGCATAACCTACATGTTTTTCATTCATTTTTCATGTATGAACACAAACCCTTCTATGTTTGCAAATTATGTGGATTGTTTATGCCTTTGATTGCCTTCCAAATTCAAGGTGTAATTTTTCTTAATGCAGCTTGGTACCCCAAAACTCCTTTTCTAATAGTGTGCAAATTCGATTATAGTATTGATACAAATCTATGACAAGTTGTATAACTTATTTATAGTGTATTTTTCGATGAGCTTTATTTCAAGTTAACAACCAAGATTTTTTTCTTACTTCATCTATCTTAGATTTTCTACCTTAGATGTTTACAAGTTATTTCAATTATTGTGCCTTTGAAGTAATCTATCAATTCATATTAATTCAAAACTTATAGAAATTTTGATGCATAAGAACATGAAAATTTAAATTACTCAAGACAAATTAGAGTTAACAAAGTTTTTATTACATTATTTAGAGTACAAAATTGAAACAATTAATGACACAAGTTACCATTTAAGCTTATTCCAACAACATTTCCATCTTTAAAGTTTATTGAGACTAATATAACCAACTCAACTTGACCAATCTATATTTTCCACTTTTTCTTCTCGAATAATATTCAATGAAGTATACATTATAAAATAACTAGTAATCTATCATGTGAGTGTCAAGAATTTTTTTCTTTTTTCTTTTAGTAAGTAAGGTATGAATAAGCATGTCTAAAGCAACAAAATATATTCAAAACTGTAACAAAATTATAATGAAGATGTACCATTTGATCCATGAAATGTGTTGATTTTGACCTTGTTTTATATACTGAGTGGTTAGAGTTTTGATAATTGAATAATATACCAACTATTCATGATGTAAAGACATTGGAAATTATTTGCTCATTCAATGTCATTGACCCTACTTGTAAAACATATAAAAATATGGTTTGCAAAGTCTATGTTAAATGATCAAGAAAAGACCTTTCCAAAATTCTAATTGATCATGTGTATTTTCTCATGATCAATTAGTTGATCTTCACAAACCATGTTTCCATTGCAATTGCCCAACTAATTTTGATCCACTATTCATAATGCAAGCAACTTGCTACCGAAGTTTTTTTAGGCTCATTTACGTATTGAAATTATGTTCATAATTATAAATAAATAATATTTGAAATTTTGATTTAAAAACCTCTTAACATCAATATTTGTGAAATTCTGAACAATATTACTTTACATAGGCTTTGCCATATGCTTGGAATGTTTTGAGTGCGACAATCCTCTAGCATAATAGGTGTGCCAAGAACTATAGGATATTTCAAATAGAATCTTTCAACGTCCTTGAAGTACGTCTTATGACATAGAGGGATGTGACTCATGTAGGGATGCCAATTGAAGCCTCATCCTCAAATACGTTGATTTGTGTAGCAAGGAACATGAGGGAAATTTAGTGAGGAGTGCAACTTGGAGCAATAGGAGGTATTTTGCTTGGATACCATCCATTTTCCTAAATAGAAGTTAGTTCCCACTATCACTACACTAAAATGCATATTTAATATGGTTCATTTTATTTCTCACGAGCATATACTATTACACATTATGATAAATAAAAAATTGGATGTTTGAATTATTCATCAAGTTTATTTGGTATTGATGTTAATTGTTGTGGAGCATATTATTTAACATCTTGATATTTAGGATGGTATAATATTGTATATTATGTTATTGTTTTATTATAAATTTATAATAATAGTATAAAAGTGACAACATAATTATCTACTATATGTCCCTTTGAATTTTAATGTAGACTATACCAATTTATCAAATGACCAATTATTCATCCATATTAAATAATCATTTCAGTATACCAACAATCTCACTTAGTTTGCCTCGAATCCTAGTTGACTACTTCTTATTGTTTTTGATTTCTTGCACTCTTAATCCTTCAAGGATGCGTCCCCCTATGACCAATATAATCACCAAAAATGTTTGGATTATTACACCAATAGGTGCATTATTTGTTTCTACAATTAATAGTTGTCATTCATCGGCAATTTTTTGCCTTCAACATCCTTTAAGATTTTATTTATTTATTTAAATAAAAAATAGATACATAAATGATAAACAATGTAGAATATAACCAATCATTTAACATTGAGTTAAAATAATATTACTTTTATATTAAATAAATAAATATATTAATCTTTTCAATCTATTTAGAGTGCCACAACCAAGTTAAGTGTATAATAAGGTAACTACATCTAAAATCACACACTACTAATTCTTCCCTAAAATGTACTCCCACTATTCATGAGAGTCTATGATTGCTTTTAAGAACACCTATTTCTAGTGCTTTGAAAATTCGTAATTTATTCATACGGTGTCCAGAAAATGCATTCTAAGAAAATCTAGAATCTCCTTTTCACTACCAACTGGACCCTACAAAAAAAATTCCAATAAAATAATGGAAACCATACTGAATTGTTTATTTGAGCTTATTTGTGTGATTTAGGTGTAGTTACCTTATATAACTTTCGAGTCCATGCATTTTTACCCACCCACCCGGCCCAGAAAACGAAACAGCCGACTATTTAATTTCTCTGAAAAGCTGGGATGCCACGGCAGCAAAAAAGTGGCTACATCCATAACCACTCATGTGAAACACTGTCATTCGTCGGAAAATGGGAATGAGGGGGGCGCTGCGGATTGGTGGAACATCCGTCCATTAAAGCAGTGAGCAATATTAGCTGCCCCAATTTTATTCTGATTTAATATTCCTATTTTTGACGTAGACTAGTTTATCCCATTTTTTAATATTTTTCTTACAATTTTTTTATCCCAATTTTGAAACCCCCCATCGCTCACTGCCCTAGCCCCTTCACTCACCTCGGGCTTCGCATTTGGGTGGCCCTAAACCCTAAAACCCCTCTTCACCAAAGTCAGCTCCTAGCAAGTACATTGATTTGTCTATTTAGAAAGGGGGTAGTGAAGGAGGGAATTTGCGGTAAGTAGAAAGTCTAATGGGCTCAAGATTGAAAGGAGAAGGCTTCACTTACATCGACAAAACTGCTACCTCGAGGAAAGTTTGAGATTGTTTATGAGACCATTTACCAATTGATTCAAAATTTGGGGAATTCGACTTTTTGAGATCTTTTTTTAAGTTAATTTTAGTTGAAAGATAAATGAAATTAGAGTTTACCCTCAGTTGTTTTATAATTTCGGGGATTTGACCTCTTGAAATATTTTTTAAAGTTAATTTTAGTTGAGAAAAATTTGGAATTAGGAGTTGCCTCCAACCATTTATTAATTTTAGACCTTCATAGAATTAGTTATATTATATGAATTTTGAAGTAGTATATTCATCCTTGGAACATTTATGAATGCAATTAGAGCACTATAGAGACTGATATGGACCTCATTTTTATTAGAGGACGCTTCTAAGAACTAGATTCTGTTGGAGAGGTGCAACTATAGGAATCAGAGGGACCTTAGAAGCAATTTGGACACCTAGTCATTTCCATTGAGCTTGCGTTTGCGATATGTCAACAACCCATTTTCATTTTATTGTAGTGCAATAGACTTCTGTCCTGTAGATTTTGCACAGTGATTCACTTCGTTTTCTCTTTCAAATAATCCCTCCAAACTTCCATCTAGGCCCTCTAGTTCTACAAAGCCAAAATGCAAAGACTCAATGTTGGAGGACTTGCACAAGGGGAGTTTGGAGCTCCAAACGCAAAAGAAAGCACTAGGAGGGTCTGGAATTGGAACTCCATCATGCTAATGGAAACATGCTCTAAGGGCCTATTTACATGTATCGGTGGGTGGGAGGAGTTAACAAGGTCAAAATATAGAAAAAAAAAATTATACTCCTTCTACAATGTCTAATACACTGATATTGGTGGAACTCTCTCCTACTTCCACACTTACTGATCATTGATGACACCGTTCTTGTTTTTTAGTTGTTTTCTTTGCCCACCGGACTCACATGTAAGCTGGCCCTAAGTGGTCACTTCATAGAACCCTACCTTGATTGAAAATAGTGTCACTTTCGTAAATGGTGTTCAAAACATGATTAGGACAAATACGTGCAGTGTGCGGTGACAGTCTGCCAACGTGGTCTGCCACATCGGTCAGAATCCACGTAGGACGAACGAGTTGTCGTCTATCTGGCAGTTCCGAGTCAGCAAATGATTGAGCATAATATCAGCATGCGTGCTGGCTGGGGTGGTATGCCCCAGCCCAGGATCCTGATTGGTCCGTTGTGATCGTCCTATCAATCAGGCGGAATCGGAGCTTTGGGAGTTGTGGCGGAAGGGATGCTCCATTCCCGTTGGCTCTTTGGCTCGGAATTCATGTGACTTCTGGGCGGATTTCCATTGGTCAGCCGAGGCTTTGGATCTTTTTTTCAATTTTTTCGGTTTTGGCTTTGAAAATTCTATTCCATTCCGATCGCCCCACCTCGGACATCTGCCACCAAGTTGCACGCACTTCGGGGGCTTGTATCAGTTGTATGTTTAGCATCTCAGCAGCTTCATTCCACTCCATCATTACCTTACTATTACAAAATATCCCGTTTTCAAACAATTATGGAAACAAAAAACAAACTGAAATAGTCGAGTTGGCCCGCCCAACTCCCCATACATTCGATATTGGGTTAACTTGGGTAATCGTGAAGGGACGGAGGGAATTATAAATTTTCAGTGAATGAACACATGCTCTGGGGAATCGAAATTCTCAATCATAGACACTAGAATCATAAGATAATGTGATTGGGAAGTCTCTCAACAACTGGAAACAGAGAATGAAAACTCTGGAATAACAAAGAAAAAGAAAAGAAAAAAGAAAAGAAAAAAGTGTAACTGAGTGGATAAGACATGATAAAGTGACCCCGGTACCTTTATACAGTAACTTGAGTTTATGGAATATTCGAATCATGTTCTTGTACAGTACAGTAGTGAGTAGTTCACTCCACAGTGACCTCTGTGAAGACCAACCAATGGGAGCCTCGCGTTGTACGCGCGCGCGGTCTGCCGCACGGTTCTTCAGAGAGTAGGCGCTGCACTGTACAGTGCAGTGTACAGTGTACGCTACACTTTATCGAACAACACTGTTGTACTGTACTGGGTCACTGAGTGGTGTTGGGAATTTAGGGACCTTTGCTACAAAGAATTTTGGGGGCATCTCAATTGGATAAAAACAACTTTTGGACATAAGTTTAAAATATATAAATGGAGATTTTGTGGAGGGTGGATTTGATTTTTTTTAAATCCTGTATTTTTGTAGTACTAGAAGACCTCCAAAATATATTTTTGGCTATTTCTTTTTCTTTTCCCTTTCTTTAAGTGAATGAATGAAAAACACATAATTTCACTGAAAATAATGACTAGTATACAACAAATTTCGTTTTGGAGTTTAGTTGCTCATTTTTCTATCACTTTATTTGAGTTTCACAATGGAATATTAATATCATGCAAATCAATAAATGGACAAAAAACAAATGAAGCCATTGACAATGGAGTTGAACCATTATTGCCAAGGCAATGTTGCCTATTGCAGTGCACACAAGGTTAGAACAAGACACATTCATAATAATTGATTAGCATATACAAAAAAGGTTAGTGAAGCCCCTCTGCTCCCTAATCTTCTTTCCAAATTGCCTCCCTCTTTGTAACAATTAGCACTTCAAGACATGAATCAAAGAAGCTTCAACTTTATCATTTTTGAATGTATATATGAACTTCAAAACCATTTAAACTACAGGAAATTCAATGAATTAAATATGAACATAGAAATTAAAGATGTTAGGTTAAAATCTAAGGTTGAATAAGCCTTGTGCATCCACAAATGAGTACTCAAAGTACTTAAGAATCTCTATATTTGCCCACCTTTGCAGCTACTTTCCAATAGTGAATAGTCTTGGCTACAGGAAAGTTGTTAAGTGTGTAAATCTTTTATTCAAACATACTACTACTATGTATGGCAAGTGTGGGTTAAATTATTTTTCAAAGATCTATGACTTCAAGAACTTCAGAGTTGAGAAGGTTTATACATCGTCCACTAATTCCAATACAAATACAAATACAATTTGAACAAACTTCATGTACTCCAATAACAAATCACAAAGGAGGAAAAAATTAGAAAAGGTCCTCCACAAATTAATAAAGGGATTATCAACAAATGATGGTGCACATGCTACAACTACATTAGCCTTCGTGGTAATTCTAAATAAAGATGCTTGATTCTCAAGTGTAGTAACATTCAACAATTCATCCATGAAAGGATGTGAACTTGCCGGATTTTTTCTTTTACCCTCTTGAAAATTTCCATCGCTATTTATTTTCATTGTCACAAATTGACTATATTAGTTTTGCACCCCCAACAAATGCTTCCAAAAACTCTAATCAACCCTTTATTTTATCAATATTGAGGATAGATGATGCTAAAGGCTTCCCAAACCTCATGGGATGGATAACAACTATCAAGTTCATTTGACAATGATTGACCAATTTTTGCATAGAATCCAATAACCAAAGCACATAAAAATTCAAATAAACAATTGAAAGCAATGAAATAAAATAAAGCCAAATGCAAATCAAGTAAAAGGATTGACATTAAAAATAAGGCAACAATCCATCAAAGCCAAACAATGAATCTAAATGCTACTCAAAACAAGGAATTTACCACTAATTTGACCTACCATATTGTCTTGGCAACGGTCAAAATTTCCATGCAAAAATGATCTACTTTTAAGGGTGAATTTATTGAAGGAATCCCAAAGCTACACACACAAATGGTGTTAACCCCTAAATGCCCAAGGCCTATTTTGAGCTTCTTGAAATTTGCACTAAATTGAACAAAATGACAACATTTTAATAAGTTGTATCAATATTTTTTGAATTGTAACCGTATCAATTCAAACTATACATGTTAGAGATCTCATAGGAAAAGAAAACACAACAATATCACTTACGAAGTGAAAGATTATAATGTTTGACCATGAGGGTGTTAAAACTGCAAAAGTGATGTGAAGTCTTTCAATCCTCTTTTCATAAGTCAAATCTAAAAAGTTGGTGACCAAAAAAATATGAGGTTAAAGGGCCTAACACGCATAACCCCAATCAATTTATGACTTCTCAAAATCTACTCTATAAATTTTTTAAATGAATTTTGAATGTGATTTTTTCTCCAAGATCTAGTGTATTTGAAGCTCATTTCTAAGAGCTCTCAACACTACGGGAAGTCAAGATTGCAATGGGTACCCTTGTACAAAATCCTGAACAGAAAAATCACTATCATTTATTTTCAAGATCGGATTTTTGATGCTGAAACTAAACTTCAAGGAGAACTTTCCAAAAAAATAAACTCTTAAAAATAGCAACTTGCTTAAGTTTTACTTAACTTCAAAGTTTTGCAAACACCACATTTGGGTGCCTTGGACATTTACGGGTTAATGATGGTTTTTCCAACTAGTTGTATGATACTATATGACTCCACATCTTACAACCATCATCCAATTTTGTCTACTTTCAAATTTTTGGTATCAAATATGGTTGAATACATTTAATTAAAAACTTTATGAGTATTGAGGATAATTATTTTATAATTATTTTTCATTTTAGACACATTAATTAACATTAGACACCCCTACAGAGATTCATCATGTTTGTGAGTGCAACTTTTATTCATCATGTTTGTGAGTGCAACTTTGATTTATCAGAGTCTCACTATTTGTAAAATTAGTGCAAACTTAACCCCTAAAGTTCCAAGGCCCCTTTTCCATCAAAAAACACTCAAAATTGTCATTTCTATAGCAAAGAGCAAAAATAAATATTTTTTTTTCCATATCTAACCATAGGGTCTTGTACTAGATTAGTATAAAAATGTGTAGAAGGAATTTCACAAACTTTGACCATGTAGATTGTAAGATATTTGCATTTAAAGTGAAGGAAACAAGAATTTTTGCACCTTATTCAACTACATTTTTGGCTTTGAACCTTCATAACTTATATTTTTTGCTCTACTCATTTTTCATTTTTCATTTTATATGATAAAGAAATGATTTGAGAGTCTAGGAAAAAAAATTCAAAAAACATACACTTAGTTTTCATTCACTAAAAAATTGTTAAGTAGAATTAGGTTCAAGACTAAAGGGAAATCTAAATTGTTAATAGCTCTAAGATGGAATTGAAATACACTAATCTCAACGTTGAGATTGTTCTGAAAAAGATCTTAACCTTGTAAAACATATTTTTTGAAAAATTATAAAAATTGAGGTAAAAAATGAATCTTATAAGTTATTTTGTCAAGAAGATGCTCTAATTGCCCCCAAAACAAGATTGTTCATAACTTTCACATAACAAATCCAAATGGAATGAATAAAAGGTTTCCATGTATATAAGAACATATTCTATACAATTTTTTATTTTTTATTTTTTTTAAGTTTAATTTTTTTTCAAGTTTTTTTTCTACTTGCCAAATTAAATTTTTTTTCTTGTTGTGCCAAAACTTTTGCTCCCAAGCTCCAATTGAAATAAAAACTATATTTTTGGAAAGATACTGTGTTTTTCTATATTCATTAAGAAATTCAAATAATCATGACAAATTTTGAGACCCTAGCACAGCAAAAGCACAAAATTATAGATACCAATACCAATACACAAATAGTAACCAATTGTTGGAAATTTGCTCTAGTGTCAAGCTTTCACTTTAACACTTTATTGTGAGGGGAAACTATATTATATCAAAAACCGTAGGCCAATTCTCAAGCACTAAAGGGATGGAGATGGATTTCTTTTAGCTTCCAAGAAACATTGAACAACAATGTTGTTTTTTCTGGTGATGTGGTGCAGAATTGCACCAAAAAATTTGACCTAGCACCAAGCCTATAGGAAATTTTTAGTAAAATTTTGGATGAAATCGCCAAAAAACTTCAAGTTCAAGAAAAAATTTGGATGAAATCGCCACATAGTGAATGAAAATAGAATTATAGATACATAGTATCACATTTTCTATCCAGTATGTGGATGCATGTTGAAATTTGGAGCACCACCGTGACATTTAATATCGCCACTTCGCCACTTCCGTCATGGAAAATGAAATAAAAAAACACTGTTGAACAGTCCCCAACAGCGATTCCAAAACTGGCTAAATTTCGCTCGGTTGCTACATAATTTCTTCATGCCCCAGTGTAAATTCGAAAAAAAATCTTCCAAAAATTAACATTTGGCTAAAAACCCTGAACCAGTTCTGAGATCACTGGTCCCCAAATAAGATTCCCATCCAGTTGCCTTGCCTCGCAGTCACAGTCATGGTCTCCACTCCTGCCCAATAATCCAACCCTAAATTCAGGAACTAAGTTTCTTTAGTACCGATACAGTGTATTTTCTGGAGACTTCAGTTTTATGCTGCATGGGGCTCACCTACCAGGACGAGAATATGCTTTGATGAATTTCCTTTGATGCAGTGATAAGCTGAGTAAGTAAGTAAGGCCGATGTTCTGACGGATTTATTTATTTACTGTAAGTTATACAGGTATCATAGAGTCCTCAGTCTCCTTCAATTCATCATGCCTCTGCGGTGAGTTAAGCTTAGCTGATGAGCTTCTGTATAATTTAAGTTCTAAATTGAATTAAAAGCCAACATTTTGATAAGTTGTATCAATTTTTTTTGAATTGTAACCATATAAAATCAAACTAGACATGTTAGACATCACATTAGAAAAGAAAACACAACAATATCTCTTACGGATTGAAAGATTATAATGTTTGATCATGAGGGTGTTAAAACTGTGAAAGTGATTTGAAGTCTTTCAATCCTCTTTTC
This sequence comes from Antitrichia curtipendula, assembly GCA_951230915.1. Classification (NCBI taxonomy): domain Eukaryota; kingdom Viridiplantae; phylum Streptophyta; class Bryopsida; order Hypnales; family Leucodontaceae; genus Antitrichia; species Antitrichia curtipendula. Next base: position 26,164,018 of record OX579635.1, read on the forward strand.
ACATGTCAAATCTAAAAATTTGGTCACCAAAAAAATATGAGGTTGAAGGACCCAACATGCATAACCCCAATCAATTTATGACTTCTCAAAATCTACTCTACAATTTTTTTGGATGAATTTCTAATGTGATTTTTTCTCAAAGATCTAGTGTATTTGAGGCTCATTCCCAAGTGCCCTCAACACTACAGAAGTCAAGATTGCAATGGACACCCGTGCGCAAAATCTTGAATAGAAAAATCATAATCAATCATTTTCAAAATCAGATTTTTGAAGCTAAAATTAAACTTCAAAAATAATTTATCAAAAATATAAACTACAAAAAATAGTAGCTTGGTAAGGTTTTATTTAACTTCAAAAATTAGTCAAGGACACATTCTGTCCTCAAGGTCCTTTTGGGGTTAAGCATGTTCATAATTTGGAAGTGATGGATTTGCACTCTTCTGCACCCACTTTTCTGCCCCGGACTACTTGCTTCAGAACAATTGAGTGCTTGGGCTTTGCAGTAGCAACTGAAGAAATAAACCACCAGATCCTGCGCTGTAAGTTGTAGACCTGTTGTCAGCTAAAAGCATTGAGTTGTGTCAGTTTACTCCATGAAACTGGTTCAAAATTCACAGGGGAAGTGGATTGAGCTCAGGTGACAATGTGTCATAAACCATCATGGTCTTCAATGGTGACTCATTCTCGGACCTGATGGTCCCCTCCATATCATGCGTGGCAAATAAAAAAATATCAGTGCTTGTTTTCCATCAGGGACAAGCGATGAGGTCAGTTCACCCAGGCCTTGTGCTAGATCTGCACAAAATAAGGTAGTATGCTCTAAAAGAGACCATTTAAGGGCTGGTCTGTCTTTTTCACAGGTTTTCATGGACAAAAATATATTTAAATCATTTTTCAGAGAAAGGAAAATAGATGTGGAAACTAACACAAGTGGTTTTGTATTTTTCCAATAATTTTTGAGTTACTTATATGTCATATTTAACTACTTTTGGACTTTTAAGGGAATTTTGGACTTTGTCGATCGTGAGATCCCCCGATGTCATAGATATCTAAAATCTAAACTTGTTGTACATTTTTCAAACCACCTAGTCCAAAATCTATATCATTTCTAGATTCATAAAATCTATAGAAGTCAAAATCTACAATTGTCGTAGATGTCCCTTTACCAATTTTGGACTTTGCAAAGTCCAAAAGTAGTTAAATATGACATTTATGAATTTCAAGAGATTCACGACATAGGCACCTATTTGTAAACATAGGTCTTCCAAAATCTGTCCACTTGCAACTTGTAAAGAGATGTGTAGAAATCAAAGACAATGATTGGCTCTTGCAATAAGAAAAACAATTTTTCCTTGATGCATTCAATTGCTAAACTGGTCCATTTAAAGATTGCCCCATCTCCATTCTCCACCTAAAAATAGGGGCGGTTTGAAGAAGATGGGTGCTTTTAGAGCACACTACCTTACTGCACCTCCATCAAAGTGGAATGATGAAAGAACATACTTGGCAAGGATGGAGAGAGGTGTACTAAGCTGACTTCATTTCTTAAAGAACCCAGTGAGAACCATAGGTGTGTTTTAAGGCATCGCGTGTCTGTTTATCATACATGAAGGTTGAATTGGTTAGAGAAGTGTCAAAATGGAATTTCCATGGTTAGATTTTAACGAATCCATGTCACCTTGCACCAATCACTAGATGCCATGTGGCACTTTAGAAATAGTTTTTTTTTACAAAACAACATCAGAGGAGAATTGGGGTACATGAATGTCCAACTCAGAATTGGCTAATATCCAAAAAAAATACATCCAGAAAATAGGTAGTAATGCCACATGGTTGTGCACAACATGAAACCTAAGGTGATAACATTGGATTTTGGAGGCGTTGTCATTGGTAGTAGCGAGTCATTGAAAAACAATATAAAACAATAGTATCGTTTGCTCGTCCCTTGGGTGAATAAAATAAACATTGTTGTCAACAATGAAAAGAGGAGCTAATATGAATCCTTCTCCATGAAGAAGGTGTAACTCCCCTTCTCATTGTGTAAAGAATGAGAATGGACACAACTTGTTAATCTTCTCCGCAACTTTTCAATGTTTATGGTTTCTCAATCTTCATGCCCATTCTTCACCTTTAGAGGAAAAGAGAAAAAAAATTCTCTATCATCAAATTATGGGCCCTCCGCAATGCTAGGAGAGAGTGCTACGTCCTCAATCTTTGAAGATTGAGAATGCAGAGAAGAAGGTGTGATGACCCTTATTATTGCACCTCCTACATGTCTGAGAAGCAACAAAATGGTAACCTATTCTACTTGTGGGGTGTTGTACTTGAGCATTGTGGATCAGATGTGAAAATGCCATCCAAATGAAAGATGCTAATCGTTGAAATTATCAATCCACAAGTGTATTTCTTGTCATATTTTAATATGTTTATCCACAAGTGTTTCAGAATGGCTCTAACTCATCGACTTAATTTTCATTTATACCGCTTTTCAAAATTCAAAGGTCAGTCCAGTTGTAACTTTTCTGAACCCATCTTCATAATAGCACCCCGAATTTGGAGAAACTGACCCTTTTTTATTCCTGCTTTTCTTTTTGTTATTTCCCTTTATTAGAGAGAGGGAAAGGAAAGATTCAATCTAAAGTAACAAAGGAGATATGATCATTCCTGATGCCACTCTCACCTGCTTCACTTTTATCCGTCTCATCAATCACCCCTCACTGATCCTTTTCATTTGTGTAATAGTAAAATAAAAAAATAAAAAAACAAAACAAACAAAACCAAGTACAGTAAGGTCAGGAAAGTCCGCTTCAGGTGGGTTCGCTACCCAATCCCAGACGCCGCAACTGAGCACTGACCACAAGTCAAAATTCTACCCAGCCCCCCAAACGCGCCCACCTTTAGACGACCGGAATCCCGGCACGATATTCTCCCAGAAACATTAAAAAATGGGTCTCGGTGCCGTTTTCGGACCCATCAAGAAGAAAAATATCCTTCCTGCCAGCTGCCCGTGAGGAAATGGTTTCCCTTTTCCGAAAAGCCACCTCAACTCATTGTTTTTTCTTTACTCCTACCACACTATTTTAACAAGGTTTGGTAACATAAAACTAAAAAAAAAAATGCAAAAAGCTATCCATTTGGACCTGACGAAATTATTAGTTTTCAGCAAAAGCGACTTCATCCAGTTGCTGAAGAATCTCGCGGCAGCTTGACGCTTACACGCGCACCCAGGGCTAGCTCGTTCTTCAGTTGTAGCGCACTCAGGTCTGGAATTTGTCTGCTACTGCCAAATCCATAGCTCTGTCAGTCACGACCCCAAAGAATTTCACGTACAAGTTTGGCTGTTGTACGCTTTTCCTCGTCATTGAAATGGTAGCTAGCTGCTGCAGGTCGGGAATAAGTTAGCAGGACTGTGAGCTTGCTAGCTAGGGTCCAGTGGAAGGAAGGGGCACTGGCTGCCAGGGTGCAGGTCGTGCGCTTCCGGAGGTGTTGAATCCTGTGAATCAAAGGATCAGGGTGATGGAGATGGACTGAGATTGAGACCAAGATTGAGACTGGGACTGAGACTGGGATTGACACTCTGACTGACTGAGAATCTGATTGCGACGGAGAGCTAGTCTGAGTGCGTTGTACACTCAAATTTTCGATTTTGGCAGTGGGGAATGGAATGTGGTACTGGTGGTTGCAGTTGACGTAAATCAGGTGTGACTGTGTGAGTGAGGAGTGGGATTGCAGTGGGATTTGCAATTGGATTTGTCGGTGTCGTCGAAGGGAGGGGTGATTTATAGGGGATTCAGTATTCGGGTTTTGGGGTGGTTTTAGAATTTGGATATAGAGTTTGTAGTTGAGAGTCGTGAACTGGACTGGTGATGGCGTCAGCTCGTGTTTGTTGATTTTAGTGGGAGTTTGTGGGTTCAGTTGATAGGAAAGGGAGTGTGTACTGTCGATGGCGACGAAGGCAGCGTGCCGGGCGGTGACGACCGCCATGGCCATCGCGGGGCGCGGGGCGCGCGCGTGCGACGTGTGCGCAGGCAAGAGCGCGCGCTGGTACTGCGGTGCCGACACTGCCTACCTGTGCGACCGCTGCGACACGCAGGTGCATTCGGCGAACTCGCTCTCGCTCCGTCACGAGCGCGTCCGCCTCACCCCGAGCGGCACTCCTGCAGCAGCTCGCAAACCCACGACCGACTCGTCGCCACCGCCGCGCAAGCGCTCCATCTCCAAAATCCTGCATACGCCCGCCCCGCAAGTCCTGCCCTGCCGGAAACGGTCGCGAACAACACGCCCGCACCCCCTCCATCGCCATCAGCATCAGCATCAGCCGCAGAAGGAACATCAGGACCTTCAGCTCTTCAAGCCCTTGAATCCCGCCCCCCCCAAAAGCACGCCGAAACAGAGCACGGAGGCGGAGGAGCTTCATGAGCTTCTCACATTCGACGACCTCTTCGACACGGAAGATTTCCTCATTGTCGACGATGACACGCATGAAGTGCCGTCCTTCATTACGGTTTCGCCGCAGTCGTCACCGTCTTCCACCGAGCTGGGCAGCATTGAACAGCTCGAATCCTCCTCGTTCGACGCATTTTCTCCGGATTTCCACGCCGTGAGCTCGCCCTCCGAAGACTCCAACTTCGCGGCGTACTTCAAAGGGAAAGCGGCGCTCGATGACGACGTCATGTCGGACCACTTCCTGGTGCCGGAGGACGGATTCGACGCGGAAGGGGATCCGGTCGCGTGCGACGCGGACGTGGACGTGGACATGGACGGGGGGATCACCTTGACGGGCGAAGCGTGCTTCATTCCCGGGGAGATTCCGGACTTGGACGGGTTTGAGGAGTTCGGGTCTCGGGAGCTTGGGAGCTTGAGTTTCGACTTGGACCCGTCGCCAGACGATACGGGTATGGCCTCCAGCATTTCTATACAGCAACACAAGTTGTAACATTTGTCATTGCCGCAACATTCAGCTAACATCCAACACAAGAAATTTGACGCAAAAGGGCTCCGTGTCTTTGGTTTTCAAACGGTCCATACCACCGCTTGTCATGGATTTGTGTCAAATTATAGGTGCGATTGATTTTGGGAATGGTTGTCGGAGATGGTACTGATGAAATTCGTGGGCGTTTTTTTCTTCTTCCAGGGAGTGAATCCTCGCCGAGTAATGTGGCGAACCCCGAGAGCGACCGCTACGCTAGCGGCCCGTTCGCGAAGTTTTTTGCGTCACGACCAAAGCCGGAGTCCACAACAAATGCACATCCACTGAACACGGAGAGTATGAAATCCGAGGCGAAGGAGATTCTGCGTTGTTGTCGTGAAGGGCTGTCCGAGGAGGATCTTCGCACAGTGCCAAGCTTGCAATTGAACTACGACGATGTGATCACGGCGTGGTCGGACCGCGGGGAGCCTTGGGTCCATCCTGATGGCCTCGTGCCAGACATGGGCAACGGTGACGACGACCCGAACGGCGGGGGGCGCGAGGCGCGCGTTCTGCGGTACAAGGAGAAGCGCCGGAGTCGCTTGTTTTCGAAGACTATACGATACGAGGTCCGCAAGCTCAACGCCGAAAGAAGACCCCGCATGAAGGTCCGCAATCACTACTCCTCAGTTTACGAATACCGTATTTGACCGGAGGTTCTGTCTTTGTGAGTCATTTGGAAACACGTACTCCAATGTCATTGAAAAAATGAAAATAGAATGCTTAGTATGAGAATAGTGGTACTAGATATGAGCCCCCCTTGTTCTGTGTTAGAACTTAATTACCCACGTTTAGAAACACATGCCCCTCGAAAAACATGCTCCAATTTACTTCAAAATGAAAATAGAATACTTAGATATGATTGAGTGTGGTGGTGTTAGATTTGAATCCTCTTCATCATGTGTTAAATGTCTCGAAATGTCTTTGAAACGCACTCTCCTTGGAACACATGCTCCATTTTGTTTCTAAGTTGAGGTTTCTGATGCTGGGATTTGGACATGCAGGGTCGGTTTGTGAAGAGGACCAGCAACTCATGAGAATTTTCGACATCTTGTAGTTTCCAGGTCCCTGGTACATGAATAATAAGGACCATGCTCAGTCCCATGAACGGAGAGGATTTTCTGAAGGTTTGAGACGGGTTTTGTTTTCGGAGCGACTTGTAAACATGTGTGAGTGGAAGGTAATGGAAGAGATAAGTAAAGAGTGAGCAATGGCGGCAGCTAGAGTAGTAGCTGGAACTTTGTTTATAGCGACCTGTAGAATGTTAAGATCAATGAGTGGAGAGTTGGTACAGTTATTTATTTATTTTAACTTAGTGGATGATGTCCAGCGAAAAGGTTGCCCAAACAGGAGCACGACGGTAATGGTATCCTCCAGAGTTTGAGAAGTGATGGTACATGATCAAGGAGTCTTTTTTTTCTTTTTTTTTCTTTTGTTACTGACTGTAGGGATCCTCACTGCGGTGGTAACCTTACTGCTGTGGATTGTACTGTACAGTAGAGGAGGGTCTCTGCCAATCTTGTTGAGTTCCTTACACTTTCAAGAGCGCTACTTTGATTAGCAGCTCTATAAAATTTTGTTCAACACATATGGTTTCTCTTTGTCAGATGTTTGGTTGGTTGTTGCTTACAATGTGAAGACGGTGGGTTTGGTTGACCATGTTGAGAACGTAATCGATGAGAGTGGAAATTTGGAATTCTCTGGAGACATCTTTTGTTACTTCTCCTTGTCCTCTGTACTAGGGAAGTTGCACATTGTATACAAGCTTTACGTTAGATATAAACTTGATGATCGACATTGCAAATGCTGTCACCTGCACATGCTCACAAATCTTGGTAGCCAAGACTCTATGAGTAATTTTTGATTGCAATGAACCTGCCACGGGGAGCGACTCATCACGAACAAAGCCGTCACTGGAATCTGCTGTGAGTGAAGTTTCGCAGACCAGATCTTCCCAGTTTTTTTACATTCATTGAAATCGGGGTAACTGAAGTTAGTTTTGGCCATGTGCAGAATTCGCAGTGGAAAGCGGAGTATCCGTTGCCTCCAATCATGACCTTCGATTTGCTTTGCTTTACTTCAAAATCTGATCCTTGGTTGCCCATGTGTCGAATGGCACGGTTAACCTTGGATTGCTTTTTTTTTAGAAATCTGTCGACCGTTCGGTCAGGACTCGCTGCGCTTTCTCCTGTTGTTCCCCCCGCCATGCAAGTGCCAACGTACTTAATAAAAATCTGTTCCTCCACGCAAAATTTGCCAATAGGGATAGTCACACCTTCTTCACCCCATTCTCAATTCTTGGAGAATGGGGACATGGCGGTTTCTCGTTGTCCGTCCATGGTTGGTCGAGCTCCCATTCTCTGAGAATTGAGAATGTCTATTAGGGGTAGTCACACCTTCTCTTAGAAGCACATTTTTCTTGAAGAATTAGGAGTACTTACACCTTCTCCAACCCCTAGACGATTCTTGGAGAATAGAGATGTGGTGCTCTTTGTGCGGTTGCTTGTGACTTCCGTAGCTCTCAATCTCTGAAGTTTTTGAAGTGCCGTTCTTGTGCTTTGGAGGTAAAGAAATGTGTTGGAGACAATTTTCTTTGACAATTATCCTCTCCTACTGAAATGCTTTCACCGCTTGCTTGAGTTCTGTCTGTGTTTTTCACTCCCAATTTTGTCCAACTTTAGCGCTACCTGCGCCACCTACCTTCCGCACCACCTAATAGTGAATCTTATTCTTCAACAAATTCTTTTTAATACTGCTCATGTTTAAAAAAGGTAGTCACACCTTCTTGTACATTGGCTTCTCTTTTCTCTCACCAAGTTTGCATTCTTCAAGAAAATTTGCTTCTTAGAGGAGGTGTGACTACCCCGAATGAGAAGTTGGTGAGGAAAAATAAGAGTCAATGGAGAACCGTAGTGCATAAAGAAGGTGTGACACTCCTTTTTGATGTGTGGAGCATGGAGAATGGAAATTACAAAGAATGGTTTACCTACACAATTAGTGGCCAAATCATGTTATTTGAATGAAAATCAACGTTGATGTTGGCATTCCGTTTGGGCCACTAGGGTGCAAGCAATAAAGAGATGAGCGTCCAAGATTTTTGGTGAAGATAATCAATGATGTCTCGATGCTGGCACACAAAGAGTAAAACTAGCACAAAGAGATTGAAAGTTGCCGTATTAAATTTTTTTCTTCATGGTCATTCTTCACCTTTGAAGGAAAAGAATGGCATGTCTCAATTTTCAAAGAATGGGACCTTTGCAAGAAAAGAAGAGTCAACGAGAAAACTCCTTGTCCCAATTCTACGAGAATTGAGAATATGGTGAAGAAAAGGTGTGATTACCCCTACTATTATCCTTTGGAGGTGAATAATGGGCATGAAGAAGATTTCTCTAAAGAATTATTTATCTCCCTTTCACCCTCCACGTGATCCATTTGCCCTTGTCACCATCGCGTTCACCTCACTGAGCATCGACTTTGCGATAGTTTCTAGCTCTTGATTAGTTTTTCTCTCCCCAACTTTTCATTCTTCATAGAAATTTCATTTATGGAGAAGGTGTGACTATTCCTATGCATTGTAGAAACAAGGTCCAATAATCTTACAAATTGCCTATTGTGCCATTCAAAAAAATTGGCATAATATAGAATACAATTGACATTTTTTGTCTTATATAATTGACATTTAATTCTTACTCAATCCCAATTAAGCATAACAAATTTTACGGTCAAAGTATTAATATTTCATTTTTGTGATTTTTTTCATTTATTATTCATAATAATTGATTGAAAAACATTGGTGATGAACTTTTAAAATTTCCTCAACAAGCCTGGATTTGCAAAAAACATTCAAAATTTCCTCCATATAGATTTCAATGGTGGAGTGATGATGTCCAAATTTTGTAAAAACATATATCTCTTTATTGTAATTAGATTTTGTTATTTGACCCTCGCTTAGTAACTAATTTTGTACATTTGAGAATGATAGTACAATCTTTGCCAAAATTTGGTTAAAATATAGAGATATCTATTCTATTAATGCGGGCAAGTAACATGTTTTGAATCCCCTACCCCCAATGTACTGAAAACCCCTTCTTGTAATGACCTATTTTAACAAAACACAGGGAATGTGGTTGTTATAGGGAAAAGTGAGACATAGAAGTAATTTTGAAACATTTACTAGGAAGTTTATTAAGGGGCGATTTTGAACAATTTTTAGTGTTATTTGAAGATGTTCCCACCTCCAAATCAATTTAGTTTATGAAAATCAATCTTCTAGAATATAGGTTTCACACCGGACTTTCTTAGAATTCCCTCCGACTAATTTGGAGATTCTATAATTTTTCCCTGCAAGTTTCTCCTAGTTTTCATGTTTCCCTGTGTTCTAATGTCACCATGGAGGGATCTTCAAAGAATTCCTATACAAGGAAAAAACCATGGATTTTCTTTGCAAGTATTTCATAAATTCTCTCCAAATTCCCTGTGCAAAATTCAAATTGGTAGACTTTGTATACATTTTACATTTCAATGTTTTTTCCACCTTATATTTGGTAAATTTTAGAAGATACAATTGTCCCATATCAATTGTCAAGGGTACGGTGAGGTTGGACACATAAGACTTGTAAACTGTCATGTAATCTCCAAAGCAATGAATTCCATTGATTCCACAATAATCTAAATTTTCTCTAGAATTTGTACAATCTAATCAATTTTAAAATGTGCAAATCTGAAATGTACAAATTTTGAAATGGACAGATCAATAAAATTGGAAATTCAGTATCTACATATCCGTCAGATTTCAGCTTTCAAAATCTATAAATTGTAGTGACTATGCAAGCTAAAATCTACATTAAGCTTAGATTTTGGAGGCATAAATCTACATTCTGAAATATTAAATTTCACAAATTTAATAGATTTGGAGGTGGGAACATCACTGAAAAATGCACAAATTACCCCCTAAAAAATGCACAAAATTCCCTGTCTCACATTTCCCTGTGAGAGCTACATTCCCTGTGTACTTGAAAAAAGGCCAAAAAACTAAATTCTCGGAGGGGATTTTGGTTATAGTGCCTACAGGGAACATTGAGAATGTTTGGTGTGTTTATACCTCTAAAATTTAATTTTAATGTAGATTTTAGTTTGCATAATCAATACAATTCATAGATTTTAGAGGCTCAAATTTAACTATTATGTAGATTTGAATTTCCAATTTCATTGATTTGTAGATTTCAGTTTTTTATTATCTAGAATTTAATCTAGGTTTCAAGAGTTTAAATGTCAATAACATGTAGATTTCATTTGTTTAAACATTTCACAATTTCATATATTACAAAAAATTTAGGTTTCTAAGATATACAAAACTTATAAATATTAGAATTCTATGTATAGAATTCATCGCCTTGGAGGTGTCCAACCTTATGGTACCCTTGACAATTGATATGGGACAATTACATCTTGTAAAATCTACCTAAGATAGATGGAAACAACATTGAAATGTAAGATGTGTCAATGTGTTGCAAAGTTTGCCAATTTGGATTGCACATGGGGGATTTGGGGAGAATTTATGAAAATTCCTCCAAGAAAATTCATGATTTCCTTTGGAGTAGGAATTCATTGAAGATCCCTTCCACATTTAGAACACTAGAAAACATAAGAATTGACAAAAACTAGCAGGGGAAAATTACAGAATCTCCTCCCAAGTCATAGCGAATTCTAAACAAGTATGCCTTGTGTCACTCACTATTAAAATCTCTATAGAGAAAATTTTGAAACTTTTTTTTAAGATTTCTATTGTAAAAAAGAGTGTATACATAGATGTTTCCTAAATATCTATGCAATTGAATTGAAAAAGTTTGTCACCAATGTTTTAAATCATTATTATGAATATTAAATGAAATAATGCCCTCAAAATAGAGTTTTGTTTTTTTGAAATTAAAATTTGGTATGCTTGATTGGGATTGTGTAAGAATTGAATGTTTATTATGCAAGACAAAAAATGTCAATTGTTTTCTATATTATGTAAAAAATTGAATGGTCCAATAAACAATTTGCAAGATTATTGGACTCAATTGTATAGTAGGATACAATAATCTTGTGAATTCTTCTTCCTTGGCAAATTTAGCAAAAAATCCATGAATTTCAAGCTGTTCTTACATGCTCAAAAATACATAAATCTTCAAACTGCAAACTGCATTGGATCTATAGTAAAGTGCACTTGAATATCTTAACAAATAACTATATACATGTATGATTCAAAATTGTACAACAATTTGGACTCCTTCTATATACTATCTATCATCTAGTGTTGCCTCCTAAAGTTTTCTATGAGATTTAGGTTTGGTAAATCAAGAAACCAAACTAACTTCTTTATACCATGAGTTGGCTTTCACTTCTCTAGAAATTTACCTTAACCGCTAAATGCTCGAGGCACCAAATATTGGTGTCAATAATACTTTGAAGTTAAATAAGATCCAACTAAGTTGCTATTTTTAGTAGCTAATATTTTTGTCAATTTTTTTTTGAAGTTTAGTTTTAGCATCAAAAATTCGATTTTGAAATGAATGGTTATGATTTTTTTATTCAAGATTTTGTGCAAGGGTGTCCATTGCAATCTTGACTTTCCGTAGTGTTAAGGGCTCTTGGAAATGAGCCTCAAATACACTAGATCTTGGAGAAAAAATCACATTAAAAATTCATTTAAAAAATTTGTAGAGTATATTTTGAGAAGTCATAAATTGATTTTGGTTCTACACTAGATGATAGATGAATTGATTTTGGTTGATTTTGGTTCTACATCTAGTGATGATAGATTTTGGTTCTACACTAGATGATAGTTTTGGCACCTAAATTTTGGTGTTTTGACCTCCCATTGGCGAATTTTAGGGTGCCAAAACTGTGACTGTAACGTCAATTTTGTAAATGGCAATATTCCATTACTCTAGTGCAGCCTGACCCCAAATCGATACTTCTCCTAATTTATGACCTGAAATTAGACCTTTGTGAAGATACAAGTCACAATTTTTGGCTTGTAGAATGTAGCCAATTTACCGAAATTGACGTCAATGCACAAAACTCTTAAAAGCATGGATCCGAGGTTTCATGGCATCAAGAGAAGTGCGAATTTTATTTGAACTCTACCATTTCAAAGAATATGGTGATCAGAGCATACCTCATCGACATCTCATGAAACTAAGAATCACATTAACCAGTTTCAAGAAAATCACTAGATCGAATGCTGTCCGCCCTCACCCAGCTAGGTAATGAATGATGTGAAATTCAATGAGCGTTTCACACTTGGCTACAAGATCAGCCTTCGATCAGTCTCCCAACAATAGAATCAAGTTAACTAGCTACTGAGAAGTCTACCAACCCTCTAGTCTAACGTCAACATCCCAAATGAATGTTGATACCATAATTTCATTGCCGTGGCACTAAATCATGATCCCCCAGTCTAAAAATTGTGTTATCCGCTGTTTCCACATCTTCTGTATGAGCCATCAGGCAGTTTACTTGCGGAACTGTTTCTGGATGCTGTCCACCGTCTTCTCATCGACCTTGAACGCCTTCTCCAACACCTCGTCCTTGATGTCCGGAGTGAACAACGCCGGCGCAAACGTTTGCCTGCCTGGGTTCTGGCTGCTCAACGTCGCAAACGCCATCGCAGTGCCAGTGCCCACGTTCAGCTCGAAGTGCACCAACCCCTTGGGGAACACGAACAACTCCCCTTTCTTGAGCACGGTAGCAAACAAAGTGTTGTTGGTGCTCACAAAGCCCACGTACAGCTCGCCCTCCAGCAACCACAGAATCTCGGAGGCTCTGGGGTGGATGTGAGGCGTGTTGAGGCCGCCCTTGGCAAAGTCCACTCGCGCAGCGGAGATCCCGAGAGTGTTCAATCCGGGAAACTGCGCCACCATGGCGCCCGTCACCAAGGCCTTGTCGGGGTTGTTAGTGTTGCCGGGATTCTTCAAGGCCACGGACGTGAAGTCGGCGACGGAGACTTTGTTGGCGGGCTTGCATTCGAATCCGTTGATAGTGAGGCTGCTGTGGAGGTCGGCCACGCAGAAGTCTTGCAGGGGGTCGGCGTCCGCGGCCATGGCAAGCATGGGCGCCAGCGCCAGGGTGACCATCACGATCACTATCACCCACAAGCTGCGGATGCTGAGTTTCATGGTGCCCATGATTGTCAACTGGATCAGAGTGGTGGTGCCGGAATTTGAAGGGCCAGTTCACGAGTTCAGTTGCAAATTGCGCTCTGAGTAGATCGACGCACAGAGAGACGAGAGAGTAGTGTTCACTGAGATGGTGGTGGAAGCTGGAGATCGACTGGGAGTGAAATGGTTGCAGCTGTTACATTAATTTGCTTGAGAGTTGTGCGGGCTTTTATACTCGTCGCCCGCTATGAGGTAATTTGTGAAGCTCGATCTGGAAGACACGGGGTGGCTGGAAGGAAAACTTGAACAGTACTCCAGTGGAGAAAGAAAGTAGCTTACGAGGGATTCACTGTAGACGGAGTACGTAATTAGCCCAACAAAGTCTGATTCAGACGAGTGAGCCACAAAGTTGGGTTGACTAAGATTATTTGGCATTTGATTCATTTGTCGCGTGACATGGGTGATTGGAGCTCACGTAAAGCTGGTGGGAAGTGGCTTCCAGTCGATCCCAGTGGCAAGCTGATGGTCTCGATTCTAGCTGGTGTTAATTATATTGTACGAGAATCGGGACGAGAATAGTATTGTAGCGATGGTAAGATGAAGGAAGGTTATGTTAAACAATTGGTTTTCGCGACAGTTCGATGTGTTGATTTGCTTGCGTGCGCACAAGCCGGAAAGTCTTGGAGGTTCCCTGAAACGTATCGTCGTATATGACATGCTTGGATGCGAGAATTCGAGATCCTTGCATACTTCAAGTCACGGATTGACTGAGCCATTGACTAAAAACTTTTCTATTTACAGGTATTTTGGACACATGTTGCAACTACGCAAAAGTTTTTACAGGTGTCAAATTTTAAAGTTCAGTGGGAATTTTGACACTCACCGGGAATTAACACCGGGAACGCGATATGAACTCCCTGTGCCAGGACTTTAAATGTAGTAAACAGGACCACATTTTTTCAAGTTGTATGGCCGCGTACATTTCATTTCGCATCTCTGCTTGTGAATGTAGCTCAGTAGCGTACGTTGAAGACTGAAATTGTAGAAAACCATTGATCACACACGACTATATGAGGCAAATATATATACTTGGAAGGAGAGATGTGTAAAGAGGACTCGTCATGCGGTGGAAACTGTAAATTTTGCAATACATTTAGCAAATACATTAAAAAGATATTTGTTGCAAGGCAGTGCCTGCTGGCTTAGGATCGGAGTAAGGAATAATTTCATTATTATATGTTGGCTGTGTGCAGCTGAGTACCAGTTTAACCCTAAACGTTTTTGAGTAAGTTTTCACCCAAAACGCTCCAAAACTGCCATTTCTAGTATCAGTAACAGTTTTAGAAAGAAAGAAAAAAATCATTTTTGGACACATGTAACCGTAGGATTTTGTATTACACTGGTTTGGGAAGACGTGGAAAAAATTTCAGAATTTTCCACCGTGTAGATTGCAAGATATTAGCATTTGAAATGAATAAAATCATGTTTCTGGCCTTGCAAAAAACAAGGCATCTGCACTTCACAAGGTCACATTTGTATGAAAAAATGGACAAAATGGTGGTGCTTCTTTGCATTTATTTTTGAAGACAAATTGGCTACATGCTTGAAAATTTTCAAATCATTTGAAATTGTAGAACATATAGGAAAAAAATAGTAAGTAGAAAGAAGTAGAGAATGATTCAAAATACTAAATTGTTGAGAACTTAATTATGAAATTGAAAATGCCAATCCCAATGGTTGTAATGTTTTAGCAAACAATCTTAATTTTGTGAATACATTCCTAAAAATATTGAAAATTGAGTTAAATAAAGGACTTCAAAGTTTATTTTAGAATAGAGAATTCATTACTACTTGCAAATAGAAGTTATGAGGAGTTCTATTTACAAAATCAAAATCGGGATCAAAATGGAATGATTAAATCTTTATATATATATACAAATCTAGAAAATCAATTTCAAATTTGTATTTCTTAAAAAAGTGATTTTTTAAGAATTGTCTTGAGTTTCCCAAGTTGCCTACAGAAAGCAAAAGTTATTCTAAAATGGAATGCTTTAGACACAAAAGGTTCCTAAGGCTTTCTAGACTCTTAAAAAAGCGATGATAAAGAGACATAGAAGAAAATGAAAGCACTTGAGAAAAAAAATAGAAACTAACAAAGAAGATTGTGGTTGGGATTCCAAGTAGTACCTTCAACAATGGTGGATCAAAGGCTTGTAGTTGCACTTTTGATCTCAATGGTTAGTAAAGAGATAGTTGAAGTTTGTACTTTAACTCAAGGGGTCATTCTTCATAAAATTATCAACATTGAAATTGGTGATGATGATGAAATAAAAGATGAATTTTATCCTCTTTGTTTTAAACTTCATGGAGAGTATGGACAAACCACCTTTAAACACATATGAAGATGTCATGATATTTATGAAGAAGGTGTTTTATTTGAATTCTTCACATTATTGAATGTTATTGGTTTTCTTCAATGCATGAATCAGTGATGGTAGTAATGATCTTCACATTGTTTGTTATTTTGTTTTTAGTTTGTTGTTGTTGTTGGAAAAAAGATGAATGCTCAAAGATATTGTGAACAAGTGGCTAAGGGTCAATCTCGTGATTGTTGATTGTATCAAGAATCTTCTAGTGTAAAAAATTTCATCAGATTATTGCAAAGCTTAGGGTAGAATTAGCCGGATAGAGAGTGTTTGCAATCCATTGGGGGAAATTTGGGGCCTCAAAAGGGATGTTAGACTTTTGGACCAAATAGTGCAAAAATAAAAAATCATTTTTTCATTATATTTATTTATTTATTTATACTTTTTGCACTTCTAAGTCTAAAGTCAAGTAATCCTCTTGAGGCCCCAAATTTTCTCTAATGCATTATTTGAATAAATTTACTAATAATCTCATGTAAGATCATGGCACTAGAGATAAGGATCTCTAATTCATTCCATTGTTTTTTTGAGACATTGACTAAATTCCAAATGACATTGTCTTTAATTGCATTGTATGACTAAATAGTTAAATAGAGGGATTTTATTTATTTTGGGTGCAAAATTAACTTCAAGCATTTTGGGAGCTTCAAAGTAGCAAAAAAATTTGGAAAGTGAAATGGTATTGTGGATGGTCTTTTAGGATTTGAGTTTGGAAGAGATGGAGGATATACCCTCTTACAACTTGTCAGAAATTGTTCAATGCAACTATGCAAGTGGTGTCACATATGATTAAACAATTTGTTTGATGCCACCTACAACAACCTTAAGTGTATATGGATGCAAATGACAAACTATGGAGTAAATTTGAAGTGCCATTCTTTCTAAATCTAACCCGTCAAAGGCGGAGTTGAAGTGGAGAGCTGCAAAGTACAATGGGAATCCCAAAAAGATTGTGAAGGCATTCAATAAACTACATGAGGTTGAAGATGATGGAGCTTGCATATTCCATTTGGAAGAAAATTGAAGATCTTTGGAAGGACAAAAAGGAAGTTGGACCTCTCCATTTGCTCAAAAAGAAATTCAAATCAACCAAATAAAGTAATTTTTTCTTAATGTTGTGTTAAAATCTAGTCCACAAGGGTGTGGAAACACAGAAAGAGATAGACTTATAATGTACCTCATGTGATAAAAGATTTAAGAGAGCGATTGTAATACATTGAGAGAACCAATCTCAATTTTAAGCAACAAATTTTAAGTTCAACAATGAGGTTTGTACATCAAGTATACCACGAAAAAAGCTAAAAGATTCAATGGAAGATTGACTAAATGACTTAGACCTATTGTAAGAGAAAAAACAAATATGACAATTATTAGGAGGTGATAGTGGACTTTTAGTTATATTGGATGATATTGATGGTATGTGAAAAGAACAAAATAGTAATGAGTCATTAACTAATTAGAAGTGCTAGAAGTGTGGTATGTTTTGTTAGAGCCAAATTTGGATCATAAAGAGACATAAATGCTACGCATGTGAGTTTATGTCTATAAGAACAATCTAAAATTGTCAAGATCATGTCATGTCACTATGTTAGGATGTCATGATACATGGCATGATCCAAACTTGAAGATCATCATGATAGAATATTCTAATTATTTGTATGAAATATCATAAAATTATCTAAAAATTCTAACAATATAACATGTTGAAAAGTAAAAATTTAAACTAACATGTCAAAAAGTAGTAATACATTTTATTTTAAAATAATAAAAATTAAATCTTTAAATATTTAGAATTTAGGATACAGGGTTAGGTTTGTTAGGATTTAGATGAAATCTTAACTAGAATGTTGACGGACCATGACAAATATCACATCATAACAGACGTAACATCATGACATGAAAACTTCAAGTTACATCATGAAATAATAACTTCAAATTACATCATGACATGAAAACTTCAAATTACATCATGATATACAAACTCCAAGTTACTTTAAGATAGACAATCTTGGAGTAATGTGCAATGTTTTGCATTATATTTTTAAGATGCCAAAGATATTTGAGAGTGTTATGTATAGTCAATTGCCACCATCCAACCTAGATGCATATCCTACTATAAAGAATTACAAAATGGTTTCTCAATTTGTGAATGCACCACCAACAAAACAATAAAAAGAAGTGCGGGGAATGTCAAAGGAGCCTTTTCGAGCCTAACTTTGTTTTTCTTTCCGGGCCTTGGCGCAATAGTATCTCTGGAGACTAGGTTGGAGTTGAACACAAATGTGTACCAAATTACAATAGGCTTGCTTCCAACCTTTACATGCATTGACTTTGTAAACATAGTTGTTTCTGTAATTGGAAGCCATTAACAGTTTGTGAATTGCAAGCCCTAATACTACCTTTTAGGTATTTTTGCAAAAGATGGCTATTTATATGGACAAATTCATTTATGCTCTCAATTATAGCTTCAATAAGTTGAAGCTTCTTCTACTTCAAGCTAGAATCATCAATATTTTGGCAGGGCTCAGCTTTTTCAAAATTCCAAGTGTTCATTTACACTTTTATAGCATAGTGTTCAAATATTGTTATGTGTGAAATGCCATGAACCACATAGAGTGGACCATTTCTTTGCCTTCATTATGTATAAGGTTTCATGTCTTTAGTTGCAAATTTGGAAGTTACTATAATATATTAATGGAGTGCAGTACTGCTTGGAAATTTAAATTTAAGTGGGGTATGCAATTTTGTTATTTATACAAATCCTTCATGATTTTATTTTATTGAAAATAATAATTGCAAGAGAGAAACCTAATAGAAATCCTAATCCACAATTATAGGTTGGAACTATATCTGTGTTCATAGGTTCCAAAAATTATTGTATATAGTATATATTGCTAATTTTAATGCATTATTTGTTTAAATTATTTTTCTAAATCTGAAAAAAATTGATGTTCAAGGCTCATAGACTCACAAAATCTCTGGTCTAGGCTTGTATCCATTAGAAAAAATCTCAGGCCTCAGGAGGGCCGCTATAGAGTAGCTAAAAGGACCTCATAATTACATTTAATATTGCTTAAGGATTGATTTTTCCCTTATAATTGCTCACCTTACATTGCGATGTTGGATGACTGTTAGTGGTTCAGAATCTAAGTACAAAGAGTTAAATAATCAGGATTCAAGTATTGTATTGCACCCTTGGCCTTGATTATTGCATACCTTGTACTCTAAGCAAGTTGTGGAAAAATAACAATTGTCGAAAATAGTCCAATGACATCTACCATCAAGATTTTTTTTTAATGGAAATATAATAGATTTAATTCATTGACAATTGTAAAGAATGAAGGGTGAAGAGGGTGATTGCAAGAAAGACTAGTACTATTTTTTGTCACACTTGATGTGTTGGACTTGTTATCGGCTATAACTTTTGAAGAATGAATCCAATTAGCTTGAAATTTTTCTTAGAGATGGCTAACCTGATCTTGTTTAGATCCCTTATTTTTCAAAAAATTTAAAAATCATTTTATACTTCAATTTCAATTTAGCTAATTTGTCACACTTTACAATTTAGGGATTTTTAGTATTGGGGAGTATCCCAAACTTAATGACCTGGATCTGAAATTTCTATGGTCTATTCCCATAGTAGGAAGTAATGTTTCTACCAAAGGAAATTTAAAAATATTTTATTTTATGCCCTCCACATATGTGCGAACAGGGCTCCCTTGCGCGCGTAGTTCTAAACATTCAAAATTGTTTCAAGCTCATTTTTTTGGTGAAATCTCTTTCCTATAAAGTCCTCCCAAATGGACAATTTTCAGTTTCCTTAAAAATTGTTTTTCCTATTTTTTACAAATTAAAATGTGAAAATACCTATTTTCATGAGATTTTGCACTTTTCCAGTTCTCCTACTTAGAGAAATTTTCTATGCTTTTCCTTCCTAGGGTAACTTCTTCTCAAAGGTGTATACATTGAACAGATTTTTCAGATTTTTTTAAAATTGTTTTTCTAATTATATAGTACTCCCCAAAAAAACATGAGTATTGTGCAGAACGCTACGCTTTTGGTCAGTCTTTCTTGCATTCATCCAAGATGTTGTTTTTATGGAAAAATCAATAGTCCATGGTGAATCCTCAAAGGATATGGGATATTTTGAAGAGAGATTACTCATTGTCAAATGCAGAAATTATGTTCAAAGTCGAATTTTAGGCATAATATTATTGTTTTTTCAAAAAACTTTGAACTAGAAATAGTTGGATAATTAATCTAATTTTCATCTCCAAAAATCTTTTTGAAGCTTAGAGACTCCAATAAAAATTTGTGGACAAAGTTCTAAAAGGGGTTGAAAGAAAAAATTTCTTTGACATTTTGTCCATACCTTTTTACTAAAGGCTCTAAACCTCAAATGGATTTTTGGAGATGAGAAAAATAGATTGATTATCCAGCTTTCTTCAGTTCAAAGTTTTTTGAAAATAATTATTCTATTATGCTTAAATGAGGTCCAAAATTCAACTTTGAACACAATTTCTGCTTTTCATTTAACTATGAGTGGTTGTGCGCTTATTAATCCTAATTTACATATCCCACATGGATTGTTTTATCTACTACTAACCCACTTGTATAAATAGCTTTCCTTCTCAACTTCAAACATGCTAATCTAAGTAGCTTGTTGAATGAGTTAGAAATCATTAGTGTTTCTAAATTTTTTGATAACTAGCTTCAAAAATCACATCATTTGGTTTCATTTGTCAATTAACCCTTAAACGACGGGCTCATAACCGTGGAAGTCATTTGTTTGGTCACCTTGTGAATTGTTGGATTAAAATTATGCAAAAGCACTCATTGGAAAACAAACTACTGTAGATAATCTTCCCTTTTCAATTAAAATTGGGAGGATGAATAGTTGCACTTCTGTCCTATACAAGAGATTCTCTTGTCATTCATTGGCCAAAAAACGTCTTCATCGACATTTATGGGTTAATCATTGTGTAATTCAATGTTGTTGATTATTAAACTTATTTTTGCTACACCTTCGTTTTTGAGTCCCAATGTCCTTCACGAAATTCATGCAAGTTGACAATACACTGCAGCTAGATTTGTCAGGCTGCCTATTTTTTATTAATAAACTGATTTGGTCACTTCTGAGGCTTGATTTTCTCTATAATGCTTAAGGTCGTTGCCTAAAATTTGTTGCAATCAAAGCTAGAGAGTCAATTAGTTTTTTTTAATAGATATTAAGCTTCTAAAGGTGACTTGTCCGCCAAATGATGATGGTAGGCTCAATGCAACCTTGCAAGATCAACAAATGAACAACATAAGTCTGTAATATATCATGAACATTTAGAATTCTAATTAAATCTCAAATTTATTGAACTAACACCTTTCAAAGTGTCAAAAAGCTTAGAATAAACTAGCTAATGTTCATTATAGGTATAATGAATTGAAACTTGGCCTTCTAAAAGTCAATTTGTATACTTTGAAGGTTCAATACCAAAATACTAAAATCTATGATTCAAAAAATGATATAAATTTGAGTTTCAATCAATTGATTTGGGGTTGTACTTTAGTAGGAAAATTGAAGCATTAGAAAAAAATATGGGGCTTCTACATGACAAAATTGCTAAAATATTTTGAAGTTTGACTGCATTATTTCCTTTACCATGTATAGGTGCAAATCGCTAAATTGTCAATTTCTAAAAATTCTATCATATGAATGTAATGAACATGACTATGATTGTTGGTAAGTTGTTCTCAAGGCTAGAATGATGCAAAAATTACTTTACTTGGTAGCACTAGAAGAAACCCATGTTCTTTTTATATGCCCAGTATTTTTATGACGGATTTTTTTGAACATCTATTTTGACATCTAGCTGTATTTATGTTGTTTATTATTTTCATTGGATGTTATTGTTGACATTAAAATAGCTAGATGTCAAAATAGATGTCCAAAAAAACCCATTATAAAAATACTGGGCATGTCAAAAAAAAATTTGGGTTTCTTCTAGTGTATTATAAATCTAAGAATTAATAATGTTTGCAACACAATAAGTTTGACACTTCGAGTGTTCAATCATCGTTAAATTTAGACTATATTAGAATCATTGTATCTAGATGGAAAATTTTGTAAAGATTATAGTGTTCCATATGCCATTTTTCTTTTCATTTTTAGGACTAGTATAGATTGCAGATTGCATGGTCTAAATATGAAAGTACCAAGTTTGTGGAATACTATCATTTTAACAAAATATTGGTTTTAGGAAGTAAGTGTTAGTCAAATTAGGTAATATATCATGAGTCGAATTACACTATTTTTTTTAATGAGAAATGTAAAAATGTATGTACTATGGATGACTAACACCCAAAAATTAAAATCAATTTATTACATTGGCATGGTTCAAATCAAGTGCCAAACTTGTGAAATTCAAATGCACAATGCTCTTTAAAATTGAACTAGATTGTCAATGATTGTGGAGATTATATAACATAATTTACATTTTAGCGATCAATCTCAGACTTGAAATCAAACAAACACTTGTTTATTAGAATTCGTACAACTTATTATCATCAATTTCATTAAATTGACATGATCTTGCACCAAAATTGTGACATAAATCTACACAAAGCTTTAGGTCAAATATTGATATACTAGGTTTACAAACACGTTTCGAGCCGGATGGCAAGCGCTGGTGGCTTGAAAGTGCCAAATCGAGTCGTGGAATACCACCAACTTTGCGGAATTGACATTGCTTGTCTCTCACAAATCAAAGTCAATTTCATTAAATTGCTAGATTTAAACAACTTTGGCCCTATTCAGACCTTAAAGTAAATCTATATCAGCCCTAATTTTTAGAGTTTTGTGCAGAACTGCATGTTACAATTATCTGTCACCCAGAATCGCACCAATTCAATTCAATTAACGACTGTTGCAGTGTTGGACGTGAAAACTTAACATGCAACTCAAAGCAAACTGTGACCACTAATAAAGAGGAAATGCAACTTGCTTCTATCTTACGTGATTTGTCTTTATACCATCGACGAGTTCATGAATGTATCACCTAGTTAACCCTATTAATTAGTAAGTATCACTCAAATTAAATATCGTCTGAATATTTGCACCAGGAAGCGAATCCCGGGGCGAATACAAACGCACCCAGGAGCAAATTGAAGTTGGTGTTCCGACTTGATCTGAGAATCATATAATTATGCATACGCAATTAAATACCTAGACCAATTGATCAGAAGCTAGTACCCTGACTCCGAAAAAGAAAGACCCTCCAAGTTAAGGTAATGTTCAAGGCTTTTCCTAGCGAATTAAAGCAAGCAAAGTACGCTGTGCCTTTCCTGATT
The DNA here is from genome assembly GCA_951230915.1 of Antitrichia curtipendula. NCBI lineage: Eukaryota > Viridiplantae > Streptophyta > Bryopsida > Hypnales > Leucodontaceae > Antitrichia > Antitrichia curtipendula. Next base: position 26,186,898 of record OX579635.1, read on the forward strand.
CTCAGAAGCTTAATGAATTGAATTCGTCACAAGCGCATCGTCACGCCAGTACTTATTCCAGTCGATCTTCCGCAACACACCGCGAACGTCTCTCCACAAACTCTGAGCTTAAGAGTTGCTCGAACAATGCTTGACCCAACCGGAATCACCTCATCCACATCCGGCGAACTTCCGGTACTTTCACAATCCTCGTCACTAACGGTGGTCATGGGAAGTGAGAAATCGAAGTGCGGAAAATTGACGTTCGGGATGTCGTCAATGACCGGAGTTGCAATTGATAGGGACCTAGATCTTCTGCTTGGCCCTGCCACATATCCGGAATCCGCAATAGATGAAAACATCGTGTTCTGCAGGATCAGTTGCAGGATCAGTCGCTCCGGAGTACCAGGCTGGTAACTTGCCGTTGGGGAAATCGTCGATGCCCGGATCAGTTGATGGAGACCTAGATCTGCTGCTAGGCCCTGTCGCATATTGGGAATCGGCGATATATGAAAGTCGAGTGGATGCAGTCGCTCCATCGTATCTAGCTGTTGAAATAACATCATCATCTTCCTCCTCCTCAGACAACGTTGCCGAAACCGAAAAGATAGCAAATGAATCATCATTCTCAATTGCAACTGAAGCGGCTGGAACTGAATCAGTATGCTCAGTTGCGATTGAAACTGGTGGTGGCGTCGAGGGTCCACTCCTTGCAGCTCTCAAACGAAGACGGATTGTGAGTTTCATCTCGACGAGTTTCGGCGGTGGACCATTCAATCGCTCCGGTGAGAATTTACGCAGCCAGCGTTTCGGTGGCGGCTTTTGTTGTACAACTCGGAGTCGTCCACTGCGTGTGAATCTACGCCAGCATCCAATGCAGTGGTACCTGGCGCCTGACTTTGCAATGTGAAGAGTGGGATTGGGGCAGTCTGGGCGAGGGCACGTCGTCACGTCGGTGCCTGCAATAGTAGTTGCCTTTTGTTTGAGCTTCCTGGTGGCCATAGAAATGTAACTAGCTTGCAATTGGAAACTAGAACTCCAAGGAACCGTAACCAAATTCACGTTTCTCTAGCATACCCAAAGCCGACGCTTTACGATCTCGTGGACTGATTACTATCAATGTCGAAATGGGTTACAACCTTGAGATGCGTCACCTGCAACTCTGAATTCTAACAATATAGTAACTGTGGCCTACGAGTGACCCTGCTCTGTGGAGAGAGCAAGAACGAAAGAGACATTGCTTGATCAAAATGAACTCAAACTTGTGTTTCTTGCCGATTTATAGGTGTCAACTTACTGCCGAGACATGATTGCAGCCTGATTCGCTTTGATATTGAGGCCTTGGGACGTAATCAATATATTTGCATTTAATGAAGCACGTTGCTTAATATTTTGAACGACGAGACTACAACTTCGAGACTGGGTTAATATCTGGGTAATGATATCGTCATAATCCTACAAAAATTCATCCAATTCATTAATTCTGAGCCATCCATAATTAGAATCAACTGGTTATGAGTATTGGCCAGTTGGAATTGGAATGGAGTAGATAACTGATGGAAAGTATGTGTCTGATTCAGGTTATCAGGTTAATATGTAATTCAGTTTATGTATTAGATAAGCGATTAACCCCTAAAGGACCGAGGTTTTTATTCAGGGAAACTGGAAACATTGTCAAAAATTGTGGTTTTTTGGTATGTTGTTCAAAAATGAAAATTGAAACTTTTTTTTAAACTTCAATCACACAAAATTGAAGTAAAGTATTCTACCAAAGTGTGGAAAAAATTTCAGCCAATTTGATTGCATAGATTGAATGATTATGTTTGAAGTGAGAATTTTTTTTTTTTTTTTTTCATTCCTTCGAAATAGGACTTCAGGCCCTCTTGGAGTACAATTTTTGCTCTACACGCAAATGAGAATTTTGACCATTCCTAAATATATGATGTTAGGTTCACTCATGAAAAATAATTAAAAGCAACTGAGGTGTTTAGCTTACACTAAATCACCATGCTATGCATGGATGTTAAGTGAATTGGCAATATATGAGTCATTTTTTGATGATTTCTTGTGCAATGAAGAAATTTTTTATTTGAAATCCAAACAATGGAAAGTTAGAGAACAAACATTTGGAATATATGAAAAAAAATTCAATTTTTTTTACTTTATAGATTGCAAAATAATAGGACTTGAAGTTAGAAGAAAATGTTTTCACTTGAAATTGTCCCAACATAGCTAACAAAGTTTGACTACTCAGTTTTAGAATGAGATTTGAGGAATAAATTTTTTTTTCTTGGACAATTGTATGCCATATTTTTTTAGTTATATACATGCCAAATTTCAAAATTTGATGAGCATTTTCGTAAAAGATTTCCAAGAGATTCTCAAATTGCCCAAGCTGGCCAAAAAGTTCATGACAATATAATTTTTGATCTAGACACCTGATAAAAAAAACACTAGTATTTCATTGAGGAAATACATGTTCACACATTGTCTCCAAATTTCATGAATATCCAACCAAAAATGACTTTGTAGAAAGATACCCAAACTTTTGTACATACGTTGAACAGAAGTTTGGTCCTTTAGAGGTTAAGCGGTCTAGTTGAGAGTTGATTATTGGATATAATCCTTTCTTGCAAATTAACTACATGAGGGATCATCAAATCTTGAAAATCTAAGACTCTCTCAAAAAGTGAATGCATTACAAAAAAACAAGGGTATAAATGACTTGTCTACAATGACTACAAGCACAACAATGACTACAAAATGACTATTTTGTAGTCATTGTGGACAAGAAAATGAAGAAATGACTACTATGATCATTGTGGACAAGTCGTTTATACCCTTGTTTTTTTGTAGTGACGAAGGATGGGTAATGAACCTAACCACCTTCACTCTTTTCAATTAATATGCACTAACTAGACATATAACCATACAAAAAATTGTAGATAGAGTAGGATATCAAATATAATCTTTACAAGAATCCTCTTCCAAACTAGATCAAGAGTTTAAGGTCTTGGAGATCATTGTCTCCCTCAAAGTATTACTACATGATATATACATGTTACTAACAAGAAACAACACAAAATCAACTATAATTCTTAGATATGTGATTTTCACAAGATGTGATAGTTTATCACAATGCAATGTGCTCAAAAGTGGCAAGCATTGTCCACACATAGGTTATACAATGGTAGGATTTATGGAGCAAGTCCTAGACAATAGTAAAAATCTTGTAGCTTCATTCTAAGCCTCTGATGAAATATTGAAAAGGATGGATGTATACTCATATTTTTGGGGCCTATATTGCATCTAATCTATCAATGTTGACTATATTTTTATGGCAAATTAATTATTGCCATCCATCCTTGCCATCCAATAATGAACATCACAAGTTGTCAAAATAGTAGATCTGAAATCCAATCAACCATTCAAATTTCCTGCTTTATGTCCCTCAATATTACTTAAGGTGATTCATAGAACAAAAGATACTAAAACGTTGAAAATCAAAATCACAATAAATAGTACAAGTGTTTCTTGCAATCATAAATACAAGCACTTTCTTCAACTACTTCAAATTTGTTTCTTTACATCCATGCTTGCTTGTTGTAACTGTAATTCTTGACCTTCTTTCAAGATTTCCTCTAATACCTTCTTCTCTAGTTTTCTACCAGCATCTTCTATCCATACATAATCAAATTTATCATTGGAAATTATGCAAAGGTTATACAAGATTATATAGCTAAAAACAATTTCAGGGACACATTGCAAAGGGCGCTTCATTCTTTTCATCAAAACTCTCCTCCTACCCTTTAAAATCTTCAATACTTGTCCAATACACATGCAGGTTGAGATATGAATAAAATTCCAATTTGCCTTGTAATCTTCCAAGTCTATATCACCTCCTCTTTTGAATGGCAAGTACATCCACGGTCATATAGAATATGCAATGTCTACTATAAGCTTGTAAAACAAATATTCACCTTTTACATACTTTTGTCCCACCTTTATAAGTTGAAAAATTGTCCAATCATGCATTCTCCCTGCCCACTAAAATTCATAATTCCAAAACATATATCTTCTATCCACTATTCTTTAAAATAATGTTGAGTGAAATAATTTCCTACAATAGTAGTCTTTACCTCCAATAAATAGAGATAAAACTGGTATATGTGAACCATCTACAACTCCAATTATATATGAAGTATAGCATGAAAAGCTTCAAACTCTTTGCTTAAAATCCAAAATTGTGCTTCAATGTGGAATATGGACAAACAATCTTCGCAAATGTAATTTCACTTTATGACAAAATTCTTGAAATATAATAGAAATAGTTGGTTTGGCAACTCTAAACAAATCACCCAATACTTGCAATCTTGTTTTTGTTCCAAGTCTCATTAATGAAATTTCAATTATAGTTTCTACTGATACACTATCTCAATCATTTGTGTTTTTTAATGTAGAAAAGGTCCAAGTTTTACACATAAAAAATAGAATGTTCCATGAGAAACAAAAGTAGTTTTTTTAACATGCTCTCACTATATAACCCTAGGAGGCATCTATTTGTGAATCTCTCATATCTTAAAAATGACCTCATTGTATGCTCTCTCTTCTAAAATAATTTTAAAAACAAAATTAATATAAAAGAGCTAACTTTTTCCATTCATTTTTCAAAATCAAGACTTGTAGATTATCACATTCTAAAGGACTATATATAGAAACACCAAAATATACCATATTTACCAACACTTTCTGCCTTATTTCATCCATAGTGAATAATTGTAGAAGGAAAAGAGACAAAAAGGTTAGAAGAAGACATTGTAAAAGAGAAGAGAGAAGGTTATACAATAGAAAGAAGAAAAGAAGAGAACAAAGGCAAGGAGAGGACTAGGAAGAAGTTGAGTTATAAAAGTTGATTGACAAAAGAATTCAAATTTATAATTAGCATGATAATACCACGACCACATAGCCCCATAGTCCACAACCATAGCATGAAAATTCTTATTAGGTGGTCAGTTTTCAATTTACACCATGACCATTGTTAGAGACCATTACTTTCATTGTTGAGGGGCCCCCACGTTATAAATACTCTCATTCAGCAAAGTTGGGTACCACTTACTAGAAGTGGCTTCAGTCTTGGTATTAGTGTAAAATAGTCCTAAGATCAATCTCAATGCAAAGTAAATACTTGATTGCATGAAATTTTGGCCAAAATGCAATATCATAGTAGCCTTTAAAAAAGATAATGATGAATATCAAAGATACCAATTTTATGAGGACGATTGTGATTTAATTGGAAACAACACATGAGATTAATAAAGCTATAAAATGTTTGCAATTGTGAACATATTGTGAATTAATTAATTTTGGCCTTCCTTAGTAATGAAGTTGATACTTTGTCACTACTAGCAATTGACAAGCACCATGAGTAATTTACAAGGCTAGTTTACATTCATTTTCTAATCAAACACAACATTTATTTTCTGGGCAAAATCTATACTAAGTAATAACCTAGGGGAGGTCACTCTCACTACATTTGGGGTACCCACGTGTGGCGGAGTGATTTTATGACCTCCTATTTACTTTTGAATAAACTATAATTTCATCCTAAAATTTTGAGCTTTGTTTAACAATGACTAAAGGTTTTTATTGACAAAAATTTCAATTCCAAATAACATAAGATATATTGTCTAGAAAGGGTTGAAAAATGAACTAAACTGGCATGTTCTCCAACTAAAATATTTATAGAGCTCACATGAAGATGACTATTGCATCAATATTCAACCAAAATAAACTTTCAATAGAAAGCTATCCTATAGAATTTTTTTTTTTCATTTTTCAAATTTGTTTTTCTTATATAATATAGAGGTGTGAAAGTTATTTTCAGCTTTACAGTGTATCTTTTTTCTTAAAAAGTTTATAACTAATTACTATTAGCATAAAAAAATATCAATAATTCAAAACATAAACTTTTAAAGTAGTGAAATCTATCTATAACTTTTTTTTTGGAAAAAAAATTAAATTTTAAGATGTATTATATGTATTACTTTTTTCGCCACACATGGGTTGCTAAAACGCGGGGAGTGTCCTCCCCAGGGTAATAACTAATAAATATTCAATGGAATAAATTTTTTATTATTATTTAATATTAATTGGTACAAAGTGAGTATTCAATTCATTTTTTGATACTGGCATACAAATAAAAGTTGTAGATGATGACTTCTAGATAAAGTTTTCAAGATTGATTTCAACTTTAATGTCAAAATGTTTATAAATTCCACCTTAATTTGTAGATATCACCATGATAATAATCATGTTATAAATACTAAATAACTCAATATCTTGTAAATTTACATATGATGGATCAAATATGTATTATGAAAAAAAATTGCATTAAAAATAAGATTTCAACCAATTCAATTGTCTATAAATATATTCAAAGGAATCTAATGACACATGTATACTTATGTGCACAATTTCAATTTTTTTAACCATCTTAATTTTAGACATTCATTATTAATTTCAAATTGAAATAATCAAACATCCAACTTATCATTTTTCTAATATCGACGATATTATTGTTTTTCAACAAGTGCATCCCTTTTTATCATCTTCAAGTCTGAAAAGTATCAAAAGTTAACAAATCATTGAATATCTACAAGTTTGTAAGCTTTTTTCGATAATGTTTGTTTTTTATCCCAAGGCTTGAAGGGTGCTTTCACACTATAAAGATTCCAAAAATGCCTTTTTAGATTGATAATTTTACCAAATTTTAAAACTTTGACACTTCCTTGTGAATTATGAACTTTAAGAAGTGTTTATTCCTTCAAGATTCTATATTTAGATTTTGGTTTCTATATGTTTCCAAAATCAAATAATTTTTTGACTTAGGGAACTTACCAAGTGGGGTCCGTTTATGGTTTCTTATACTTACTCCGAGACTTATTCATACATATATATGAGACAAAGCATAAGCTTATATATGAAAGCAATATGAACCCATAAGGTGTATATAAGCTATAGATTTTATTTTTAAACTAAATTTTAAAAAAAAATTCATTACAAAGATTTTGGGATTTAGAAACTCTTTTTTAAAACTGTTTCAAAACAACAACGAAGTAGAAGCTGAAAATTAATTAAATTACAAATAAATAGAAAAAATGTGTATATATTGAGTTTTCTTATGCTTGGCTTTTATATTATTATATTATTTTTAGATTCAATTGTTTGAAAATCTAATAATTATTCAAAGCTCCAAAAATATTCTTCAAATTTTTTTTATATTTATATTAAAAAATATTAAAAAATAATTAAAAAAATTTGAGTTGAAGAATATTTTTTACTTTCCTTCAACTATAGATGAATGAACTTATAGCACAAAATTATGAAAGCAATATGAAGTTCATAATTCACAATATATATAAGCTATAAGTAAAATATATATAAGCTATAAGTAAAATGAGACAAAGCATAAGCTTTTTGATGATTTGTTTTGAGTCATTGAAAAGTTTTAATTATTTATACTAATTAGGAATAACATTTCAAATTGTACCTATATTTTGGTAAAAATAGTAATGTTTATAGTGTAATTTTTCAAAAATTTAAAAGAAAAGAAAAATAGACCCTATCAATTAGTCATGCAAACTTCACTAGATTCTAAGATTTTAGAAGAGAGGACTGGGATACCAACTTGTATTTGGATCCAAAATTTTACTTAGCTTTAGCACCCAAAACTAAGTTAGAGCAAAGTGCATTTTTACCTGCCTAAAAGATTAAGAGCAATTCCCACTAAATTTTTGTGATCACATTAATCCTTGAAGGGACAGACAACGTTTTTTGGCAACATAGAAATTTTGAACACGTATGTGTGACTGGAGATTTTCATATTTTAGGCTAAAATTTTAATAAAAGGTAGGGACAAGGAATATCTTTCATATGCACTAAATTTCATGACATTTAGAAATACAAGTCAAAAGTTGATATATATATATATATATATATATATATATATATATATATATATATATATATATATATATATATATATATATATATGTGGAAAGCTTTGAGTTATTCCATTTTGATCAATGATTCAAAAGTTATGAGGAGTTTTAGTTTGTGGACAGGTATGGATTTTTTACTCTAAAATAAACTTTGAAATCCTTTATCTTACTCAATTTTTAATATTTATAAAATAAAATAAAATAAAATCACAGGTTGTAGATTATTTTTCAAGTCCATAACTAAATTCTTAACAATTTTGTATTTTGAATCATTCTCTACTTCTTTCTACTTACTATTTTTTTCCTGTATGTTGTACAATTCCAAATGATGTGAAAATTTTCAAGCATGTAGCCAACTTGTCTAAGAAAAAGAATCCAAAAAAGCACTTGCAATTTGGACATTTTTTTGTAGAAAAGTGAGCTTGTGAAGTGCAGCTGCCTTGTTTTTTGCAGGGCCCAAAAAATGATTTTAGTGAATTTGAATGTTTATATCTTGCAATCCACACAATGAAAATTTCTGAAATTCTTATCACATGTTCTCTCAGTCAACATACTATAAGAACCTATGGTTAAATGTGTAAAAAATTCAAAAAATTCAAAAAATTCAAAAAATTCAAAAATTTGATATTTGTAATAATAAGGGCATTTTTGGAGCATTTTTGGTGAAAACATACTCATAGTCCTTTATGGGTTAACATCCTCTTATTTGCCTCGCTTCCTTCACTTTCCTAACATGATAATGTTGATGCATGCTTGGAGTTGCCTTAATCTTATAACGCCCAACCCCTTTTTTTGAACTTTTGAAATTTTTTGAAGTCTGATACAAATTTATATTTACCCCGATTTCATCAATTTGGTACGGAGTACTAAAAACCATTCAAGCTATTGGATGAATGAGAAGTTATTGGAATGAAACATCATCCAGATTACATTAGGGTTACACCCTTGCTGGAGAGGAGTGAGAATGCAGGAGAGTTTCACGAGATTCTTTCTATGTTTGAGAGATGGGTACAGTGGCGTTGTTGGAGAAAGAGTTGTGCATAGTTTTAATGGGTTGGTGAGTAGAGTGTTGCGATTACTCGTGCTGTTACAGAGCCTATGTTCTCACGATTTGAAGCACACAAAGTTGCGTCAATTCCCACAATTTGTGGACACAATGGATCATTTCAGTTGCGGATGAGCTGGTATGTTCGAAATTTTAAACCTCTTGTTGATGTTTTCACTTCTAGCATGAATTTGATCCAAAAAGGATGATGGTCATTTATGATTCTGAGGACTTTGTCTACTTCGCTATTTTGTCTACTTGAAGCCACGTCAAATTCGTAGTTTTTTCAACAAGTAACGGACGGGTCATGTGAAGATCTCGTCGTCATTTTGGTTTGGAATTCTTCTTATTTTCATCGAGAAATCTGATTTAATCCACTGTTTTGCTGATCAAACTTAAGGTCGTGATCCAGGGCGAATCTAGGGCAGCTTAGAAGTAGTTGATTGATGTGGAACCTTTAGGCAAATTCTTGTGGTGGAAGTTCTGAATTTGTAGAAGCATGATATTGGTTAGGAGGTGGAGTGAGATTGCAATTCTACCTGAGCTATAGTTTGAAAGGAGCGGGTGACTTTAGAGGTGATGGGAGCTGACAGAGCAGCGGTTATCATTCTAGTTTGGTTCTAGTGTTCCTTTGTCATTTTTGTTCCAGTCTGCTGGCACTGGTTCAAACTTTGGTTCATTTTGCTTAAGTGCAGGTTTTGAATGAAGGCGAAAGAAGGAACAGAGGATGATAAATGTTTCGTTTTGCTGCAAGTGGAGCAAGTTAATCATATATACTACTATGAAGAAAAGTGATGCTTTTAAGACAGCCATGTAGCGTTCTCCTGGATTATCGCCAGTAACACCAATGTCGGTTCCAGTAGTGTTTGTGTCTAGCCCCTGTTCAATCATGGCCACTGTTCAGTTTCGTAATGGGCAAGTCGAGGCCGAGGTGGACGATCAGATTGCTGCTGACTTGAACATTACTTGGGAGACTCCTTCGACTCCCGTGCATCCGGACGACTATGTCGTCATGAACGGTATTCCATCTCCCACTTGCCTGTTTAGGGTTTAGGTTTAGGGTTTAGGATTTAGGTTAACTTGATGACAATTTCTCGTGAATTTGCTTCAGTTGCAGACTTCATGCTTGCAAGTGGGCCTATGGTCTATGTTTTCGTTCCTGCAGACACACATATTCGTATTGGTTCTACTCACTGAGTTTAATCTGAAGGGCACTATGTAACTGGAGAATTCTGATGCAATAGGGACCATTTAACTACTTGAATAGATCTGAGCTCAGACATTTGCACTGCATCGAGGGTGGTAGAAAGATAATAGATTTGGGAGTATAACTATCTATGCTGGAGATTGTGATTCAACTTCTTCATTGTTTTGTGATTGGCAAGATCGTGTGATGAGATGATAGAAAACTGGGCACATTAATGTGGGCACAGGGTTGCGGATGGTGCGACCTTACTTCTTTGAATTCCTTGCCCACGTGCGTTTCTTAACCTGTAATTTTTTCTTGAAACTTGTGATTTCTCAAATGTGCCATTTGAATGAATATATTGTTTTAGCAATATGTTGCTGGCTTCTCATTCTGTTGTGGATTCTTGAGCATTTTCCGTCCTCATTTTTTACTCTACAAAAATATGTCGAAGGCAATTATCACGAAGGCATATTCACCTAACTTTGTACGAGAGGGAAATACTTAATGTCCTTGCAGATTTCTGAGATGAATATGGGTAGTTGCAGGTCAAGAGACGATGGGCAGGAAAAACTGTAGTGGATTTGTTCGCACATGAGTTCCGGCAGCGTCCTCGCGAGTACTATGTGCGGCCACATTTCACTTCTCTCCTTCTGTGATTATTACTGTTTGGGGCATTGTTAACAAATTACAGAAGACCTCACAATTATAAAATTTTCTTTCCTGTGTTTGAGAGGCAAGCATCGTTTGTTCGAAGTGTCCTCAATTGACTTTAGGCTGTTTCAATCTCCTGGGCACGTGGAGTGTATGGATTTCCTTGGATGCAATATTAGATCGTTTTTGTCATGGACATGATTCTGGAAGACTTGCAATGCTCACTAGGATTTATTGAAATTTCCTGAGAGTCATACCTTGTTGTTTTCTAATTTAAGTCAGTCTAGTTTTCCTGTTGTAAACAAGTTCTCACATGTTGGCTCTATGTAGGAGGATGCAGTCAAGCGGGGTCGCATCCGAGTGGAAGGAAAGATGGTGGCACGTTCGTACGTGGTCCGTGACTCAGAAAAAATGAGTCACTTTGTTCACAGGTCGATAAACGCTGCAGTCATTTTTCGTTATTGAAATTGGTATTCGTGGGGATTTAGGTTGAATTTATTCCTGGAGCTTTGGATCGTATGCGGCAGGGGCCTGTGCACATTCTACTACTTTCAGGGACTGCTATTATGTCTTACAGCTATTTGGGGATGACGTATTTTGATTGAGCAGGCATGAACCACCTGTATTAGCAGGAGCAGTGACTATCTTAGAAGAAGGATCGGATGTCATTACTGTCTGCAAACCAGCTTCAGTTCCTGTAACATTGCTTGCACCTTCCTTCTTGTTCAGTATGCCCTCATGTTGATGTTTAAGGTGCATGGCATGGTATTGAAATGTTTTTATTGAACTTCTAAGATGAATAGTCAAGAGGATGGATAATTAGAGAGGGACTATAGATAATTGCTAGAGGTTGTTTGACAATTTTCTGAGACCTAAACCTGCCAAAGAAATGTGACCGTGCAATATCAGATAATTTTGCTTTCTACCAATGAGTTAAATGAAACTTTATGCCAGATTTTGAAGTACCCTATGTGGTGAAGTAGTGTCTTAAATTTGACTGATGCCATCGTGATGCCTTCCTTCTGTGCAGGTGCATCCGTGTGGGCAATATCGCAAGAATACGGTGGTGAGCATTTTGGAGGCTGAGCATAAGACTGGTCCACTTTTTCGTATCCTGTCAAGAGGTCTGCCAGAATTCTAGTTACCAGTTCACTCTATCCAAATTCTCCAATCAAGTGTTCAGTTCTCAGCATTTAGCGATTTATCGTTCTCACTTCGCTTAAGACTTGTGATATTTTTTGTTGAAATGCTTTATCTTTAGCAAGAACGAAATGAGACTCCTTCACTACCGGTACCTGGGAAAAGCTGTGCACCGTTTGGATCGGTTAGTTTCAGGGCTGCTCATATTGGCACGGAATTCTCGCACCGCAGATTTTTTTCGACAGGAGGTATTACAACACTACAGTATTTTTTCATCGCTCTTTCTATGTCAAGGCATTCGCATGGCCGATTTTTCAATTGAGGAAACTGTTCATTTAGTCCTATCGGTAGTCTGTGTCTGCTCTATCCTATTTTCGTGTCACGTAACGGTGTTTGAAATTGGCAGATTGCGGCTGGAGTCGTTCAGAAGCAATATGTGGCTAAGGTGAAGGGTGTTTTCCCAGCCGAGGAGGTAAATTCTGCCTCCTAACTGCTGGCGGTCTTCTACATTGCTTGATATTAGTATCACTTTTGGGCCAGGAGCTCATATGCATATTGAAACGAGGCAATATTCAATCACATTTTAGTGGTTTTAAGAAAGCGTATTGCACAGGTAGAATCGAATGCAGCAGTGATTTACGATCCCCGGGAAGGCAAGAGCTATGTTGAGGTATAAGATTGTCCTTTAGTGGATTATGTGTCTAGGTGTGTAGTGATGTTTTGTGTCATTGTTTTGTGAGGCAATGCTTTGCGATTTTTAGTGAACTGAATCCTCTTGGTTTTGGAGTTCTGCAAGATCATCTTGTGGATTCAATGCAATTCATACTCCAATCGATTTGGATGTAGAATACTTATTGAGAAATCTGCCAATATTGTTCTCTAGGGTTTTAGGATTTTAAGGTTTACGGTACTGTATATTTTTGTGATCCGTATCTCTATTTCAAGGCATGGCCTTTCTGAGACATAGATGTTGTCTACATTTCATTTTGTGACTGGATTGCCAGGTACGAACTCCTGCAGACGAAATTGTAGCCGAGATGGAATCTACAATTAAAACAGCTTCTAGAAAAGCTCCAGGAAGTGAAGCAAAGGGCAAGGAGTCATGTACAAGGTTTCAGAGATTGAGTACCAACGGTGTTGAAAGTTTTGTACGTTGCATGCCACAAACTGGCCGCACGCATCAGGTGAGATTCCTTGATGATTGCCTGTACTTCAATCTTTGGTACCCTCGATTTTAGCATTATTAAAATGCAGCTCATTTAACGTTTTATATTGTCACTGCAGGTCCGGTGCTTCAACTTTTGCTGCCACTAAAAGCTACCTCCCAGCAATTTTGAGTCTCAGTACTCTGGTTTGATCGCATTGTATCTAAATTTCTAAGGGTTACAGTTGCGTTGCTGCTTCAAAATTGTGTCCAAGTCCGTTGATAAGGAGTTCCTCTACTTTACAATCACAGTGTTCGCTTTTAATTGACAAAAATAGGATCTTTCTGCAGATTCGTGTGCACTTGCAACATTTGGGCTACCCAATAGCAAACGATGCCCTCTACCTTCACTCTAATGCTGCCAAGCGGTCAAAGAGGAATACAACCGCTGACAGAGCTGCTAAATTTACGGAGATACCAGAAACTTTGTCAAGCGTAGAGAGGACCTCTTGTACTATTTCCACGGCCGACGCGATCAACAGCGACTTAGAGTTAGTTTCAAGCAGAGACCCAACCCTGGCTGCAGATGTAGTAAATGCCACACAGGGTGAAGTTATTTGTGATAGTGAACGGGAGCTTTCTAAGAATAATGAAGATGTTGACTGCCTAAGAAGCGTAGTTGCGTGCAATGGTGGCGATCCAGATGCTTTAGTGTCCCATGAAGCTGATCGAGGTTGTCAACTGCGAAAGGAGGATCTTTCACAAGACGTTTCCAAGAGCACAAATATTGACTTCCTGGTCGATCCTCTTTGTACCCACTGCCCCAACTTCGAACCTTCAGGGTGCGTTTCATCTGAACCTGTGCTACTTTTAGAGAGGTTTAGGGCTTAGAGATGCTAATACTGTATATCACTCCTGCATTGGACCTTCTCAATTTACTTCGGTGATTCCAAGGGAGATATTGACAGTCGGGTGATGAATGCAGGCTCACTGGCGACGACGAGGGACTGTGGTTGCATTGCATCCGCTATTCAGGCACTAATTGGGCTTACGAGTGTCCTCTGCCGCAATGGGCTCTATGAAGTGGATGCTGAGAATCATAAGACGCATACATTTTCTCTACTTTATTTGAAATCCGTTGCTGGACCATTAGATAGTCTACCTCAACAGTCAAGGAGTCTAGACTTGACAGAACTTGTAATATTGTGGTGAAATCCACGAACCGGTAAAATCTTTGTCAAGGGAAAACAGTGCGTCATGATCATTGGTGGTTTCAGAATGTCAGGCGACGTGCTATAGATGATTTGTTGGCTTGTTATAAGCATTCGGTGTATTATTACTCCCTAAGTGGTATAAGTGGTAGAGTAAACTTTCTCACAGACACACACCGCACACACAAAATTCAAATCCTTCTCCACATGAATACACATGAATACAGAGACTTGCATGTTTTGAAATTTGGCATGATTATTAAATGTCAAGTTAAGATTCACTTTTGAAAAGTAGAATGCAAAAAAAAAAATTCCTACAAATTTTATTGCAATTTAAAGGCAATGAAGTTGAAATCTAATTCAAAATCTTGCAACCTTTTGCTGCACAGTGTATGGTTATTGGGTAGTGGTATGAAATTTTGTTCCTATCACAATTGAATTGGTAGTTGAGTTGTGTGGTTATTATTTGGTTATTATTTGGTAACTGGAACGGTTGTTATTTGGATCTATACGGTAAATGGTAGGTTTATTCTATATCTTAGCCTTGAGGGGGACAAAATAATTCCACTAAGGCGGAGGGATCCTAATCCTATCCTATTGTTTCCTCTCAAGCAAAGTCCTTCTCAAATTGTAATTATAAATAATGCTAAAATGGTAATTTCATAACATGGGGGTGTATGGTAGAACGCAAAGTGGGTAGTTTTTAGATGAGTGAAAGAATGAAAGTAGAAAGCATAGTATTTGCCATGCAAACTCTTATTTTATATGAAATTGACCATAAATTAATTTGAATGTCCAATTAATATTCAAGTGTTGGAAAACTGAAATTGAAAAAAATTACTTTATACTTCATAATTTGGACATCCACATTTTTAGATCATAATTTGAATATAATATGTGTTTTTTGCATGTCAACTTCTTTTTAATTATCAAATCATGATTAGGGCCAATGGAACTATGCAGAGATGTTACAAATAGTCAATAATGAATTTATCTCTTAATTTATATTCAATTTTTTATATATTTACACTTTCATAGTTCATCTATTTAGAAAATTATCTTAAATTCAATCTTGTTAGGATACAATATTTATATTTTCTTCAAAAGTGCAAACATTGTCTATATTTTATTTTTCATTTCCAAATTTTAGAATATTATTTTTGTTTTTAGAAAAACACTTATACTACTAGTAAAAACTTGCAATAAATAAGGCTCATTTTTCTTATGATCTTCCTTCTTAAATTTTAGCTTTAAACTACCAATATCAATAATGGAAATTCACTTTCTTTGCAACAATGAAGTTCATGGCTTACCAATCATCTATATTGCATATATTATTCACTTAAGAGAATTTCTCCAATGCTTGTCGAAAATTCATAAGATAAATGGAAACTTTTATTCCCACATATTCATAAGACTAGTTTTAGAGAACTTGAATCAATCCAAAAATATTATCAAGTTGCTACTAGTTCATTAACATCCACACCTATTTGTATCCATCTCAAATGCTATTAAAGGTACATAATTGCACAATTTGCATGAATTGTAAAAGATCAACTTCTTTTGCATGGTAGTTATCAATGTCAAAATTTATTTTTAGGAGGTCTGGATGCCAAAATCAACAAGCCTTCTATTGCCTCTTGTGCATAGCAAGGTCCTTCTACTCCTTTGTCTATACATAAAAATATCAGATAAGGCAATCTTAGCCACATTTGTTTCATTTTCTTATTATATTTAAGGAGCCAAATGATGACTTCTATTTCAAAGTAAACAATGCATAATAATTAAAGGAAAATTTAAAAATGTATCAATTCATTAAAATAAATCTCAATAAATTTGGTTAAGAAAGTCTTTACTTTCTTAAAGCCCATGGGATGATTGGCACAACTATTGTAAGAGGCTCATGTAGAACAATTGCTAAATATAAACCCTCATCCTTGTCCTCATTGTTACCTTCAGACTTTACTAGGATAGTGATTGTATCTTAGATTAGATTCTTCATCACTAGAATATAGGCTACTTGCCAACATCCACAATTGAAAAGTTTCAATATTTTGTATTTATTTTGTTTTGAAATTGCCTCTACAAATCGTACATAAATAGAATTTGTGAATTGTGAGGCAATAATTCATTATTGGTTAATTGATTTAAATCTCGCAAAGAAATATAAAATAAAACATTTGAAAGTAAAATGTAATTAAAGAATGTTGCTTTGAAGATCAATGTTTGATGAGATTAGTCTTAGTACTCTTTGCAACTTTGCAATTTTGTTTCTTCTTCCTTTTCATATTATTAGACTTGGGCACTTGAGTGTCCTTCGAGATGGACTTTGGGGCACAAATTGCTAGATTTTCTTCTGATGTTAGATTTCCGAGAGTCTCCTCCTTAGCCAAGAACTTGATCAGACCTGAAAATCATGTTGATTGGTAATTAATCTCTCGATGTTATATTCTTAAATTAATCAAATTTTATGTAATGAAAGTGATGACACTTTTCACTTCAAGAAATTAATATTGTATCACATAAGGCAAGAGGAATCTCAAAATGAGTGGGTTCAAATTTGTTGTATTTTCCACGGCTCTCTCCAGTTAAGTACTTCAAAAAATCTACGGTTGTCAAGGTCTTTCTCTGTAGTACCATGAGGATGCAATTAATCAGCTCAGCTTGGACTCTACTTTGGAGAGAAAAGATTGTTGCAAAATCTTCTAAATAATCTAAGTATCATAGCACTCAACACTGATAAAAAACAAAAAAACATTACATTTAATGAATGATTGTATGTAAGTTACCAAGTGCTCGTCTTCCTTGTAATCTTCTCTGTTGAAATTCAGTTTTATCTCTCTTTTTGAGCAACTTATCTCCATTTTGAGCAAGGCACGATCTTGGCATCTGGCAAGGGAAGCCATATGAAAAGGGTCTTTCAAGCTTTAAGCTTATATCCAACCAGAGGCTACAATGCATTTCTAGATGTCAGTGATTTCAACATGAAGAAGATTGCTTGAAAAGAATTATCAAGTTAATATGACTTATGAAGATGAAACCAAGTGTACAAATTTGCAGAATGTTGATCAATACCTTGCTGCCAATCTCTGTCAAATGTCAAATGTGTGCCTGAGAGGTGAGCCAGAACAAATAATAGCAATCTAACGCTAAAAATGCACAAAAAATCTAGGTGCAAGGTTCAATGAAAAAAATACTTCATATTAAATATAGAGTATATTTTATTTAAATTTGTATTGAATGGGACATGCAGCAGAAGACGTCTTATGCAAAAAACTCAACTGCGTGTTTTTTTTCAATGTGTTGTGTACATTAACTTTTGGCTAGAACTAATGAAAGTATGAAACTATCTCCAGTTTACAGTAGTGTGTTTTCAATGAGATTGGACTTTCATTCAAAATAGCAAACTATATGTCTGTAAAGAACTACAAATGTCTCATGAAGTTAGGCAGAAGTACCAATGAAAAGACATTTTCCTCCAACTTTTGGCTCCCTGTGATGCACAGATGGTAACTTGTTGGCTGTTAAAATGATGGACACTGTACTACAATTGATTGTGATAAAACCATGATATTTTGATTTTATTTCATTCTATATGCATTTTGAATGTCCCTAATTTGATAAATTGAAGGTTTTCACTCGTGCAAAGATTTGCAAAGACAAACGTTTGCAATAGTGCAAAGATTCTAAACTCAAAGAACTTGTCACTACTGTGACAAAAGCCAAAACCATGAAAATAATCAATAAAATTTGGAATTATTTATCCATAGCTTGAACTTATGACCCACCTCACCCAAGCACCCCATCAGCCATAATCATCAAAATACACATTGACATATGTGCCTGGCTCTTGCTTTTGTGGGCTTTTATGTGCATCATTCTTTTGAAGGCATGATGAAGTTCACCATAGCAATCCTCATACAAGCAACTTGCTCTAGCTTGCTTCAAGAGCGTGGCCAACAAGGACACAAATGCAATCAATACAAGAAAGAACACTTCATAGAAAGAAGCTTCCCAAGTTTTAAACAATGACAGTGAGGTGAAGACCATGCCCTTGTACCAATTTATAGTTCAGAAAAGCATCAACTACCGAGATGACTTGAAATTGTGTTGTATCATCATGTTTCACTCTTGTTAGTAAATCCAATTTATACCCAAAGAAAAGGATTGGTTGATAGGTTTGATAATTTATAATAGGTGAGGGTAGAAACAAAAGCTTGAAAGATACTAAGGTAGGAGGTGCTAAAAGTGTTTGTAATGCAAGGGAATTTATTGGAGTTTTGAATGTATCAATAGTGAACATAATACTTTTAGAATCATGTGCTATTTTGGACCTTTGCGGAATTAGTTGTGAATTTTTACATCCTAAGATTGAATTACGTGCTGAAATCTTAAAAAAATAATATTGTAATAAACTTTCATCAAATGAATATAATGAAATTGAAGTTGTGTTAAATATAGTTTGATTCAAAAGGTTAAATCATAAAGGCAAGGTTGGAAAAAATCCATTTCTTCTTATTTCAAACATTATAATCTCTCAATCTATTGGGTCAAAGTTTTTGAAATTTTTTCCACATATTCCTATAGTAGTCTAGTACAAATTTATATGGATGTATTTTTGAAAAAAAAAAAGAAAAAAACATTTTTTTCTCACTACCCTAAAAATGGGATTTTTTCACAACTTCTACCTAAAATGTGCCTTAGTCCTTTAGGGTTAAAAATTGATGGTAGTGCATTCAAAATACTATATTATCTTGTGGTTTCTTTTACATCAAAGACAATCATAGATTTCTTGTTGCATTTTGTTCACCTGTTCACAAGGACGAGATGATTGAATGCAAGTCCACAATAGCTATGGCTAACCATATTCATTGTCATAAATCCCTTCTACGAAAATGAAATACAAAGTCTTCTTTGTTGAGCAAGGAAGAGACGTTCATCCCTAAATGGCCAAGCCCACTTTTGGGTTTCATTTGAGTGTAGTTCAATCATTTTTATAAATCAAGTCTCAAACAATTGGTGAAGATTTTCCTTCAGAGTGACCAGAGTGACCATAACATTTAGTAGCCTTCATAGAGGCTACCTTTTCCTCTCCAAAGTCTTCATCCACAAAATTCATCCACACATCATTAATGCAAGCTTCGGAATATGAATAGTGGCAGTTCATTTATGGTGTGCTCTATTCTTTTTGCTAATTCTAGGATCAAACTTACAAACCCAACAAATAATTTATAATGAAAGATGGTTTGCCAAAAGTCCAAAAAATTCATTGAATAATATATCAATGCAATTTAACCATATGCCATCCAAAACATATTTTGATGGTAAATTGAAAATATTACTTCATAGACATTTGTGGGGAAGAAGAATAGAAACATCATTTTTATATTGAAATCCATTATCCATCATGACTCTTCAAAGAAATTGAGATAATTTGAAGATGAGAGCTTCACCGCTCATTGTCAAAATGTCAAAATTGTGTTAAAACTAGAAGTTTAGACCTCATTTAGTCATAGTAGCATAATTTTTTTCAAAAAACTTTGCACTAAATAAAGTTGTAAAATCAAAATAAGTTTTGTCTCCAAGAATCAGTTCGATATTTCAAGTCTCCAATCAAAAGTTATGCACAAATTTTAGAAAAACATTGGAAGGGGCATTTTTTTGGACTTTTTCAAACATCTTCTCTGAAATCTGTCCATAACTTTTTTATAGAGTCTTGAAATATAAAACAGACTCTCGAAGATTAAACTTAGTTTGATTTTACAACTTTCTTTAGTGCAAAGTTTTTGGAAAAAAATTATACTACTATGACTCAATGAGGTCTAAAATTATAGTTTTAACACAATTTTTACATTTTACTTAACTATGAGCAGTTGGGCTCCTTCTATTTCTAATTTACATATCCAACATTGTTTATTTTACCTTCTACCACCCCAATGTATATATCCAACTTCTCTTCTCACTCGAGATTCAGAATGTTATTGGTCTTTGTATCAAGGCAAGGTATTAGTTCAATTCATTAATTTCAATGAATAGAATGTTGATTTCTTAAAAAAATTCATGTATTGGCACTTACTTTAAGTTACTATCTGTATACTATGAGTTATCCATGTATTCATTTCAATTCTTTGACATATTTCAATGTGTGTACATAAAGTTATTGATGGAGTGTAGAATATACCACACCAATTCATCCCCTGGATAAAATGATGTAGAATATTCCACATCATTCAGTCGCAAGAAGGCATTATTATCAACTACTATTGAATGTTATGATTGGAGGTCCTTCAAGTAGATTCAATAAAGATTTGAAGAGAGCTAATAACCTTGAGATCATACCAGCATTCACAGAACTGGTTAACCCCTATCGGACCAAACACCGTTTTTTGACAACATAGCGTTTTTGGGCAGCTCACCACGAATGGAATTTTTCTTTTTTTTCTTTGAAATTTTCACACAAGATGTGCCTGAGGAGTAGCTTTAGGGCCCAACAATTTTCATAACTTTTGACCACATGGTTAAAAAGTTATGGTATGATATGTAGTTTTCATTGTTCGGCGAGCAGCCCGGGCAGCAAAAAAAACTTCTTTAAAAATCATTTTCTAGAGAAATAAAAATTTGAAATTGATTCTTTAGATTTATGTGCACAAGGAAAGCTTTGAATCATTCCACTTTGATTTATGAGATGAAAGTTATGAGGAATTTTAGTTGTGGGTAGTTTGCGGGTAGTTATGGAATCTCTACTCTAAAATAATCTTTGAAGTCCTTTATTTAACTCAATTTTCAATATTTTTGGAAAAAAATATAAATACAAGTTGTAGATTGTTTATTACAACATTACAATCGTTTGGATTGGCATTTTTCAATTCCATAATTAAATCCTTAACAATTTAGTGTTTTGAATCATTTTCTACTTCTTCCTACTTACTATTTTTTTCCTATATGTTGTACAATTCCAAATGATCTAAAAAATTTCAAGCATGTAGCTAACTTGCTTTGAAGAATGAATCCAAAGAGTTACCACCATTTTGGACATTTTTTCATACAAATGTGACCATGTGAAGTGCAGCTGCCCGGTTTTTCGCAGGGACAGAAAAAGGGTTTTTGTCACTTCAAATGCTTATATCTTGCAATCTACACGGTGGAAATTTCTGAAATTTTTTCCACATCTTCTCAAACTAGTTTACTACAAGATCCTACGGTCACATGTGTCCAAAGATGTTTTTTTTCCGAAATTTGGTACTTGTACTAGAAATGGCAGTTTAGGAGCGTTTTTAGTGAAAACATAGTCCAAAACCTTTAGGGGTTAAAATTTGTTCCATTGCTACTTTAAAAAATTTAGTAGCTAAATGTACATTGGAGAAAAAAATTAGATTTTAGTCAAAATTGCAACAAACTATAGAATTTGATAGTCACTTTGCAACTTCCTTGACATTGAAATT
The DNA here is from genome assembly GCA_951230915.1 of Antitrichia curtipendula. Classification (NCBI taxonomy): domain Eukaryota; kingdom Viridiplantae; phylum Streptophyta; class Bryopsida; order Hypnales; family Leucodontaceae; genus Antitrichia; species Antitrichia curtipendula. The sequence goes on from OX579635.1 coordinate 26,208,699, forward strand.
AGCATCCATTTAGTCTGTTTTGTGTTATAGTACTCCCAAAAATTCCTTTCAACTTGCAAAATCCTTTCTATTTGATTTTTTTTTAGTACTATGCACTCTCAAGGTAGCCAAAGTTCATAACATTCAGTAGCAGAAGCAAAGTCTGCCTTCCCTCTGACAGAATGGTGTGGAATATTCCACACCATTTCATCCATTGGATGATATGGTGTGGAATATTCCACACCATCAGTAGCTATGGGGACACGCGTCGAAATTTGTCTGACAAACTCTGTTCAGAAGCAAGCAAGAGGGGGTTGGTGAACAAACTAGAGAACACTCAAGGCTAACCCAAGCTGGGTTACTAAAAAATAATGCACTCAACCGGGTTAGTAAAAAAATTGCACTTAACTAGGTTAGCAACAGAATAAATATTTTGAATAAAAATTTCAAGGTAAAAGCATTCAACTTTGAACTCTAAGTTGCAATTTCCTCACAACATTTTGAAAGCCATTCATGATTCATGACTTTACAATGAGAAGACAACTCTTTATATACATATGGGGTGTTAGGAGGTAAAACAAACAATGTGGTACATATAAATTAAAATTAGTAGGAGCTCAATTACTCATAGTTAAGTCAATTTAAAACAAGAATTGTATTTAAAATAGAATTTCAGACCTCATTTAGTCATAGTAGAATAACTTTTTTTTTTTTTAAATTGAACTAAAAAAAGTTAAAACATCAAATTAAATTGCATATCCAAAAATCCGTTTGATATTTCAAGCCTCCAATTAAAAGTTATAGACAAATTTCAAAGAGGAGTTGGAAGGGACGTTTTCTTTTACATTTCCAAACATCCTCTTTGAATTTTGTCCATAACTTTTGATTGGAGGCTTGAAATATCAAACGGATTTTTGGAGATAAAGTTTAAATTGATTTAACAACTTTTACTTGTCCAAAATATTTTGAGAAAAGTTATTCTACTATGACTAAATGAGGTCTAAAATTCTACATCAAACATGATTTTTACATTTTGACAATGAGTGGTCAAGCTCTCATTTTCAAATTATCCCATATCCTTTGAGGAATCATGATTGATAATTGATTTCAATATAAAAATGACAGTTTCTACCTTCCTTACTACAAATGTCCTTATTGGTCCATCAAAATTGTTTTTGTTGGCTACTTAGGGTTAAATGACATTGGGATAGGGTTTTCAAGATTCTCGGCAAATCATCTTAAAAATTTTGATGGCCCAATTTGAATTTTCTTTGGCTGGTTCAAGGTTTTGCAAAAAGAATAGTGTACATAAATCTACTGCCACGATCTTGGTGCTGGGTACTGAAACTTTCTTTAATTCTCAGGTGGATGTTTTTCGTGGATGAGGCCTCCAAAGAGGGAAAGGCAGGCTCTCTGAAGGCTACTGAATGTTGTGTTGATGCTTGTTTGTCTTGAAGGTAGCATTTTGCACTAAATTCCATAAACTAGTTCTGGGATCACTGGATCAGACTCATGGGCTTTCAGATTGTAAGGTTTGAGTGAGATGGTTTTATCTAAAATTAGGAAAAATTTCCACCTGTTTGTTGATTCTTTGGATGCCACTACCATATGGCACCCCCAAAATTCAGGCATGCTACAAAATATGAACATAATCTTCTGATCAGTCAGTCACCATTTGAATCCATAATTTGCATCCACGTACCAATCATCCAACATTTTATAAGGAGTTTGTAATTGACCATCCCAGTATAGGCAACCTAACACATTAAGTTAATACAAACGGCAGCCTCAGTTTGGATTTTGAAAGCACTAAATGTCAAATTCAATTAACCCCTAAAGGTTTTTGACTATGTTTTCACTAAAAACGCTCCCAAACTGCCATTTCTAGTACAAGTACCAAATTTTGGAAAAAAAACATCTTTGGACACATGTGACCGTAGGATCTTGTAGTAAACTAGTTTGAGAAGATATGGAAAAAATTTCAGAAATTTCCACCGTGTAGATTGCAAGATATAAGCATTTGAAGTGACAAAAACCCTTTTTCTGTCCCTGCGAAAAACCGGGCAGCTGCACTTCACATGGTCACATTTGTATGAAAAAATGTCCAAAATGGTGGTAACTCTTTGGATTCATTCTTCAAAGCAAGTTAGCTACATGCTTGAAAAATTTTAGATCATTTGGAATTGTACAACATATAGGAAAAAAATAGTAAGTAGAAAAAAGTAGAAAATGATTCAAAACACTAAATTGTTAAGGATTTAATTATGGAATTGAAAAATGCCAATCCAAACGATTTTAATGTTGTAATAAACAATCTACACCTTGTGTTTATATTTTTTTCCAAAAACATTGAAAATTGAGTTAAATAAAGGACTTCAAAGTTTATTTAAGAGTAGAGATTCCATAACTACCCGCAAACTACCCACAATTAAAATTCCTCATAACTTTCATCTCATAAATCAAGGTGGAATGATTCAAAGCTTTCCTTGTGCACATAAATCTAGAGAACCAATTTCAAATTTTTATTTCTCTAGAAAATGATTTTTAAAGAAGTTTTTTTTGCTGCCCGGGCTGCTCGCTGAACAATGAAAACTACATATCATACCATAACTTTTTAACCATGTGGTCAAAAGTTATGAAAATTGTTGGGCCCTAAAGCTACTCCTCAGGCACATCTTGTGTGAAAATTTCAAAGAAAAAAAATAAAAATTCCATTCGTGGTGAGCTGCCCAAAAACGCTATGTTGTCAAAAAACGGTGTTTGGTCCTTTAGGGGTTAAATGACAACGGTAGATGTGTAGGAATCCAAATCAAGCAACCATTGTGTTTAAAAAAAAAAATTTAAAATCAAGCTACTATTTGCAATTGAAATTATTGCAAAATGAATGATAGATGTATTTAGATCTCAAATTTTCATGAAAAATGGACTCACTGCCCATTGGGCAAAGCACTTTAGGACTGAAGGAAGTTTAGACACCCAAACTGGCACTTGTTGACTTTTGTACCTTGAGGATGAATTTAGACCCACCTTTGGACCGGATTCATTTGGATAACACCATGCTTAGCTTGACCCCTAAAAGTCCACCTCTAAAAGTCCACACATCCAAAGCGTGGATGTCTTGATAACTTTGATTATGATTTTCAATATAACCATTTTGAATAATTGGTTAAAATTTATAAATAAAAATGAAGCTCAACAAAATATCTTTCTGTTTCATATGAAAAATTTGAAAAATTTGAATTTTTTTAAATTATTGCAATTGTAAGCTCCATGTGTTAAAGTCAAAACAACACAATATGCTATGTTTTTCATTCATATTTTTCCCTTTTAAAATGAATTTTAAAACTAAATTTCAAAATTAAAATTTTCATTCTAATCTTCATTTATGGCAAAAATTACATATGATAATTGATATAATTTTATTTTCACCTTTAACTAACAAAAATCACACTAATTTGATTTTTTTTTATCAATTTTTTTGAATAAAATGATGTAAATAGGAAATCAACAGAAGGGTGACCAATCAATTCCCTATTCAACAAGGAGTGAGGTCAAGTTGTCTTCTAGTGCCCTACTTATTTCCCTTCTCATTGGTGAGGTGTTGAACATGGCAACAAAGGAAGAAGAAAGATTGGGGCAAATTTGAGGTATTCCACTCCCAAACAGTGAGGATCAACAACTCTTAAGTTATTCCAATATGGGTTTTTTGATACTGGGCTGGGGAAGAGACCTCTGGAATACCATTGGTCTACTCCAGCATTTCAACAAAGCCCGCCTTTGAATTAACGATCAACTGGACAAAGATCATTGGTTACAAATGATTTCCACAGTTATGACAAAACAAATGACAAAACAAATGATTTCCACAGTTATGAGCCCGTTGTTTAAAGGTTAATATTATGTCTCAAGAACAATATTAGACCAGAAATTCATGGTTCAATTGCATACAACACTCATTTTAGTAGTAGAGTTGTAAGGGAGATTCCAAGGTCAATTAGTTTGGGACATTACATGTTTTTCAGCCCTTGTGGAGGGTTGCGAGTTCCCCAGGGTTTCCAGACTCTGGAATTGTCTAGAATTGCGCCGCAGAAGCTGCATGACGTGGCAAAGGGATTGCCATGTCATATATATATATATATATATATATAATTTTTTTTATTTTTTTATTTTTTTATTTTTATTTTATTTTTATTTTTTATTTTTTTTAAATTAATTAATGAACAGGCAACGGGAACAAGCCCGAAACAACCCTCCAGACCCCCAAAAAATCATCTAATGAGCAGGCAATAGTCATCCTAACAGACTCTAGTACAAGATATATGTTTGGTGCCGCTCCACAGTAGTTCTGTAGGTTACTGTGGATGGAATGAAGAACCTCTACTGAGCCTCTCCAAATGGCTACGAAGTAGTAAAAATGAGGAAAGAGTGGAATGGAGTTAACCACTATCGCTCTACCTGCAACGAAAAATCTTTGTGTGGTCCAATATTAGATTCTTTAGTTTCCTTGAGATTTGTTGTTGTAGGAACCGGTCGATGTTAGAGGTAGTTTAACCCCTAAACCCCTAAGGGTGTTTTCTGCCAAAAAACACTCAAAACTACCACTTCTGTTGTATTCACTTAAGGAAATCAATTTTTTTTTGTTTTTTTGGGAATTTAACCATAGGATCTTGTACTTAACTTGTCTGAGTTCATGTAGTTAAAATTTCATCAAATTTGACCGTAAGGATTGGAAGATATTAGCATTCAAAGTTGAACAAAAAGTTTTTTTTCAAGAAGATGCTTAAATTGCCTGAAAAACTAAGATTGTCTATAACATTCTCATCCCTAGTCCAAATAGAATGAATAAAAGCTTCACGTATAGGTAAGAACATAATCTTTTAGGAAGAAAATTCAAAAAAAATTATTTTGACTTTTTGTAATTTTTTTTGGGCTGCCCGTCAATCTCCAATTCTTGCTCATTGTGCCATAACTTTTTCATCTGGCATCCAATTGAAACAAAACTTATATATCCACAAAGCTCTTGCAAAGCTACACAACCTCAAAAAATCTCAAAAAGTTTCACTTCAAATTGAGACAATAGGAACCTACCCGGACCCAAATTGTCCCTCGAGGGGACAAGCGGAGTTTTAGGGGTTAAACACATCAAGACCATCCCACCATCCAACACAAACAAGGTACTTACCATCAATCTGTAGTAGTCTATCTATTTTATAGGCTCCAATTTCAATTTTACAATCAATAAGGCCTGGGAATTAGCTCAGAGTAGTATGCGCTTGATAGGAGACTTTTGGGATCCACATACCAAACAATTTAAGGGTGATTGCAAGAAAGTTCGAACGGTTTCAGTAGGATTTTACTAAACTGGTTTTATCTTCTGCTATGAGTTTTGAATTTTAAATCCAATGTCAAAAATAAAATATTGGTTTTAGATTTTTAGATTGTAAATTGTATCCCTTATTTTTCAAAAATAAAATAAAAATTATTTCATATTTAAGATTCAATTTCTCTAATTTGTCACATAGTTTTTTTGAGTGTTTTTTTTAGTACTAGGGAGTATCTAGATTTAATATACGAAAGCTACAATTTTGGTAGTCTATTTTCATACTAGTGGGGCATGTTCCATATGAAGGACATCAAAAAATATGTTATTTTATGTCCTCCAAGTTTAAGCAAATAGGCCCCAAAAGAGACTCCATAGCGTGCATACTTATGAACATTGAAGATGGTTTCAAGTCCATTTTTTTGGTGAAATCTCATCACCATCAAGTCTTCACAAATGAATTTTTTTTGAAAAATAAGGGATACAATTATATTCAAAACATCTAGAAATTTAATTTATTTATTTTTGGCATTGGATTTTTAAATTTCAAAGTTATAGCAAAAGACAAAACTAGTTTGGCAAAACGCTACCAAAATTGTTCGGTCTTCTTGCAATCATCCTTAAATCCTACAAAGATATTCCATCATTATTACCTCTTATGGAGACCAATCCTTATTACTAGCTTCATTTTATCTTCCAACTTCCACCAAATTGGCTAATATTTTTATCCAAACAATCTGATCAACTGCAAATCGATATTGGATTGATATGTTCTTCCGACACAAAGACTCACTTTCCAAAGTTGTTTCTTCTCTTGACCATAGACAAGGATGTCATTTACAAAGTTTTTCTCTTTAATTACTTTCTATTTGCTAATACTATTCAATCCCTTGATTTTAACCCCATAAAATGGCAATGGGATAATAGTGACCCACTACTAGAATATTTGACTACCACAAAAGAAAAACTCCTCATCAACCATTGCCTACCAAAGAACTATATCTTATAAGCAACTTTTTCACCTTCTAGCTTCATTTACGCCTAGGGTAAAGTTTCACTTGGGGTATCCAAAAAAGTTGTCTTCACTACAATTTCAGTCTACACCGGTGTGTCAAGCAAGTTCAACTTTTACTTACAATAAAGTATGACTTCACCAAATGTAGTTTTAACTATCTACACTTAAAACATATCAAGAAAAAAATTTCATTACAATCAAAAATTTTAAAGTATTTTTAATGGATTTTTTAGTTGAAAAAATAAGTTGCGTCTTATTTACCTAAAATCCTCAAAATCAAGCATTTGGAATATCAAACAATTTCATTTTAATATCATTTTTGGACATGACTTACATTTAATTGTGCATTGTATAAAATAATTTATTTTATCAATATAAAATTAAAAAATTGTGCACTATGAAGCTTGCAAATTTCAAAATTCAGCAGTTTATACCAACACATTCAATAGGTCCAAAAATAATAAAAGTTGAAAAAAAAATTCATCAAAAACGTACATCTTGATCTCATTTATATGCAAGATTTTTTTTTTTTATCATTTTATAGTCTTTTTAATTGATCAAAATGAACAAAATAGACAAATGTTGGAAGTTTTAAGCAAAAACCACCTAATTAGTATGTCCAAAAAGTGGTACCCTTATAGGAACTTAACCTCCCAAGTAGAGAGTAGTTTGGAATAAAGCTTGTCTACAAAAAGAAGTCGCTTTTATGTGGTCCATATGACATAATACAATGGTATCAACTCTTGATAGGCATACATTGCCCTGGGTATTAATATAAATATATTTATTCTATCTCACGAGATAATATGCTCCCCATGCATAAGTTTTTTCTTTATCTAAAAAGCATAGAAGGTTTGGGCATATGCACAATCAATCTTTCGTTACATGTATGGAGCTCCTCTAATTTTGGGACCCCATTGCAGTTTTGGTTCTACATAGTGTTTATTTGGTTCTAATCTATCTAATAAGTTTCTTGGCATTAGAATCATTTGAAACATTGTTAGAGGCTTATGGGGATTGCATGCAATAGCACAATTTTTGCTTATGAATGTTGGCCAATTGCCAACCTTCATAGAGCCTTGTAAGATGCCCTTCTTACCTTTAGGCAAGTTGCAATGCTCAAGGTTCAATAAGGCATTACAAGAAAAATGGGGCCCAAAAGGGTTGTAAAACAAGAACATCAGTGACATCACTTGCTCAAATTTTTTTAATTAAAAAAATGATTATTAAATAAATTAATAATCACAGTCCCTACTCATCAAAATTTGACCAACTAAGACTATCCTTTCTTGATTTTTTTATATAACAATGACATCAATCACAACATTGTTGGTTTAGAATTTGGGGGCCTTTTCAGTAGAAGAAAATTGCGTTTAACCCCTAAAATTTTTGACTATGTTTTCACCAAAAACGTTCCAAAACTGCCATTTCTAATACAAGTATCAAGTTTTAGAAAAAAACAACATTTTTGGACACATGTAACCATAGGATCTTGTAGTAAACTTGTTTGAGAAGATGTGGAAAAAATTTCAAAATTTTTCACTATGTGGATTGCATGATATTAGTGTTTGAATTGAGAAAAATCCTTTTTTTGTCCCTGCAAAAATCCGGGCAGCTGCACTTCACAAGGTCACATTTATATGAAAAAATGTCCAAAACGGTGGTTACTCTTTGGATTCATTTCTGAAGTCAAGTTGGCTATATGCTTGAAAAATTTCAGATCAATTGGATTTGTACAACATATAGGAAAAAAATAGTAAGTAGAAAGAAGTAGAAAATGATTCAAAACACTAAATTGTTAAGAATTTAATCATAGAATTACATAATGCCAATCCCAATGGTTATAATGTTGTAATGACCTATCTACACCCAATGTTTTTTGTTTTTTTCAAAAATATTGAAAATTGAGTAAAATAAAGGACTTCAAAGTTTATTTTAGAGTAGAGATTCCATAACTACCCTCAAACTAAGAATCCTCATAACTTTTGACTCATAGATCAAAATGGAATTCTTCAAAGCTTCCCGCGTATATATAAATCCAAAGAACCAATTTCAAATTTTTATTTTTTTTAAAAGTAATTCTTAAAGAATTTTTTTGCTGCCCGGGCTGCCTGCCGAGCATTGAAAATCACTTATCATGCAATAACTTTTTACCCATATAATCAAAAGTTATGAAAATTGTTCGACCTTAAAGCTACTCCTTGGGAGAATGTTGTGTGAAAATTTCAAAGAAAAAAAAAAATCTCCGCTCATAGTGAGCTGCCCAAAAAATCTATATTCTCAAAAAAGCATGTTCAATGCTTTAGGGGTTAAGTCAACACAACCAACTTGATGTTTTATGTTTCCAACATAAAATTATATGTTCCATTTTGTGTTGGAACGTAGAATTTTGTGCTAGAAACTGAAAAAACATCAAGTTGGTTGTGTTGACTTAAATGCAATTTTCTTCTAGTGTTCTTCAGGCCCTATTTTTCTTGTAATAGAGCGCACAACCACCCCCCACATGCTTGGAGGATGTAGTTAATATTCAATGTCATCTAGATTGAGTCTCTAGTGATTGCTTATAGGATTAGAGACACTATCATTTGGAACAAGTAAGAGCCTATTACTTATCTGTTTAATTGGGCTCTTTTTTTTTTTCTCCCTTTCTATCTTTTGTCCACCCTTTGACAAAGAAAAACAAGTTACAACATTTTAAAGAACATGACATTTGGATACCATATGCAAAAGTTATGAAGGATCAAAGTATTTTTTGCTAGAGTGTCTAAAATTGTTTTTTCCACTTAGGTACATATTGACTCTGGAGATTTTAGCGATGATGGTGATTTTAGATCAACATTAGAAAAAATATGAACATTGCAAAGGGCTAACCATTGCAAGGCCTAACCATGTCAACTTTCCTTTTCAAGTGTTATAAGTCTAAATGTGAGTAAGGTATGAAAATCTCAACCGTACAATATTGTAGTGTGCATGTTGTAGATGGTGTAAATCAAATTTGAGGTCATTTGACCGTATAGATTGAAAGATTATAATGTTTTAGTGTTGAAAAAAGATGCTGAAATTGACCTCAAAACACAATTCGAGGTGAAATTCGATTTCTAAACCTACTCAAATGAAAAAACTTTGATCTAAAAAGTGATTCAAAACCAAAGAAAAACACTTTGGTGAGAAAAAAAATCATTCAATTGACTCATTACGTTTGCAAAATTGTTTTGAAATGTCAAAAAACAGTGAAAAAAGTAGCAAAAAATCACATCTATTGCTGAACCTACCTCTACTAAAATGACTCTCAGTCAATCATGACTTCTTGGATTGGTATGAAATTTTTACTACAAGAACTAGACTAGTATGCGCAACTTTTCCAATAAAAATTATTGAAATCGAACCTTTTTTGAAGAAGTTATAAGCCGCCAAAGTTCACTGTAATGCAGAAATGTCTATATTTTGAACTTCGAATTGCTCCCAAGCATTCGAAACAACTTGGATTGACATGAAAATTTTTCCACATTAAGTAGACTTTATGGGGAACAAAACCCAAATTTTTTTATTGAAAAATAACATTTGATGAAAAAGATACAAGCCCCCGAAGTTGCAGCCATCTCAATGCAGTGTGGTGAACTGAAATTGAATCTGCGAACTTCGAATGGCTTCTAAAAATCCAATACATCTTAGATAGATCTGAAATTTTTACCACAAAAACTAGTCTAGTATGCGCAACTTTTCCAATAAGTTTTATTAAATTTGGACACCGGACGCAAAAGTTACAGCACTTTGAAGTCGACTGCTAGATTGTGTGAGGCCACTTTTGGGCCCCTTGGGCGGTGAGGGGTTAAGTGGACAACCTTGGATACTTTTTCTAGCACATTGGACATCTTTCTATTTCAATCTTTGTAGAGAGTGAGTAATTATGTCTTTGTTAAAAGATCTTTCTTGTGGTAAAAAAATAATAAAAATGTTTTTCTATTTGTTTCTATAGACTCTCAAAGTTTAGTTGATATCAAAATATGGTGTCTTAGGTAGTCGGTAGTTAATTAATATATTTTATTTGTTGCATGAGATTGTTTCTTCATGGAGTGATCAACAACTAACTAAGTGAAACTTCAAATGATATTCACTTCCTAGAAAATAGTCCAAAGGAGAATAAAAAATCTCCTTCAAGCAAGGTGTGGGTCTTGTTGTTTGCCCAATGTTTCTGTAGTCAAGGCATGCAAAAGTGAATAGTGAAAAGTGCTTGATTTTGCAACCTAAATATAATACTCAACAAGCCATATTCACTATTGGAGTGGGTCTAATAGGTTGAAACATTCCCAAAACATACCAAATATACTTTTTGTCAACAATTTTCTCAAAATCAAGCTTAAGAGGCTGAGCTGCTTAGCTTGTTGTTTAAAGGTCAAGAGATTGCAAACTAGGGGGTCATTGCTTTAGGCAAGGCCAACTCATTCTTCAAGACTTCAACACCACTTTTAAGCAAGTGGTGCTCATTTGGGAGGTAGTATGTAGGTTCCAATCTGTAAAATTAGGTTTAATCCTGAAACATCACTAGTACTAGAAAATGGTGTTTGGGCGACTTCATAACAATCATTACAAAAAATATGAGGCCTGCGGAAGGCCGTTAAGCCTGGACCCCGTAGTGATACTACGGAGTTCTTTCTCAAAAAAAAAAATTCAGAAACTGAAATTCTGACGTGGTCGAAGTTCCACGCCAGCGCTGACGTCAGCGCCACATCAGCGTGACGTCACTTTTCAATTTTTTTTTCTGGGAAAAAAAAAAAAAAAAAAAAAAAGTTTTTTTTTTTCAAAAAAAAAAAGTTTTTTTTTTTTTTTTTTTTTTTCCGTAATATCACCCGCGGGTCCCGAAAATCAGCACTCACGGCCTTGTTGAGGCCTCATATTTTTTGTAATGGTGAAAGATGATTAGAAATGATAATTGGAAAGTTTCTTGAACGGAAGTTCCTTTAGATGATGTTGGAAATTGCTTCATTGAGATATTTATGATCTTTCAATACAAAAAGATGCAACAAAAACGGATTACAAAATATGTTATTGTAGTGTATTTTGGAAAGTTGTTGCTCCTTGCTCTAAATCTGGAATTTTTCCATAAAAATGATAATTTTTGAGTTTAAGTCCCACTAATGAAATGAAATTCATTTACTCTAGTTTCTACTTTAGGTTGAATATTGGCAAAATTCCTAAAATTGAATATTTTATTACAATTTGAACTTTGGATGTATTTTCAGTGTCTATTAAATTCTAATTATAGAATGATAAAGAACTTTTGTTTGCACTAAAATGTTTTTCACTACAATATACACCTATAGTATAATTTTTTGAGATTTTTTGAGATAATTTTCTATTTGATATGATTTTTCATCACTTTTTCTTTAAATTTTTTCAAAAAATTCAATTTTTTACAAAAGAATCTAAAATTTTGTAACATATAGAAGATACAAGATTTCATCTTTGAAAAATAAAACTAAAAGTTCATTCACATTTAAGGTAAACCACCCTTTGACAAGCAAACCACCTATGTCAAGCACCTAAGGAATGATCCATTAGAATCTTACATCAACCCATAACAATATAACATGCTTTTCTAATTAATGAGATAGGATTACATTAGGTCAATTAGTGGCCAAAATCAATCTTTTGGATAATGATGATGAAGTTGTTAATGATTGCTCTAGGAACTTTTACCTTTTCAATGTAAATTCATCACAAGAAGTAATTTTTTAATTCCTTCATGTTGTGGTTATATTAGAAAATGTTGTAGCCATATTAGAATCATTGTGACTGCTTTAGGTGGTAAAATGACCATTATGGATACACTTTTGTTAGTTTTGGGGTAGTCTCTAAGAGACTTTTGGGGGCCAATTGGGCAATGCACTTCAAAAATTCATAAAAAATTCAAACTTTTGTCAAAATAATAAAATCTCAATTGCTCTCTTCTGTTCTCACACTTGTCTTTGTATGGAAAAAAAACGATTTTTTTTGCTAATGGCAATTAGGCAAACCACTTATTCTACTTGTCATAGGTTGGTTTATCTTAGTTGCTAAAAGGGGATATGTAAGGTAAAGGAATTTGGCTTGCAACTCCATAGTAATAGGCCTAAAGTTTTAGGATTAAGTTAAAATTGTAAGGTTGTATAGGGTGGATGCAAGGGTGGATGTATGGTTTGGCGTCTCAATATCGCCACTAATTGATTCATTAATCAACCATCTAGTGAGAGCCTTCATAAGTGTTTTCCTTCTTTTTTGAAAAACAATCAAAACAATCCCATTTAGAACTTCAAATGTACTATGTAAAGAATTTTTTATAAAAAAAGAAGTAAATAAATCCATAAGAAAATGACTTCCAAAGACTGGACCTAATTTTTATTCTGTAAAAGTCTATAACCATATAAAATACAATGATGTTGGTACCAAATAATTAATTTTTAGATAAATATTGTTTTCATTTACTCTTACATTAGTCAATCTATATGTATAAAATTAATAGTTGTGACAATTCATGCTTTTATCTTTTAAGAATCTATAAATCATTATTGATAGACATTGGTTGTCAAAAAAATACATAGATGTCTTCTTAACCCTTGGACGTCCTGCCGTGCCACTGTGGCCAGGAACGACGTATTTTTGGGTATTTGCTAGTGTTCCATCGAGCTGATTGAGTTAGGGTTTTGGAGAATAGCTGCAAGTACTGCCCTTGGGTACTTTCTGAAATCAAAACTACAATCCGATAACTTTTGCATGCTATGGGTGTTGTTATACGGTGTTTGGGATATGGCGTATGTAGTTTGAGCTTCGTTTGTACGCCCGGAGGTTCAGCCGTTTGACGTGTTCGACCGCGTTCCGATGTGGCGTCGGAAACCGGGAAATAGGTTTTGGCGGGATTGATGTAGTGGATTCCTGCACTTCGCAGTGGCAGTGTGCGCGTGATTATGTTGACAGGAGCGCTGCAAGCTTTCCAGACATTCCATCAACACACCCAATTTTGGTGGTGCAAGCGCCTTTCTGTTGCTGTTCCACGAGGACACAAATTGTGAGGGAGTGCGGCTATCTTTACGTACTTGTTTATGATTTGCAATTTCGCAATTTGGGAGAGGCCTGAAGGCAAGTCAGGTCATTACCTTCTTGAAGGCAGGGATTGGTGGAGTGAGTTAGGGTTTGATTTTTCTTTACGTTCTTTTGATTTTCAATTCAATTTGAGGCTGAGGGTGCATTGATCACTGCTCTCAAAGTAGGCGGTTGGGGTATGCAAGTAGTTTTTGGCGGCTTGGAAAGCGATCGGGAGTTTTATTGGGAGTACTGGGTAGGACAGATTTTGCCGACAGGTTTTGCCGCTTGCAATGTCTGGTGCCTGTGGGGTTCAGGGTTTAGCGGATCTTGTCATGACTTTGTCTGAACCACCATCGCCACCGCAAGGGCTAGAGTGCGAAGCCGAGACCCTCCAGATTTGGGCGTTGGACCATGGTGCGATAGTCCTCCAGTGCAAATTCATAGTTGGATTGATCACACCCCAGTGTTTGTGCAAGCAAGAGCTTTTGCCTTGCGCATCTCGTTCATTGCGAACAACGGACCCTGATTGGCACCTCTCCTATTTCGTCGACACATTCAACGTGCAGGAGCGTCTCGAGGAGAGTGACCCTCGCAATTTTAGTGACAGCGTCAATTTCTTGATTCGACATAGATTCTTTTCTAATTCACAGAAACCTAAGGATGGGCCGGATGCGTAGGGAGGCAACAAAGAATTCCAGGGAACCCAACCAGCCAACACACCCATTCAATAAACAAAGCATTCATGAGAAAAATTCGGTGACCTCATATCGAAGTTCAACTACGTGAATTGAGCACAATGCTTGGTGAAGGTGAAGGCGTATTTGGTGTCGACGATGCGTGCCCGTGCTCAGCCTAGTCGATGCGTAGTGGCACTCAGCCTAGCAGATGCACCGCTTGTACTTGGCATAGTCGATGCGCAAGGTTCGAAATACACCACAACAATGATCAACTCATAATCGTCGTGGGCACGAACACGACAATGAAACAACATCTGAAATAAAAACAGATGTGAAAGGAGCCTGAACAATAAACCTATGTTGTAACCAGATACCAAAATCTCAGCAATTCTATCCAAACACTGAAATGCATAAATCCGTGTGCACCTCTAAGAAACTTGTTTGAGACAGATAGCCCGACACTCTTCACATCCAGAGTGGGTACTCCTGGTGTTAGATCTGTAGCATGGGGCAATTGAGGCTATCTTTTGCCACTTCAATACATCCAGGAACTAATGCTACAAGCTCTCGTGTTGAGCACCTTGAAGGAAACCCTAAAAAAATTCAACTGACAACATCTAAAAATGCGACAGCGCTAGTCACAGGTGATGCTTACTGACGATAAACCTGCACAACATTGAATCATTGCAGCAAGTAAGAAGCCGAATCACATCCCCATAGAGGCCTCGGGAAATGGAGCAATTCATGACACGCTTACCTCCATTCCAACTTTCGAGGCCATATCTGCTGAAACTGCCAAACCCGCCCTTTCCATGTCATATGCATAACTGCTATCATTCCACGTTGGATGTGTCCTCCGGCGCACAAGAATCAGAGGTGGCGGAGCACCTACCATTTTGCAAACACGAAAATCTGAGCTGGCGATGAGAAGGAACCATAAAAAACTAGAGAACCTGCTTTCTACCGGGCCGCCCGGCGTTGCCGTACGAACGAAGCTGCATCCGCCCATTTCACAATCACAAGGGCGATCTTCACGGCAAAAAATGCGAGGAGGTCGCGAGCGCACACGCAGTACATCCTGCGGTTCGATCAAGCAAACAAGCTCCCAAGAAAAAGCAGGAAAATTGAAACGCACCGTACCGCTACTCTACGGTCTGCTCCATACGGAGCCCTCTCGACGTCCAAGGGTTAATCAAGTTCTTATGTTTTTTTTATTAAAAAAGTAGCATAAAGAACAATAATACTTTGTGTGATATTCACTTTGGAATGCATACCCTTCTCTAAAATCAACCTTGTGAGATGATTATTGAAACACCAAACCATGCATCCACCCTACAAGAAGGTGTCAATGACACTAATAGAATGGTTGACTTTGAACACCAAAAAATAGTGCTAGAGTGTGGTCCACATTGGCACCTAGCTAGTGCAAACATGACCTTGGGCACCATGTTCTGGCACTATTTCTTTGGTGCCCAAAGACCATCATTTCTACTATTGTACTTAGATATCATGTTTAGTTTAAATTAGTATTTTTTAAATACTAATTTTTCCTAATTCTAGGACCAAACTTCATAATCTACAAATAAATATAAAGATGGTTTGCAAAAATACAAAAATTCATTAATAATTCATTGAGTCAAATACCAATCTATCATTTGGCCATAATTTTTTCGATGGCCAAATGAAGGAATTACTTCATTGACATTAATTGTTGTGAGAATGAAGGATGGGCAATTTCGTTAAAATGGCGGTATTCCGTTAGTTTGGCACTTTTAACCGTTCAGACCGTGCACTCTGAAATGATCTGAAATCTACATCTATTTTAGATTTCTGACATCTATATCATTCCTAGATATCTGAAATCTATAAAAGTCCTAGTTTTTTCAAAAATTTCAGTCTAAAATCTATAACATTCATAGACTTCTGAAATATACAACAGTCCTAGATCTTTGAAATCTATCTTTGTCCTAGATGTCGCTTCTATGGTTTAGAGTGGGCACTCTGAAAATGGCACATGGAATACCGCCATTTTAACGAAATTGCCCATAAGGGTAGAAAGATCATTAAATTAATAAAATTTATTGTTCATCATGAATCTTCAAAGAAAAAAGGACAATTTGAAGATGAAAGCTTGACCGCTCATTGTCAAAACATAGGAATTCTATTCAAAGAAAATTTCAGACTTCATTTTGGCATAGAAAAAAAATTAATTCAAAAAATTTTGAACTTAGAAAAGTAAAGAAAGAAAGCTAAACTTCATCTCCCGAAATTTGTTTGTGATTTTGAACCTCTAAAAAAAAGATATGGTCAAAATTCAAAGAGGATGTTTGTAAGTGTTAAAGAAAATGTCCCTTCCAATCCTTGTATGTAAACTTTGTGCATAACTTTTGATTGGAGGCTTAAAATCTCAACAAAAATTTGAAGATGAAATTTGCCTTGATTTTTCACATTGACTTAATTCAAAGTTTTTTGAAAAGAGTTATTCTATTATGCCTAAATGAGGTCTAAAATCTTATTTTGAATACTATTCATGCTTTTGACTTGACTATGAGTGGTTGAGCTCTTACTAATCCTAATTTACATATCCCACTTTTTCCCATATGGATATGTTTACCTCCTACCACCTCATTTATATTAACAACTTGTCTTCTCATTTCACACATTCAATGACATTTGAAGCTATAAGAGAGACTCATGCAAGCATTATATGAGTAGTTCTATACTTGTATTAGGATAGAAAATCTACAATAAGTTAATAGTAATAGACTTAATTAGATGGGTTCCAAAATACCCATTTGTATAGAATGAAGAATTCTTTATGAATTTAATGTCAATTTTTTGAAAATTATATTGTAAGTGCCAAATCTTATTTTAAGACTTCAATTAAATATTTGGCACCAAAGTGCCGAACCTGCTCTGCGAGCACGGTAGTGTGATCAAGTTTTCTGTTTTCCATTTTTCTTTTTCTTTGAAATGGACAGGGTGAATTGCAAGAGTAAAAAGGAGTACACCTCAATCCGGTTCCGGAAGGAGGAGTAACGAATTGGATCCTCGAATTGGAGGAAGGCAGTGAAAGCTGTCACGTAGCTGGGGAGTACTGTAAAGCCCGTTAGAGCAAAAAAAGAACATTAGTACAGTGCACCAAGAGCACCAAAAATCAGACTCGATAATGGCACGACGTTTCTCACTACACTACCTCTATCTATGAAGCGAAGGAGATGGGTTTTCCTGGCCATGCAATGTCAACGTGGATTGTCTCTCCCCAAGCACGGAGGCAGATCCTAATGACGTTGATTGGATCAGCAGTGGAAAAAAGTTTGCACCTCGCACACCTGATCTGCTAGAGGATCGCGGCACGAAGAGCATCACAAGCCTTGTTTTGGGGTGCAGTTGGACATGCAACAGTGGCCTTGCGAGTCGTAGAAGTCAAGGGGAGAACCCAAGTTCAGTTGAGGATTTCGCGCGCGCCATATATATTTATGAACATGTTTTGTTTTTTCCTCTTTCTTTTGAAAGTAATGTTACAGTGACCATAAAAAGAAAACTAAGATAAAAATAATCGACTTGGTCGATAATCAACTCGGGTCCTGGTGGCTTCTGAAATAATCTGGAATTCTGAGTGTTTTGATCGAAGTGTGATCGACGCCAGGTTAAGACTTAAGAGTGCTTCTGAAGTGCGACGTTCGATACTGATTAGCATCTTGACAGACTAGCTAGGAAGAAGTGGCCGGGAGCAGCTACCGCCCAGGACCACCGTCCCAGGGCGCCCGACTGATTGCTTTCCACTTTTCCTTCTTTTTTGTTTTTTAATTGACATGGATTCTTTTTTTCAAAGAAAAAACCAAGTGGGAGAAGCTGTATAACCGGGTTGCAATGCTGGCTGGTTAGCACAAGTAACATAGCAGCAATGGGCTTGCCCCTTCTGTTTTAAAAGAAATGAAAAGTATGTATATCCATCG
This sequence comes from Antitrichia curtipendula, assembly GCA_951230915.1. NCBI lineage: Eukaryota > Viridiplantae > Streptophyta > Bryopsida > Hypnales > Leucodontaceae > Antitrichia > Antitrichia curtipendula. The sequence goes on from OX579635.1 coordinate 26,226,708, forward strand.
TTCCCCCACAAGAAATTCAGACCCATATGCATGTTTAGGAGATGCGCGCGCATGTGCTCCACAGGTTCACAAGATGCCGGAATATATATATAAATTTCATGTGTACAAAGCATGCATGCCGAAACAGAGGAATATCTCAGTTTTTATATATATTATATTTTTCTGAAACGCAAACCTCCTAGCTTCTCAATTCAAAATAACAAATCAGTGGCACGATCGGAGACTGACCGATCGAGCTTCAATCCACATAGGTGGAACAACCTGACCTTCATACGTATGATAGACTACCTGGTGTCGATGCACAAGGAGGAGTGATTAATTGCAATGTAGTAGACCACATTTGTACAGACGAGCATGAGACGAGCATGCAGAGGATTCTAAAAAAAGCTCGATTGGATAAAAAATGCACATGGCAAGCGCTCTTAGTAGCATTTCAGCAAACAGTTGCAACCTGATATTAGGGAAGTTGTTCGTCCTCTCAATCTCTCTCCGTGCTCTCTGAGTGGACTGGTTGATGAGTTGCACGTCGTTGGGAACTCAATTCATTAAACAATATGCATGATATAATTAAGCTTAACGGTAGATATATATAATAATATCGGTATGTTTGAAAAGCGACGGGGATTAAAACGCTAAAACAGGGGAGAAAATATATTTGTAGGATTCTTCGGTTCTAACTTCGATGGGTCTCTGTAGGGGATTCCGCAGTGGGTGACGAGCTTAAGATGGTTGTTGGTTCCCGGACTCCTGGCGAGGAGGTCGGTTGATCTGATCTGACTTGAGGCTAGGCTGGCTAATCCATTGCTTTCTTTAGCTCTAAAGTCTAGGACTGGTATAGATTTCAGACCGCATGGTGTAAACGTAAAAGTGCCAAGTTTGTGGAATGCCGCCATTTTCACGAAATTTTGGTGTGGTAATGAGGCAACGACGTTAAGACTTCAGGCTGCACTTCAGACTGCAGCTTCCTAGTGTGAGCGATCGATATTCAGGTCCTGACTGTAAATGCAATGATTCTAAAAGTCGGAGAGCACAGTATGCAACGACCGTGAACCGCCAGTCAGATCAATACTTTAAATACTTACAAGGATTATAGAGGCGGCTACTGTGCTGGCCCTCGAGATTTGCCAGGTACTTAAAGACTCTGTTTTGGCATTTCTGGGAAAATTGCGTCATGCCATTATTAAATTTGGAAGAAAATTTCTCCTATTGAATTCAGTTTTTAGAATGTACTGTTCCCCGTCAGGCCGTGGGTTCTCTGACATCCGAGTTCGTCTGGGTTCGTGACGTTCGTCCTGAAGGCTTCGTTTTTCTTCATTTTAACTTATGTGTACCTGAATACATTCAATGAATATATGAAAAAGTGCACATGAAATATCCAGTGAATTCTGTATTTAGTCGGTCTCCAAATGTTTCTGATTCTGTATTTAATATCTTTCCGTCTCCATACGTAGCCGAGTCGATGCTTTAATTAATGTTTTGTAGTGTTGGATACATGGAAATTGCCATATGTCGATCGAGGATGGTAACTTACACGGTACCGTGTGTGGAATTTTGGATCCAACCGTAAGGGGTTTCACGAGTAAATGGCCTATGAGTGATGCCTAGGGTCAATGTAGGGTCTAGTCACGCAAGTCATGGGCTTTGAAATTATTGGACTCTCATACAATCTCGCCATGACAGATTTTTACGAGCAACTTACGTAAACACGAAAGTACCTGGCGCTTCGTAGGCCGGCACGAAAAGAAATGTCCTTGGGAGTCCAGGGCACTGATTGATGACCCTGACGAATCCGGAACTAATAAGTTACTGGAATTGACTCTTGACTCTCGTGTGTTATGTACTAGGTAATTGCAAAGCAAGCCAAGTTATCAAAAATAATCGAACTGTTAGAACCTACCTAGCCGCGGGCGACACTCTCCTGCATTGAGATTACTGTATGTTCAGTTAGTGGTCTGTCGTCTTGAGTCTCCCTTGCCCTTGGGGTAAAGCACTCCTGGCTTGGACTTGGTTGTACCGGTACTCTTTGTTGCAATGAAATGTTCTCTTCATTTGCACCCAAGGAAAAAAAGATGTTGCCGGAGTTGCTGCTTAATTAAGTAAAAGAGCCAGAGTGGCGATCGATAGATCAGGCCCACTTAGTCAATTTCGTTAAATTTGGCACGATTCCAGTGCCATATATGTGCACAAAGCTCAGGTAATCTAGGGCAGGTATGGATTTGTGGATTTGTGTTGCAGAGTGCGTGTTCTGAAAAGTGCCGTATTGGAATCAGGGCTTTTTTTTTCGTTTTTATGAAGTGCCAAGGTGGCGATATAAAATATTATATTGGTGCTCCAAATTTCAGCATTCATCCAAATATTAGATAGGAAATATCACATTTGCACATACCACATGCCTCTAATTCTGTTTTCATCCACAATCTGGCGATTTCATCCTAGATTTTATTGTAATTCAAAGTTTTTTGGCGAAAAACAATTCAATTTTTTGCTATTTTTTAACCAAATTATTTTTTTTTTTCTGGTGCAATCTGGCACTGGAAAGTAAAATAAAAAGCCCTGATTGGAATATCGCCAATTTAACGAAACTGACGTCTGAACCTTTAAGCGACCATTTTCTCCCAAAAAAATTTAAAAAAATACAAAAGCTTAGAATGGCCCCGCACACACCTCATAACTTATTGTAGTTCTAATGCCAAAATATAAGTGGTCAAGCTGAAATTGCTCTGGTCCCGCATACGGACTTTCTCTCGGGTGACGAGGTCAACAACTTTCAGTGTGGTTCGTCAGTCCGTGACTGATAGTTGGACGATTTGCCGAGCTTCTCGCTCCTACAGAATTATGGCCGCCCATTCGTCTATCTAGGAATTCAGTTCCCGCGTGAACTGAAACACTTTGGATTGTAGGACCATAGCACAGGAGTAAGCTTACCTTACGGAAGAGCCAAACAGACTCTGTAAGTTGACAGACGAAGAAACATTCCCGTAATCCCGTTTCAGTTGTTTTCAGACCCACGCAATTGAAGAGTCGGTTGGTTCTAGCTAGGTCCCACACCACTTAGGAGCGGCGGAGTATGCTTTTTCCTCTTTTTTCTTCTTTTTCTGGTTCGTTGAAAAAAATGTCCATTTCCATAAATTAGTGAATATTCAGGACATTTGCAGTTTTGCACAGTTTTTGAAAGGCTGAAGAAAAATGTGCCTTGCAAAGCACATTTCGATGTGCGGACCCGTTTACAGCGATCCATTGATGATGCTCTTCGATCGCTATCAATCCTAATTCATTCAGAGCTTTAACTTGTGTGGTTCAATGTTTATTTAAAAAAAATTGGGGGTGCAAATGAAAGGAAAAATCATTGCGAAAAGGAGATTGAGTACAGTCATTCTCCCAATCATGCTCGTATCGAGAATTTGGCCTTGGAAAAAATGATTACTAATAATAAAACGTCGGGTCCAACAGTTAAAGGGAAGCAAATTTACAGTCATTCTCCATTAAATTGCTGTGTCCTAGTTATCACAGGAAAACCGCTTACAAGTGCATCTCAATTTTGGAAATCAAAAGCTTGCCACTGATATTGGCTTGTCTGCCGTATCACTAGCAAGGAGGAGTAGGAGCTAATCTTCACTTAAGTGAGACACATTTTCTGAGTGAAAGACGTTATCGATCTTTGAAAGAGACGGTGTCGATTCAACAACAAAGAAATTAGGAAAGCCATTAGTAACACATGCAGTAATGAGGAACTAAAATCCCCAACTATGCTTCATTGGTTGCTTGACGCTCCTCACCGCGCTGGTCAATGTAACAATGAATGTGGCTACATCTTACTAGCTATGGCAGCCTCTGCACCCAGACACGGTGACAAACTGGAAAAAATTTGAACTGTTCTCCAGACATGATCACCCGGAACCGTGCCCCACACTCTTCAGCAATTGCAACGCGGAGGACATCAACCCGTTTGGGGGATCGATTCAATTCTGTTAGTAGCGTAATTTATAAGAGACACGGCTTATTTGTATATAATTCAATTCAAACTTGGAGTTGAAGTTTTGATCGATTCTTCTGTCGGCAGATTTTGCTGTACTTTGCATCAATATGTGGAAGGACTGTTGATCGATGTGAAAATTATTGGCTCGCGCACCGTAGTGTCTTGGAGGAAGAGTACTGTGGAAAGATTGGGACTTTGGGAGGAGAGAAAGTTCGCGGCAACTATTGTTTTCAATACTTGTGAGGCTTAGATTGCATGAATTTTCATGGAGGATTTCTCTTTTGGGGAATCGTTGACATTGTGGACCAAATCGACAATAGACATCGTTGACATTGTGACATTGTGAAATTGCATCAAAGTCTAATATATGGGATTCCCTTTCAATGCACAGTTGATTCGGAGTCGGAAATACGTTTTGGAGACGACTCTGTGCGTACACTGCAGTGTTAAAAAGAGATGTTGTTTTGATAATTAAAATCGGTGAGGGTAGAAAATGGATCGATGAGGTTGAATATGTTAACGTGAATCTTTTGATTTTGTTGCAATTGCCTATAGCTTACGTACACAGGTACACTTGTTATTTAGAAGTCACCCTTCTCCACTGTAGATGGAGAGCCAAAAAGTCAAAAACTGAACCTTCATTGCAGATACCATGAATGCATGGGACTCGGATACTCATTGACATCCTGGGATTTATACGGTTAAACTTACAACTTTTGCCAAGTGACGTTTACTCTTCTAAACCACGTTCATAAGCAACCTCTCTTGATAAAACAACTCTCAAGAATCAAACATTGTTGCAATGTTCCCAATGTTGTTCTCAATTCTCACATTTGTTCCCAAGTTATGGCATTGTTCCAATACAAAATCTTAGCCTATGAGAAGTATCAATTGTTGATAGGAAGAAATAGTTAGGTTCTAGTCATTCATACAATGAGAAGTGTCAAATGTTTTAGGAAAAAATAGGTTCTAGTCATCCATATTACTATGTTTTAGGGGTAGCCATCGCCAAGGCATTACTATAGGATTTTAACACTATAGGGTCGTCAAAACTAATCTCAATATACATTATTCATAATGTTGTTACTAATTTAGTCACATCTACAACATTGTTTTTACAACATTTGTATAATTTCTATTGAAATAAGAGATCATTTCCTAAGCTCGGGTACGCAACTCCCATATTATATGGTCCTCATTATAATCACTTATAATGCATTTTAGTCCAATCTCAAGGAACATAATTTGTTTTAATGTAGAAAATTCTTGTAGCCCTTTCAACAAGGAATCCAAAAATGTAATTATTTATTTCAAATGAGTATTTTTGAGGACAATAATAGCATTAAAAACCTAATTATATGAGTTTATTTAATACATGTATCATAGGCCGAGCATCCCAACTTTGGGGGCTTTCTAATAAAAATTTAAGATTTTTTTATTATAAATAACACATTGAAAATGAATTTTAATTTTAATTGGAGGGAACTTCTTGTATGGAATTTTTTAACTCTGCATTGGTTTTTCAATTCTTCATATATATTGCAATTTTTGCAAATATATATACAACCCAACATTTTTTGCATTTAATTTTTTTTAATTTGATCTTCACCCAACTTTTTGGTCTTTTTAATTTGATATAATTTTTACAAAAGCCGTCCTCTAAGTTGTTTTAATGCCGATGACCCCTGTATATAATACAAGAGTTGCATACCCGGGGTGGATACGCTTTCAAAGATAGAAATAGTGTTTGAAGTTCAAAGAAGAATTTTTTTTTAATCTTATTTGACCAATAAATTAGGCAATAGGCTTTTAATCTAGTTGGAGGGAAGTTTTTTACTATGTTAATTATATACTTGTCAAATTTCAAAGGTAAAAGAAAATTTTTGCACATGATGTGCATTCACCATATTGTAGACCAAAGCTACCTAGCCTGTCTAGTTTTTTGGAACAACATGATTTTCAATTAGCTTATCTAGGTTTTTGGAACAACATGGTTTTTTATCACGGAATTCAATCTAAAGATTAAATTTCATTCAAAAGGGGTACATGTGTGCACCTTGTATCAAAATTTTGAAAAGATCCAATTAAAACTTGACTTTGTAGATATCAAATTCCCATTCGCTCACTTCCAAACCAACAATTGTCCTTTAGGGTTAAACTGTCTATTGTTCCAGTCTCCAAAGTCTGTTGAACAATGTTAGTTTCAAATATTTTCATGCAGTGGAAACAAAATTTTCAGTTTATTATCCAAAAAGCAGCAACACACGATCAAACGAAACCCTTTTTTTACGCTCGTTCAAATGAAAACCTTGGGAAGACTGCGGACCTATGTTTAAACTTTGGATATCAACATTCGGCTGAAAATAGCCAGCCAAATTAAGTTCCCCTGAAACTGCGTATTGATACATGGAATAAACCGTCCACCGTATATTTTTGCATGATCATACTCTGCTGCAAATCGATACGTACGATCGTAAGTTCAGTTCGATGAAACTTGCACCCTTGATTGTGTACGACATCCAAATCGACTGCTGTGAGAGAAAGAGCGACCAGATCCTCAGATGGTTCGGTCCCCAGATTTTTCTTATATACGGACAAAATCGATCCACAGTAAACCCAATAATTATCCTTATGTTTCGTGATAGCATGTGATGGATCATGGATGCCTTACTGATGGTGATTATTTTACCATTTTCCACGTACTATAGCCAGCTTGATAAAAGAAAGCACGCGTCAAGCAAGCTTTTTTCCTGTTTGCACACAATGTAAACCGAACCCCTCCGTCGCTCGTCCCCCCGAAGTCATTCCAGGGGTGCGCGTAAAATAAAAGACCACCTATTCTGTGCTTGGTTAATTTATCATCCACGCCTCCCCTAACTAATTTGCAAAATATGAATTCAAAATTTGCTAATTTTATCATGCGTGGCAAATAAAAAATTCCAGCGTTTTCCCTAGACCCTAGGAGACGAGAGTGCCCACTGCGTTAAAAGAAGTTGCCTTAAGTAAGTTTGGCGAGGCCGTTAGTAAATCTATTCGTGGACCTTCGTTGACATACATGCCTTGAGTGAGTTGAGTCCTTGACTCGTGTCGTTGCAACCGGTCTCAGCCATCGGCTTCTTGTGTGCAGACGTCTGTCGTTCCACTTGGTCACAATGCCATTCTCGTTAGTACTGGTGTTTGTGAAACTCATGTTTTGGAGTATTATTTGTCAAAGACAGTCTCGTCTCAACGTCTGTTTAAGTCCTTGCCCTGAGTACCTTACCTTGGCCAGTACGTTCATGTCTATTCATTCACTGGCACATACTACCGATATTTAACCACCATATCTTCTCAACGTCTGCTCATTTTGCAAACATCGGCAACGGTGAATCGTACTCGGAGTAGAGGTTCCCATGCCAACCAGCGAGAGTCGAAACTGATTCCGCAGCCAGACTACTGCTCCACACCGGCTTCCACAAGAGGCGGAGCTCTCTTGCATCCTGCATCGCTAGATAGCTAGCTTTCCCTTCGTGCAATGGTTGTTGTTGTAGTGCTTTAGAGGAGTTAGATCTGCTTCGAGTGTGTACAACGCTTTGTATGGATCTACTTAATGGATGTAGCCCCAATGCGCACTTCGAGCCATCTCTTGAACGATGCACGATACCTGAGGTGGACATGTGTAGTGATGTCAGCGCAGTCACGCAACGTGCGTCTTCCCCAGGAGGGTACACTTCAGCAGCACTCACCGTCTGCAAGCGGGACGGACTTGACATGAGAGACATGGATCATGAGGCGTGTGGACCGAGCAGTCAGCGACACCCAGTAGTAGTTGGACCGCCGGACATGGACCATGTGCAGGACACCCCTGAGATCTTAGCGTCGTGGGTCCAACTCACTCCCGACGAAGCATTTGAGCAGTGTTTTCAGTTCGACGACCTGGACTCTCTGCTAGAGAATGGCTCCTGCCTCGTGGACTTTCAGATCCAACCGCAGTTTGATTGCAGTTCGGATTCCGGGAACTCGGAGAACTCGGACATGATTTCACCATCTGTGAGTATGGAAATCAGGGATGATCAAACTATATTCAACACTAGCAGTGATTCTGCGGGTATTTCGACAGATAGGTTACCTGGAAAGAGGAAATGTCGGGAGTGGGCTAAGATTGTCGAAGCTGAGAGAAATCATTGCGAACGTGTTGCGCCGGGAATTCAGCCAAAACATTCCATGTAAGCATTTGAGCCTCTGCCCAAAGATTTGCTCTGCATTCTGTAATTAATGGATTAGGTCTTGCAATGTCATACTGGGGAAGAGTTTAGAATTAATGTCGTGTAGGAGATTTTCAGGAACGGCGGTGGGCAGGGCAGGCACCTCAGAAAGAGGCTTTCCAGCTCGGACGAATCGACGCGGTACACTATCAAAACTACAAGTGATGTAGACATCATAGACGATGGATACAGATGGCGCAAGTATGGCCAAAAGCCTGTGAAAAATAGTGATCATCCCAGGTATGTCTTCAAACTTGTAATTCCCGTCTTAATATACTAGTGGTAGTCAGAGCTTGTTCACCGTGATGGTGAACAATGAACATTCAAGTGGTGGCGGCGTAAGGTTGGCTTGCTTTCGACGGAATATTCATAGCGGAACATTGATTGTTCACTCCCAACATCCACCTCCGGAGGTGGATGTTGGGAGTGAACAATCAATGTTCCGCTAAGATTATTCCTTTGTTCTCTTAACTTTCAATTACATCCGTCCATCTCGCCATTATCCATCCTCCATTGTTCATTCTCAACATTTGAACAAAAAGGGTGGTCACGGCTTGTTCAATATTCGTCACTTCTCATTGGCCCCTCAAAGCACTTTCCATTGTTCATTGTTCATTGTTCACCATCACGGTGAACAAGCTATGACTACCACTAGTTGCAGTCAATGTTTTAATCTGCATACTCGTACAACATTCAATATTTGTGTCCGTTTTTTGATGAAACGAATTCTAATCCATGTAAGTGGTGTATGCATCTTGCAGAAGCTACTACCGATGCACGACTCCCAATTGCCCGGTCAGGAAGCAAGTAGAGCGCTGCACCGAGAATCCACACAACGTGCTCACGACATATGATGGCAAACACAGTCATCCCAAGAATCCAAGTCCCAGCATGAGGGAATCGATTCCTGAGGGGCATGTTGAAGATTTGTCGTCGTCAGCTCCAATCCGCCCCCATGATGGCTACCTTGGACCACCAGCCAGGCTACCACCCAGCAACTATATGTCCCAAGCTCTGCTAGACCACATGCTCTCAGGAGCCCTTCTAGATGGACCGGGGTGGCCGAATGCCCCACCGCAAGGGGGAAGCTCATTCTCGCAGGGAAATATTAATCTTCTTAGAGCGCAACAATTGTTTATGCTACAGTGCCAGAGGCAGTACCCATTTTTCTCTGGCATGCTTAACCTTATGCAGAATTATCCCCTCGCTCAACGACCAGTTCTAGACCCCCGTTTAGCATTACTGGCCGCTCAAAACTATGGCATGAGATTGAGAGCGCAGGCGAATTCAGACAGGTCTGCAGCTATTGCCGCTCAGCAGGCCTCGAGGTCCGCAGCCCCATTGTCAAGAACTCAGCTCCGACTTTTGCGGATGCGGGAATTAATGGGCGAGGATCGGTACTTAGGCGACCTCCACCAAAGTCAGCAACAGACCGAGCCCTCCAATCCTCGCGGCCGGCTTGGGAATCTAGATTCAGGGGATGTTTAAACACGACACGTCTCTGTAAATATGTGTCAACTGATTTTTGTGTTCAGCATTTACTGATTCTTATTAATTAGTCGCGAAGACATTGTTGCCACTTCGCTGATTTCGTGCACGCGGAAATAGATAGCTTCCCAATCCATCTGTGTGCTGTCAACATACGGCAGGGCCGATATTCTGGCACTCGTCGAGATACTCCTGCATTGTGATCTCACTGATCTCGACTACCTTAGTGAGACCAATGGAAGCCTTCTTGGGTATGGGGCTGTCCACGTGTGGAACATTGGGAGGGTTTTTGACATGAAACTTGTTGTGCAACCCTACTGGGCGTGGCTGTTATGCTTTCTATACTAGCAATAGAATTCCATTTGTTTTAGGAAAAAACAAAACATGGGGTGGGTTGTGCGTATTTGCAAACCCGTTGGACCCTAAATAAAAACAATTGTCACTGTTGTTTGAAATCTAGAATTGAAGCTTTTGAAATAAAATGCCTATTATAAATGGAATTATGGAGGGGACGATAATTTCAAAAATAGATCCATCATAACACTCAGTAGTCTACAACAACTCTGTTGTCTTTCCCTAGATAAAATGGTGTGAAATATTATGTATCCCATCAGTAGCTATGTGGTACGTGGCATTAGCCATGAGAATGGAGAATTCATACCTTAACCCCTAAAGCCTTTGTCCCTTGGGGGACAATTTGGGTCCGGGTAGGTTCCTATTGTCTCAATTTGAACTGAATTTTTTTGAGATTTTTTGAGGTTGTGTAGCTTTGCAAGAGCTTTGTGGATATATAATTTTTGTTTCAATCGGATGCCGGATGAAAAATTTATGCCACAATGAGCAAGAAATGGAGATCTATGGGCAGCCCAAAAAAATTACAAAAAGTCAAACGAATTTTTTTGAATTTTTTTCCTAAAATATTATGTTTTTACCTATATGTGAAGCTTTGATTCATTCTATTTGGACAAGGGATGAGAAAGTTATGGACAATCTTAGTTTTGAGGGCAATTTAAGCATCTTCTTAAAAAAAAACTTTTTGTTCAACTTTGAATGCTAATATCTTCCAATCCGTACGGTGAAATTTGATGAAATGTTTACTACATGATCTCACGCAAGTTAAGTACAAGATCCTACGGCTAAATTCCAAAAAAAAAGAAAAATCTGGTTTCCTTAAGTGAATACAACAGAAGTGGTAGTTTTGAGTGATTTTTGGTAGAAAACATCCTCAAGGCTTTAGGGATTAGCCCCTAAATGCCCGAGGCATTTTTTGAACTTCTAGATATTTGCTCTAAATTGAACAAAAAACCAACATTTTGATAAGTTGTATCAATTTTTTTTGGAATTTTAACCGTACATATTCAAACTAGACATGTTAGAGATCACATTGGAAAAGAAAAGAAAACACAACAATATCACTTATGGATTGAAAGATTATAATGTTTGATCATAAGGGTGTTAAAATTCTAAAAGTGATTTGAAGTCTTTCAATGGTCTTTTCACATGTAAAATCAAATCTAAAAGTTTGGTCACCAAAAAAATATGAGGAGAAAGGACCTAACATGCTAAACCCAATCAATTTATAGCTTCATAGATAATTTCATTAAAATGGCGTTATTTTGTTACTTTGGCAATTTTGCAATTTAGGCCGGGCAGTTTGAAATATACAATTGTCCTAGATTTTTGAAATCTATACCATTCTTAAATGTCTAAAATCTACAATTGTCCTAGATGTTTGAAATGTATACCATTCCTAGATGTCTAAATCTACATTTTTTCTAGATGTCACTTTTACAATTTAGACCCCGCAATCTGAAATCTATATTAGTCCTAGATTTTTGAAATCTATACCCATCTTAGATGGCACTTTCACGGTTTAGACTGGGCGGTTTGAAAATGGCACATGGAATATCACCATTTCAACAAAATTCTCCATCTTCTCAAAATCTACTCTACAATTTGGGTGCCTTGAGCATTAACCCTTTATGTACTAAGAAGCCCGAATTGGGTCTCACGTTTTTTTAGCAATTTTGAAGAGTTTATATGGGGATTTTTATTTCTTTTAGTAATTATTTTTTTGAAACCAATGCATGCAATGTTCTTCACTCAAGTTAATGATATAATAAAAAATTCTATATAGATTATACTTTCTATAATATAATCAATCAAAGTTGGCAACTTAAAACCATGGATTCTTAGTACATAAAGGGTTAAGGGGTTAAGTTAGGCTATTTGTTCTATTGTTTGTTTGTTATAATGAGATCTCTTGGCTAGTTTGTCTCCTGGTTGCGTTTTGGGTACCATCAAAAAGTTCTCTGGAAAGAAGGATGCATAGGCTTTGTTTCATAGTATTTTGACTCATGAAAGAAAAGATATTAAATTTGGATCGTTGTAAGAATGATTGACTATTTTTGTTCCATTTTGGCCAGTACTCCCAGTACTATGAGCTTTTGCATATGATTTTTTTTAAATAAAATAAAACAATGATAATTAATATAACACTAAAAATAGAATATCACCAAAATTTTAGACCTAAAAAAAATTTAAGTCAAAAGTTATTCACAAAAAAAAGTGAGCTGAAATTTTGAAGAAAATACATACTTTGACGTTTTAATTTGTAAAAAATAGGAAAAACAGTTTTCAAATAAACTAAAAGTTTTCCATTTGGAAAGACTTTATGGTGAAGAGATTTCACCAAAAAAATGATCTTGAAACCATCTTCAATGTTCAGAATTGCGCACGCAAGGGAGCCCTCTTTGCATGAACATAGAGGACATAAAATAAAATATATTTTTAAATGACCCTAGATAGAAACATAGCTTCCTACTATAGAAATAGATCATAGAAATTTCATCTTAGATCATTAAATTTGGGGACTTCATAGTACTAAAAAACCTTAAAACTCAAAACATGTCATATTAGTTTAATTGATTTTTAAATATAAAATATATTTTAGTTTTTTGAAAAATATTAGATATAATTACACTCAAGAGACACATCTCCAATAAAAATTTCAAGCTCATGCAAGTCAGGCTTCAAAAGTTATTGCAAAAGAAAGCTTTGGCACTCCCTTTGTGACAATGTTGTAGTACCGGTCTCTTACAATGACCCATTTCAAAGTTTTTATGAACTAGAAAATCACTCTTACTTTGATTTTGATTTTAGCAATGGCACAAGGCACACTAGTAGTATTGAAAAGTAGTCAATGATAAAAACAATTAGTGTTCAAAGCAATAATCTAAAGTAGTCAATAATAACCTATTGGATGAACTTCATAGATGAGGATTCAAAGTAATTTCTCTAAAGGCTATTGAATGTTATGATTATAGACTACAATCCAATTCAAAGTGGTTGCAAGAAAGACTGAATGATTTTGGTAGTGTTTTGCCAAAAAAATTGTTTATGCACTCAGTGACTCAGTACTATGAGTACTACGAGTACTATGAAATACAACAATCTTAGCCATTGATATGAAAACTCGACGGCTACTAATACTGTTGACTACTTGCTAGTATTGAAAAAATACTATTTGAAAAAAAAGACAATATGTCACAAAAAAAAATAGATAAAACTATATATAAATTAATAATAATTAGAAAATCATGAACACAAAAAATTAAACATTAACCATTTGTAAAGACTTGATAGTGATCACATTTTTCCAAAAAATAGAAGTCAAAACTATTTTTAATATTCAGAAGTGCATGCGTAAGGGAGTCCTATTTGTACAAATATGGAGGCCATAAAATAATGTAGTTTTAGATTTCCTTTGGTAGGTAAATGTCCCCCTAATATGGAAATAGACCACAAAATTTTTAGCTCTATATCATTCATTTTTTATACCCTCCAGTACTAAAAAATCCTGAAATGCAAAGTGTGACAAATTAGCTAAATTGAAATTTAAGTATAGAATGTTTTTTTGAATTTAAAAAAAATAAGGAATCTCATGACTTCTAAATTAGCCATCTCCAGTAAAAAATTTAAGTACGTCGGATTCATTTTTCAAAAGTTATGGCCAAAGGCAACTCCGTCACTCCAATTGCAAAGGAAAATAGTACTGGTCTTTCTTGCAATCACCCTTCACAGCTCTACTTTTGCATTCTAATGTAGTTTTTATTGCATTAAATGTGCAATTGGAAATCAAAGTTCTATAATTAGGATTAAAATAGGATTAGAGTTGTGTTGAAATGACACCATTTTAGGATGGATGCTAATCATCCTAATCTATGTATAAAACTTTGTTTCACTTCATTTTGATGAATATTGCAAAAATTAGAAGGATTTTTTCAATTTCAATGTCAAGATGGTTAGCAAAAACTATATACTAAAAGAATATTAATTAATTTTTGTTGGATTATATTGATTTATATATCTACGTAAACCACTGCCAACAAATGGCCCATTCACTTTGTGGGCTGCTTTTGTACCGCAATCAAGTTGTCATGCCTAATTACGAGGATTTGCCCACGTAATTGGGCATTACGGATTTTTCATCCACTATTCAAATATCATCTTGAATGTTTCCTATTTTGTTGATTTATTGGCTACGGTTTATGTCGGGCAATGATTCCCATTGTCAGGCTTTATGCGATAAAAAGGGCCTCCTTGTAGGCCCTTTTTTATCACGCAATGCTCTCCACCTCAATCATTGTCCTATACTTAAAACATTTGAACCGTTCAATTCCAAATTTAGAGGTGAAAATGATGAAGAAATATATTTTGTGCACAATGAACAAAAAAATAAAAATAAATTTGTCTTTTGCACTCAATTTTAAAAAATTTCAAATAAAAACAAAATTAAGGATATTTTTTGTTTACTAGAACATTCTTAATATTAAGATTAGGAATTTTTAATTTTTTGTAGAAATTATGAGTGATTTTTTCTTTTTCTTTCTTTCAACACTACCTTCCATTTTATAATTTGTTTAAAGATAAAATCAACATTAAAAAAAATTGACTAAATTTTTCCAACATATATTTTCAATCCATTTTTCAACATATTAATTAAAACGCACAAGTAGACATGCTGGGTTTTTTTTCTACAAAATGCTGAAAGATATACTTCACTTTATAGGGGAGTGCTAGCATGTGAGCATAGAATCTATGAGCCCATAAGCCCAAGAATTTATATTATAGACACCTTCTATAATTATAGGTGCCTATGTTATAAACTCTCTCCATGTTATTGTGTACCTACATTATAAGTACATATGTAAATTCCTTCAAATGGTTGTAGGTACATACTTACAATGATGGTAGCAACACCCATAACCGTCGTGGTACCTATAATTGTCACCTCTAAAATCTAGGGAAGTGAATAGATGTGATTACAAGCATTGTTGTAGATTGACTACAAATCAGGGTCAAGAGTCAATGCACCTTGGCATGAGTCTCTACTTATTAGATTCTTCTTCTTTGAACCAATAAAGGATCAAGCACCGTTTATTGGCAATACAACAATTTTGAGTAGCTCACTACAAATGGAATTTTTATTTTTTTTATTTGAAAATTCCACACTATATGTGCCCAAGAAGTGGCTTTAAGGCCAAGCAATTTTCATAATTTTTGACTACATGGTTTAAAAGTTATTGCATGATATGTAGTTTTTGTTACTCAGCAAGCAACCCGAGCAGCTCAAAAAAATTCTATAGAAATCAAATTTTTCTTAAAGAAAAATTTGAAATTGGTTATAAAGTTTTATTTACAAGTGAAAAACTTTGAATCATTCCATTTTAATTAATGACATGAAAGTTATGAGGAATTCTAGTTTGCGGATAGGGATGGAGTCTCTGGATTAGAACCTAGAATAAAAAGTTGGATTAGAATTTAGAGAAAATGAATTCTTCATAAATTTATAGAATGAAACCAAAATATATATTTCAAACTACTAAACATTTTCAAATATGAGAGCATAAAATAGCCAAAATCTAACCAACTAGTCCATACAAGATATTCAAAATATGTGGACATCAATTTTTGAAATCCAATAATAAATGTTATTGATGCAATTTTTGCAATATTCTCACAAATTCTTGGAATCATCCTCATCCCTATATAATTAGGATATTCCCAATAGCGGATACCAATTTTAGTTCTATGGAGAAAGAAATATTAAGCCACTTCTCCATCCAACCAAAATACAACTTTTAGTTGCTTCTTATTTTATGATAAAGTGAATTTCTTCTACCCATTTCATTCATATCACATTTATTCGCCCTAAAAAATTTTCCCCTTCTTCCTTGTACAAACATTTTTTTTTCTAATTAAAGTTGTGGTATTACATATTTAAATTTTTTGAAAATCAAAGAGTGTTTTAAATATATAGACATTTCCTTTACAATAATTATCAAAAAAAGTAATAAGATTTTTTGTTTTAGTTTTATTAATTTTTCAATTGTAAAATTCAAATTACAATAATTTTTTTATTTTTGGAATTTTTTTATTTTTTAAAATTGAAATAGGATCTAAACTCTACTAACCCCTAGACCAAATGTTCAATTTTAAATAATAGATGAATGCAAACATATTCCAAGCACACAAAATCTTTTGGATTTTTCATCTATCTAAAATTCTAAATGCTTGTGGATTCTTGTGTTAGTTCTTTAATATCTATACAACATAGATTTTTAGAACTTTTTTTATATATATAGTCTGTAATTAAATGAAAATAGATGTGTTTGACATTAGGAAAATAACTTTTCCAATTCAAAAAATGACCCTTCAAAAACATTGTGAATAAAGAAGTAAAATAAGAATCTTAAAAAATCACAATAATTAGAATTTAACATTTTGAACTTAAAGAAAAAAAATGCTTGTAGAAATGAAAGTAACATGTTTAATCTATGATCAAGTATTAAAGTAGTTTTCAAATTTTGGTTTCAAATATTATTGAAAATGACTTATTCATGTAGTAGAAAATCTAAAGATCTAAATATGATAAATAGTTCATGTCTTACAAATACTATTTGAAAATTATTATTCTAAATTGCATTGTACTATATATCTTCATGATTTTGGGAATTTAGATTGAAATTTTGTCCTTAATTCCTAAAGTTTTAGTTATTGTCATATGGTCATATTATATTTCTAATATCAATTTATCCTTTAAAATCATATTCAATTTTCATCATAATATTTTCATTGCATGAGAATATATGGTATTTGGCAATGTGAAAAATCTCTATCAATTTGTTATAAACTATAAGTGTTGTAATTTTTGATTAATATATTAAAATAATAAACATTAAAAAAATATCCTATGACTTTGAATTCTTTTAAGAGATAAAAGTAACCATGAAAAATAGTGTGAACTTCTTTAAGTAATAATTTTCTTTTCAAATTTCAAAACACCCTTATTAATGACCTTTATTCAAAGTTCCACTATCAAGCTATAATTAATTCTTCAAAAATTTGATTAATAATTTTGATGTTTGAATAAACAATTTTTCTATAGATGCTGATTTTAAAATTGGTGGAAATATCAAATTATTGTGATTTTAAAATTATGATATAAAAATAAAAATGAAATATTTTAGAATATATTTAGAAAAATATGGAACTTTGGCTAAAATTGAAGGATAGAATGAGAAACAATATTTTGTAATTAAACTTGAGAATCAACTTTAGAGAAGAAAATACGAATGAAATACATTCAATATTGAGTTATTTGGATTTGAGCACATGGAGCTTCCAATTTTGATAATTCATTGAATTTTGGAAGTTCTTAAAGTTTTCAAAAAGAGTAGGAATATCATTTATTAAGTATTTTTTTAAATTTCTAAAAATCAAAACCTAAAATGAATACTTTGAAAGTTACAATTAAGTTTGACCTAGACACATTCACTTTTGAAATGCGAGGAGCTTTAGGGATTAAGGTATTAAGATAACAACACCTAATTCTGACTTTGTTCTAAAATTGACCCCTATATATGCTTGCCTAAAATATACTTTCACTAATCATGAGAGTCTAAGGTTGATTTGAAAAATATCTATTTTTAACACTTTCATTAGAATTCATGTTGACAATTAGTGTACATCTTGGATACTAATTTACGACAAGGTGAACTATCACTAGTGGAAAGAATGTTATTTTCTATAGGCATTAAGGAATAGTATTAGATCATTGTGCCTAAAGCCCATGTTGGCACCAACTTGGTGCCAATGTGGGCCTTGAAAAGCATTCTATGGCACTACTCCTTGGTTGGCCAAACGACCACCATTCTACTAGTATATCTCAAAACTAATTTAAATTTTTTGGTGAAAATTTAGTTGACAAATAATGTCCATGTTGACATTTGGTGTTGGTGACATTAGTGGCATTGTTGACTTTGTAGTCTAAAAGTTTGTAATTAATGTTGCATTATTTAATGTGTATGAAGAGATAGTCACTGAAAAAACTCCTTACTACAGTTCAGGCAAAGAAATTTCAGCTACATCGAATTTCACCCCCCAAAAAAGACGGGCGGGAAAAAAATGCTTCAAGAAGGAAGCCTCGAGACGCCAGGTCACGATGACACGATGGGAGCCAGTCCAACGTAGTCCAACAGAACATCTGTAAATAACTCGGTTGACTTTGTCGGTAGGGACACCTGGGCAGCGGCGATTGGTCTCCGGGTAATCATGAACGGCTACAGCGGCGCCCAGTGGCAGAACATCATTAGTCAGACTGAACGAAGATCCGGTGCTTAACTTAGCGTGAGTATGCGACAGGCTCGTCGAAGACTTCCTGGTCCCGAACTCCCGATTCCCGAACTACCGAACATAACCCAAATCTCCCGTGATCATTTGTGATTTAATTACGGAGCACTACGCAATTTCTTGGCTGTGTCATTGGGACAGAGACTATAGCAACGAGCATAGCATCGATTATTGATGGCTTTTGAATCCCCGTTTTCAAATCCTATGTACTGTATAGTACCCACAAGGACGTTCATATTCAAATTTTCGAACTCAAAATACCACTGAAAATGAAGTGCAGCTTTGATTGATCATATTTTCCACTTCATATCTCTAAACTTCATGAAACTACCACTTGATTGTAGGAAAACGAGTTAACTATATGCTAGGTGTCATTTAGATGCTAATTGAAGCCACATGTCTAGAAAAAGTTGAATTGCATTGATTGCACTTCAAGTTGTGTTTGCACCTCTTACACTCTAAAGGCAACGTCAACGCTTCTTGCACCAATACAATTCAGATTTTTGTCAATCAGAGCTTCACATATGGAACTCCAACAACCTCTTAGTGCAAAACATGCTTCGGCTAAGCAATGTGGTAACTTGTGGATATATTGTGCTTGTGCTTTGGTGAGTAAGTGCACTTTTACAGACAAAAATGGATTGTGTGAGATTGTAGGTGTTCTTGATTTTAACAAGCGATTTCAATGGTGGTATAAGGTGTACTTTAGAGCTATGAATACTAGCACTAAACAACATCTAATTGGAAGAATGTGATATGGACGGATAAATCTTCATTCAAAATCAAAAAAAGAGCAAGGCAAGTGAAGGTATAATATAAGTCACACAAATGGTTTTCTTTAGTTTGTTTAGCATTTTTTTTTTTAAATTGGTTGTTCATCAATGATGGTATGGGGTGCATTCACTGATTTTGATAAGTTCCCTCTCTTTATAATGCCACTTGATACCTAGAAAAGTAGGGACTTTGTTGTAGTCTATGAACGCTAATTGAGTAACTTCTAATTCTCCATAATCACCTTGAGACACTTATACTCATGGAAGATGGCGCTAAGGTGCACTGTAGCAAAGAAACAAGTGATTGGAGGCAAGCACATGGCAAGAGAGTGCTTTCATGGCCCATCAACTCTCCTAACTTAAATCCCATCGAAAACCTATGGAAGATTGTGAAAGACACTGTCCAATATGAGCCTATGAGGTATTGTTACCAAACAAAGAAGAATTAGTTAACACCATTCAAAGGGCATGAGAAGAAGTGTCTCTAAAGATAATTGAAGTTCTCCTGGGTGGATGCAAGAAAGACCGTCCACTTTGCGTAGCGTTTTCCACAGTACTCATGTTTTTTTTGGGAGTACTATATAATTAGAAAAATAATTTTTTAAAAATCTGAAAAATATGTTCAATGTATACACCTCTAAGAAGAAGTTACTGTAGGAAGGAAAAGCATAGAAAAATTCTCTAAGTAGGAGAACTGAAAAAGTGCAAAATGTCATGAAAATAGGTACTTTCACATTTTAATTTGTAAAAAATAGGAAAAACAATTTTTAAGGAAACTAAAAATTGGCCATTTGGGAGGACTTTACAGGAAAGACATTTCACCAAAAAAATGATCTTGAAACAATTTTGAATGTTCAGAACTGGGCGCGCAAAGGAGCCCTGTTTGCACGTATGTGGAGGGCATAAAATACAATATTTTTAAATTTCCTTTGGTAGATACATGACTTCCTACTATGGGAATAGACCATAGAAATTTCAGATCTAGATCATTAATTTTGGATTCTCCCCAGTACTAAAAACCCCTAAACTGCAAAGTGTGACAAATTAGCTAAATTTAAATTTAAATATAAAATGATTTTTAAATATTTTTGAAAAATAAGGGATCTAAACAAGATCAGGTTAGACATCTCCAAAAAAAATTTCAAGTTAATTGGATTCATTCTTCAGAAGTTATAGCTGATAACAAGTCCGACACGTCAAGTGTGACAAAAATAGTACTAGTCTTTCTTGCATTCACCCTCCTTACTAGCATGCCTCACCTTATGAAGGTCTTAATCAAAGCTAATGATGGTAGCACTAGATGGTAGATAATATGCCAAAAATGCTATTTTTATATATAATTTTTTTTAAATGATTAAAAAATCAGTAAATTAGACTTCATAACCTTTCCAATGCACTTTGTAGTTAGTGATTTGGATCATTTTTGAGCATGTGGTAGCAATTTGAAATTTGAGGTCTGTATTGTGTTTCTATTAATTGACTGCTGTGAATGTAAACTTCCTTATGGGTGTTGTACAACCGTAGTCACATTGCACAATATACTCAAGGTTTGGTTGGAGTAGGGATGTGGGAACTAATTGGTCAATAAACAAATATTCCTTTTGTCCATGTAAATGATTGTTTACAATTTTGTTGATATTTTTTTGAGCCAATTTCATTGACCATGCTGTGAAAAACATATTTAGCCTCTGAAGTTCCTTAACTATGTTTTCACCAAAAATGCTCCAAAACTTGCCATTTCTAGTATAAGTATCAAATTTTAGAAAAAAACAAATTTTTGAACTCATTTTACTATGGGATCATGAAGTACGCTAGTTTGAAAATATGTAAAAAAAAATTCAGAAATTTCACTTGTGTAGATTGCAAGATATTAGTGTTTAAAGTGACAAAAATCCTTTGGGGGGCCCAACAAAAAAGTGGGCAACTGCACTTTAGAAGGTCACATTTGTACGAAAAAATGTCAAAAATGGTGATGATTGTTAGGAACACTTGTTGATTTTGTTGCATTTTCATATTTTTTATGATTAAGTTGTATATAACTTTAAAAAGATTGTACAATAGCTAGGAAGGTAGAGTATAGAAAATTTATCCATGAAGAAGAACTAAAATAGTGCAAAATCTCAAGAAAATAGGTATTATGACTTTTTAATTTTTAAAAAATAGGATTTAAAAAGCTAGTATCGTACCTATAGGCCAGGATTGTCAAAAAATAATAATTTTTAAAAATGCCCAAAAGAAAATAATATGAAAAAGAAAAATTGCCAAATTCAAAAAGAATCAAATGACCAAATTGTTGTAAAAAAAGAAAGACTAAATGTTAGTAAGAATGTCCAAAATAAAGTTTAAAGACCATCAAGAATTTTTTTGATGATAAAATTAAAGAAATTCTTCATTGAAATTTAGTGAGAATGAAGGGTGGAGAGGTCATTTTTATAATGAAATCCATTGTTTATCATGAACCCTCAAAGGATATGGGATAATTTGAATATTTAGCTTCTACTAATCCTAACCATTTATATTTTTCAAATGGGTTGTTTTACCTCCTACTATCTAATTTGTATAAAAAATTCGTCTTCCACAACTTGAAATACATCTATATAAGAGACTTTGGAACCCATTGTCAAATATTATGTGTAATGTTGAAATTTTAGAAACTAAATTTTAAAGTGTTGAAGCTACTTTGGGAACTTTAATTAAATGTTTGATATCAATGTGCTGACCCCAATGTTGACCCCAGTGCTGACCCTACTGTATAAGTATGGTAGTTTACTAGAAGATCATCCCCTCCAAATTTTAGTTCCAATTTATTTTTTTAGGTCTAGAAATAGCACTAGTACCCCTTCCAAATTGGCAAGTGTGACATTAAATTGAAGACTATTTTAGATAGTTTGTTTTTTTAAATTAAAAAAATATTATAAAAGGAATGTAAAATAATCATGAGTTCCTTACATATGAATCTTGAATCTTTTGGAGTCATAATACAAAAGTGATGACCAAAAAATAAATCAACACACAATGTGAGAGATAAAATAATACAAGTGTTTCTTGCAATTGTCCATATATTTTATCATAAAGCTTGAAGGACAAAATTATACCATTTTGATGGGCTAGATAAAAATAATTTTTGAAGTTAAGGTATTACAAACATACTAGACTCATGATTTAAGAAAGTTCTCTAAGATATCTAGAATAAAAAATGATGTCAAATTACAAGAACAAAGTGAGAACAAGAAATTAGAACACAAAGGTATGCTTTATTGAGACTAAAGGCCTTTTTCAGCCTTGATTTCCTTACATACAACTAACTAGAATGTTCTCTAGAAGTTTTTACTTGTTTAGAAAGCTTCTCAAGAAAATTTCAACAACCAAAATTATATTCATGCTATTGTTAATCCCTATAGTTCCTTGATTATGTTTATGCAAAAGGGGTCTAAAATTGTCATTTCTATGGCTGTAGACCTATATTGTGAAAATTAAATTTTTTAGTAATTCCAATCATACTAACTTGCATGGTACTAGTGCATCTATTAGTGCATCTATGTTCATTAAAAAAATCAACAATTTCAGTCTCATGGACTGTTAGATTGTAGTGATTGAAAATGACTAAAATTAATTCTTTTGAAAAGTACTTCTATCAATCCTCCAACTTTGACCACTTATGGAATGAAATTTTTGCACTCCACTTGCTTGAAAGCTCAAAAAATGCTGAAATTATGCTGTCCAATCATGAAGTTAGGTGTAAGTGCATTAATTTTCAAAACCTTTACATGAGTGTAGAATACTTTTTCATTTATTTTTTGATTATGATGCCTCCCAAAGAGGACATATCCTATGTACTTTTATATATTTTTTCTTCATTTCAATTTTTCATCCAATTAAAATTCATCAATTGAAGATCAAAATGGATATATTATCTTCAAATAGGAAAAAAATGGCCTTATCATATCAAATCTTAATGAGATTATCATCCTAAGAATGTCCCTATCTAAAAATAATTCCTATTGCTATGAAGTTTTGGGTGGGCAATTGCGAGTTGGCAAAATCTGAGATGAAGACCAAGTGCAAGCCATTTTAGACAACAGGTGAGGAAGCTATCAAGTCTCCCAACGGACGAAGTTTTGGTTGATGAAGACCATAGTTGATGACTTGAGGAACTCAAGGTTTGTGCGTGTTAAGTATAAAATACTAACGAAACTACAAAAGGAAGCAAAATATCAAAGTACACAAGAATGAATAATTGTCATTAGGAAGAAAGTATACATACATAAACAAGGAGGGAAAAGATGAATAGTACTCTTCTCCCATTCGACAAAAGGATTTCCATCTAGTCAATAGTTGACTATCAACTAGAATGGAGGACGTATTAAGTTAATAATATAATTTTAACACTCCTCACTCGACATAAAATTTTATATAAAATTCTATAAAATATCATGTATGATAATTTTCGTAATGTGAGATATATGGTTGTTGCCTCATTAAAATCTTATTCGGGAAAACCTTAACTAAAGTCAAGGAGAAAATCATAGATGAAGGAAAAAGAGTTCAACAACTTTATCAGTCCATTCTCATAGTAAAATCCAATGGGAAAAAAATCTATAGAAGGATATCGAAGGTTTCTACAATTTTCATAATGAAAATCTATTGACTCTCTTGCTCCAAAACATTGAGTCATTGCATTCCAATGCCATAAATAAGTTGACGTGGGTATAAGATGGTAGAGCCTTGGTGAAGAGATTGGCAAGATTATCTACTAATATACTCTTTTTGACTTCAAGTGCTCGGTTTGTAATCAAGTCATGGGTATACTAAAATATTTTGGATCAATATGTTTAGTCTGATCACCTTTAACAAAACCCACTTGCATTCGTGAAACACAAGTACTATTGGCTTCATATAAGACAGTTGGAGAATCATCATGTGATAATCTATAGTTTGTTCAAGTAAATTTATCAATGGATCTCAACTAAATGCATTCACAAGATGCCTCATGCAAAGCAATGATTTTTGCATGATTAGATGATGTTGCGGTTATTGTTTGTTTTACCAATTTCCAAGATATTGTAGCTCCATGTTGTAAGAAAATATAGCCCGTTTGAGACTTGGATGTTGCAAGGTCCGATTTATAGCCAACATTAGCATATCCAACCAATTTGGGATCTATTGATCTAATATAATGTAATCTAAAATCTTTAGTCCCTTTCAAATAACAAAAAAATTGTTTAATGTCATTTCAATGTTGTAGCGTGGGATGGGCACTATGCCTTGCAAGGATACTAATTGCAAATACAATATCAGACCTTGTAGATGTAGCCAAATATAAAAGCACTCCGACCGTAGCAAGGTATGGATATTGTTTACTCAATGGTTCCTCCTCCTCCTCCCAAGGACAATAAAGATCATCATCTTTGTTACTACAACCAACCATAGGTATAGATAGTGGATAGGCATCTATTATATTGAATCTTTTTTAAGATTCGGTTGATATAAGCCATTAGTGAAAGAAAATGTTGTCATCTTTCATGTGATGAACTTATAGGCCGATGCAAAAAGTAGTTTTGCCAAGAAGTTTCATTTCAAACTCAAGAATAAGAAGTTGAGTAGCTGCAATTCATGCAGATTTGGTGCTACAAGGTTTAAATCATCAATATATACCACGATGATCACAAATCCATCTTTGTCTCATTTGATAAAGAGACATGGGAGCAACGAATCATTTATAAAATCATGTTGTATAAGATAGTTCCACAATTGTTGATATTACATGAATCTAAATTGTTTAAGACCATATAATGCCCGTCGTAATTAACGCCAAGATGTTTACACGGAATAGGTGCAATTGGAGTAGTGGTTTGAAGACCTGGTGGAACTTTCATATAGATATGAGCATTGAGAGATCCATATAGATAAGTAGTGACTACATTTATAAAACGCATCTCTAGGATGGTATACATTGTCATTCCAAGAAGATATCAAAAACTAATAGAATCCATAATTGGTGAATACATAGAATCATAATCAATGCCAAACTTTTGTGTGAAACCTTGAGCAACCAAACAAACTTTATAACAAATAATTTAACTTTAGTCATTGCATTTGCACACAAATACCAACTTGTATCTAAGAATTCAAAAAGTAAGATTATTTAAAATAGATCCAAAGACGTGTCTCTTATGCAAAAAAACATACTCTTGCTCGATAGCAACTTTTCACTTTATGCAATCAGAGCGATGCATCGCCTCTTCAATAGTATTTGGTTCGAGATTATCTTTCTTGTAAGAAAGATTTTTTGCAATCATATAAATGAATGATTCATCTATATTAATTGTTGCTTTTTCCCAAATATCACATGTACTTATGCAATACATCACAGATAATTTTGTGTTCAACTTGGACTTATTTGGCTCGCAAGTAATAGCTTCTCCGTTAGAAGTTAAAGTGATATTGGACGTAGATGGAGAATTTGATGTGACTGATTCCGTAAAATTAATAGTGGTTGCTATAGACATAAGAGAAATAATATTATCAACCATTATCTTGCGCTTTCGTTGTTGTTTATCTGGTGTACGTGTTTGTTTATCTAGTGGTTGCAAAGTTGGAGTTGTAATGGGTTAAGGCAATGAAACTCGAGCATGGACGTTTTGAGTTTCATTCACCAAGGTTTTGGAAATCTTTGGTGCATCATTGAAGCCATTGAGTGTTTGATCCACAATCTTTTGTAAGTGCAAAATTTTGGTAACTTCAATTTCAGCCAAATATATTATAGGATTAAGATTCATTGTGAATGTTTCATGTGATTTAAACAAAAAGTCCTTCGGATGTTCTTAAGTAGATGCTCTTCCTTTCAAAGATGGAAATATGTCTTCTTCAAATCGATAATTGGCGAAATGGGCATGAAATAGCGTACCAATTGATGGGTTGGTGTAACGAATAATGCTTGGAGAATCAAATCCAACATATATGCTTTCTTGTCGATGAGCTCCAATAGTATGTCGTTGAGGTTCTGGAATTGGAACGCATATACGGCAATCAAATATTCTTAAGTGAGATATGTTTGGAACATATTCCAAAAGAAGCCCTCGTAATGAAGTACTCTCCAAAGATGAAGGACGGTGTTGAATTAGAGTTGCAACATGTAGAATTGCATGTCCCCATATAGATGCAAGCAAATTTGCATGAAGTAGCAATGGTCTTGTTATAAGTTGGATCCATTTGATAAAAGACTTTGCTAGTCCATTTTAAGCATGATCATATGGAACTGAGTAGGTCAAGTCAATTCCCGTTGTAGTGCAATATTCTTCAAAAGATCTTGATCGAAATTCTTGAACATTATCCATACGTAGCAATTTGATTGGATAATTAGAAAATGAGCTTTAAAACAGATTAGCATCGAAAGTAAATTGGCAAAAGCCAAATTTTTCGTTGATAACAACGAGACATGAGATTGTTTGCCTAATGCATCAACTAAAACCAAAAAATATTGAAATGGTCCAGCTATAGGATTTATTGTACTACATATATCACCATGTAGCCTTAAAAGCATTGGTGGTAATTAATTGGAGACCTGACATAATGATGGTTTGACAATTAACTTGCCTTGAACACATGCTTGACATAATGTCATTGAATTAACATTTGTTGGTTGCAAATTATGACCTGCAACATATGGAAGAATTTTTCTGAATAAAGTAGAGCCATGATGATCCAATCATCTATGCCAGAGAGAAGTTTTATTATCTTTACAAGATAGAGCAAAACTAGATACAACAAGTGGTCGGATCGGAATCTGATATAAGCCATTTGCTGCAGCAAAGGTTGTTTTTACCACTTTATTATTTTGTACAAAAACTAGAGCCTCTTGCCTATCTAGAATTTTGATTGAGAGGTGAAAGTATTGGTGCGCACATTCCAATAGCTAATCAAACTCCGAGGCGTAGAAGAAGAAAACATAACACGCATGCATGTCATGGTGGTGCCTTCATGCAAGATTACCTTTGCTGGTCCCTCTTGGAAACAAAATACATTCGATTCCGCCATAGTCATCAAATTTTTGGTTTGCCAAGTTGAAAGACTATTTTCATTAAAAAAATTCTTATCCTACAGGATTGTATGTGTAGTTGCAGAGTGAAAGAGCGCATCCCAAGACTCATCAGTGGAGGTATCCTCAACAACATATGTTTTGCGATCTTTGTCCGCAAATGGATCCATAGATGCATCCATAGTGTAGGCTTGTCAATTTTGATCTCAAAGTTTCTTGTTCTCTTGAAACATCTTGACAAAATAGTCTGATGTTCAACAAACATTTGCCAAATGGCCCACTTTCCCACATTTGTGGCAAGAACGTGTCTCTAATGGATGCTTACCATGATTGATAATAAATCAAGTGTTATTATTCCTTTGGGATTGTTGGTTATTACAGTTATAGCTATGACTACCCAATTGTCTATAGTAATTTTTTCCATATTTATGTGCCTTAGATTTAACATTGAAAACCTTGGCAACATAGAACTCAAGAACCGTAATTCTAACTAGATGGGCCTCTATATTATACAAAAGGATTTTGTTTTGTTTTTCAACAAGCAATAACAAAGACATGAGATTTAAATGATTTTCAATTTCATGTTTCTGTAATGTTGTACAAGAACAACAAAGGCTGACGAAATGTTGAGAGAGTTTCTCAATGATCTCCGTTTTGGTAATGGCATGACCACACAACCTCAATTGTGATATAATGCGGTACAACTCATTATTAAAAGCAATGAATGTTGGAAAATCCAACACTCTTAAGTGTGTCCAATCCCGAAGGGCCATGGGAAGATAGATTGTTTTTTAATGGTCAAAGTGAGATTTGAGCTTGTGCTAAAGCTCATTTGGACTTCAAGTTCCAAAATATTGATGTTGTAAAGTGGGAACAAGATAGCGACGAAGCAAAAACAAAGTTTTCCAAGAAGTAGAGGTAGAAACAAAGGTACTTACAGCTGAAAAACAATCAAAAGTAATACAACCCGATATTTGCTCTGCAAATATATGTGCTTTTGCAATTTTCACTCCTAATAAATAATTTCCACCATCGGCAACAAATTGTGGTAAAAGAAGAGGCTTGGAGTCTTGGTGGCTCAATAATAGTAGCAAGCACCGGAATTGTAGTAGAGGTGGCAACAAAAGAAGTGGATGTACTCATGATAGAAAAAATCTTCTAGAAAAAATATGAAATTAGGGTTTGAAATGAGATAAAAGACAAAGATGGAAATAAAGATAAAAGATATAGAAATTGAAGATAAAAATGAAGTTAAAAAAAAAATTTTAAAGAAAAAAGGATAAAGATAAAAATAAAAGTAAAAGATAAATTAAAGATAAAGATACAAGATAAGATACAAAAAAAGATTAGGTAATTATAAAGATAAAAAAAAATAAGATTATAAAAAAATAGATAAAAATATGGATTTAAAAATATATATAATTTAAATTTTAAAAATAAAAATAAAAACAAAAATAATTGGGATTTGGGAAAGACACAAAAAGAGAGAAGGGAGTGCGAAGCGATGGCTATAGAGGCCAAAGGGAAGCTTGAGCAGAAAAGTGAGGAATGCAAGGGAGTGGATATGAAATTTAAAAACAAAAAAATCAATAATAAACAAAGAAGGTAGGGAAGGGGTTTAAATGTCTGGGTTGGAGCAGTTGGAGCAGGGCGTTGGAAGGCTGGAGAGAAGGGTTGTGGGGGAGAAGGTTGTAGGCCCAATAGGGGAGATGAGGAGGCACGACAAGGGAGGAGGGGGACGATACAGAAGGGGAGGAAGGAAGGTGCACGAGGGAGGGCTGTAAAGCCTCTTCCAAAAACTAAAGTCTAAATTGGAAGCTTGAAATAAACAATTCACAACAAAAGTACAAGCTCGTGTTGATAACGTATTAAGTATAGAATACTAACAAAACTAAAACTAAAAGAAAACATCAATGTACACAAGAATGAATAATCGTCATTAAGAAGAAGGTATACATACATAAACAAGGAGGGAGAAGATGAATAGTACTCTTCTTTCATTCGTTGAAAGGATTTCCATCTAGTCACTAGTTGACTATCAACTAGAATGGATAGCATATTAAGTTAATAATATAATCTTAACAATACGCAATTTTTTGCAGGTTTTTTGCCCATGTTTATAGGGCAGGCCACATTTTAGTTTGTAAAGTCAACTATGGTAGCCTGATAACTTAAGCATTTCAATCTATGCAATATGGAAAATTTGTTGAGAAACTGAGTTCAATGTATGCAAAAATAAGGATGAGGAAGAATGCAAAAAATAAATAAATAAAATTCTCCAAGAATGAATGTTTTATTATATATAAATGTAGATTTTTCACTTGAACATATTCCAGTTTCATAGATTCACCTATTCCGATTAGCTTTGGCACTTCTCGCTATGCAAAGAAGGAAGAGAGATGAATGGACGAGAAGGTACAAACAAAGAATTTTTCTCAATGAATACTACATCCAACTATTGTCCACAATAGGTCAGCCTAAAAAGCCATGGCATAGGGGCTGTCTAAAATAGGTACCTCTACCATAACATCTTTCAAGGCTAAATTGCCTTTAATTTGCAATTGAAAGGAACACTATATTTGTTAATTTGAAACTTTTCAAAGTCCCAAAATTGCATTACCTTAAAAACCAATTGAATTGTCTTCAATTTAAATATAGTCTACATATATAGTTATAGCATCTATGATGTTTATATTGACCTTTAGAAGTATTTGTAATAAAAAAATATGATAATTATAGGAAATTTAAGGTATTTAAGGTTGGTCATTTTAGAGTCTATAAAGTCTCCAAATCATACAAAAATCCCAATTTAACAAATATAGTGTTGAGGGGTAGGGAATCAATTCATGGGGTTTTGAAATGTAATAAAAAATACTTCTTCATGAAACAAAATATTGAAGTTGAAGCTAATTTCTTCCATTATAATTACAAGAATTTAAAAATTGTTCGTCATTGTTATGAAGAAAAAAAATTGAACCATACAACAAATATCATTGCCATACAATCATGAAGATGTTCATGTAAAATTATAATGAGGAGCTTATAAATGCACTTATCCCTTAAAAAGTTGCAAAGTAGTCATTGTATAGTTCAAAACACATTTTTGAGGTACAAGTACTAGTATCCACAATTCTTAACAAAATGTTATTGGTCTTATCAAGCCATCCTAGCAAAATATGCACAAGCATTGTGTATTTGAATGATGTTAATAGTAGCCATTGCTTAGACATTGATTGGACATGATTCTTTGGCAGACTGTATAAATCCTTAAATTTTTACCTCACGCACCAATTTTCTTTTGTTATGTTTAATCAATCTATAATTGTCTTATAAGTATGAATGTCTATAAAAAAAAATGGTATGCAAAAAAAAATGTACCTATCAATATCTATTTTAGTCCTTAAAATTTTTTAAATGTGTGAAGGATCCAAATTTGAGCATCTTAAAGGCTCTCATGTAATCTAAGTGAAATATTAGCCAAGTCCAAAGTAAAAAGAGTAAATACAGTAGAAGATGGCCAAATTGACCAAGCATGCAACTAAATTGGTTAAAATAGGAAATATAGAATCCCAAATACCATAAGACTAGGAGATTACATTCTATACCTTTTAATTAGTTGAATTGGATTAAGTTTATCAACTATGTTGAGGAAAAAACAAACAAATAGAAAGACGCTTAGTAGATCTCAAATTTCAAATACTATAGAAAAAAAGTAATTACCAGCTAAAAAGAGGTACCTTAAATTTTGAAACATCCTTGGAGTCAATTCCATAATCCATTTCATAAGATTTTTCTCTAATCAAAAGATGCTGTTTTTAACCAATGTCCTAAACGTAACTTTAGTAAAATCCCACTTATAAAGATACAAATAGAAAACCATAGCCTTTCACTTGTATTTAAGAGCTCTAAGACTTGAAAAATTGCCTTTCAGGTTTTTAGAATTTCTTAGGTCATAGCAATTGTTCTTTTTTAAAGTCTATCTTTGCAACCAACAACTAGAAATTTTAAAAATTTGTTGCAAGATGATAAATCGTTAAAAATTAAAATGGAATTTTTTAGTAGTATTGAGAGGCCATGCAAAGTTTCAAAAGCATGTCCCAACAATGGTAGGTGCTTCAAAACGAGGATTTGGAGATCATTGGTTGAAGTTTAGGGCTTTGTGATTTTGATCAAACAACGTTGTGGGAGCTCTAAAGGTCTAGTTGGTGTACAAGTGGAGTCTTTTTTGGCTTTCTCAAGTGCTTTGAGCATCCCAAGGGATTAAATTCCTTGGAAAGATTAAATTTTTTTTTTGTCATTTGTGTAATAATTTTAATTTCTAGAGTTTGCATTTTTTCGTCATGAATGACCAAGAATAAAAGAGAAAAAAGATTACAAATATGTGAGTCTAAAATTGTGAAGTCCATGAGCCTAGAAGACTATACACCTATGTTGTAGGTGTCTAAATTATAGAAACCTTGCATGATAATAGTGTAACTATGCTATAGATACACTACAAGAAAACGAGGGGTTTTGCAACTACATTGTGCGACTCATTTTGTAGTTGCATAGGTCGTTTGCAACTAGGTGATAATTTGGAGCCCGCAGTTGCAGTGGACAAGTTGCATGAGTTGCAAAGCAGTTGCAAAAAATTCAAAGTTGTTTATCATTTGATAGTATACTTGAAAGTTCATCGATGAACTTTTCTGACGTGGTTGCTTACGTGGAAGTCATTTGTGTGCAACTTGTTTGCAACTAATGTGCAACTGGTTTGCGATTGACTTACAACTGGTTTGCGACTGGTGTGCAACTAGTTTGCGATTGATGTGCAACTAGTTTGCGATTGATGTGCAACTAGTTTGCGACTGGTGTGCAACTAGTTTGTGATTGATGTGCAACTAGTTTGCGACTGGTATGCAACTAGTTTGTGTCTTTGTGACTTGTAGATTTGAAATTTGAATTTCAAAGATTTGTAGATTCTAAATTTCAGATCTATCTTTTTTTTCAAATTGCCAAATCTAGAAATATCTTAAACTTTAAATATTTATAGATTTTTGTAGATTATAAAAATCTACAATTTGTAGAAATCTACAAAGTATAAAAATCTACAAAATATATAAATATTAGAATTCTATTATCAAAATTCATTACACAATACTGCTATAACTTACAATTCTTATATGTTCAACCTAATGGTATTCTTGACAATTGATGTGGGACAATTAATAAAAGACTTAATAGTAGTTGCATTTTAGTTGTTTTCTAGTTGCATGCTAGTTTTTTCAAGTTAAAGTCTAGTTGTTTTTAAGTCAAACACTAGTTGAATTGTAATTGCAATGTAGTTGTAGTCTAGTTGCACTATAGTTGCAATTTAATTGCAGCCGAGTTGCAATCTAGTTGCATTCTAGTTAAATTGCTATCGAATTTAAATTACATGCAACTGTAGATAGATACATAGGACTCTACAAAACGTAAAATTGTCCACATCGACAATTGTGATGAAGATTGGATGTAAAGTACCTCACATCAACTCTTTTGTTAGATTCCCGTATGCGTAACTACATGTTGCGACTACTTTGCAACTATTTTGCAACTATAGTGTAACTATGTCAAAGTTGGTGCAAATATAGAGGATTGTAGTTGCAGGGCAGTTGCGTAGGACATGTAGTTGCATTTCAATCGGTTGTAGCGGACACATTTTTCTTCTAGTGATATTTATATTATAGGTATTTTTGATATAACCATGCGAGTCCCCATTTTGTCACTTGGAACTCATATCTTTTTCTTTTCTTTTTTACAAATTTAAATGTAATTTTATATTAAAAAAAAAGAGAGAGTTTAAAATCAAAATATGTATGTCACATGCCAATATAATATTTGGTTCTAACTAGAGTGTTTTTTGTTAATTACTACCAAATCATGTATGTAAATAGAATAGAAACTAAGAATTTGTACAAAGTAAACGTGTTAAGTAGAAATTGCACAAATTATCTAAATATATTGTGCATGTGATACATACTAGTTAAATTGGTCCAAGGAAACTAATTATGTGAGAACCCTAAGTTGATTCCCGGAAAGAAGTTTCAGCTTCCCCATTACATTGATCAAATTGTAGAAATTTCAATTATTAGCCTATAGGTGGAGAAAACTCAAGATGGACTAGAGGAAGAAATCTACAATCTAGGTATGGTAATTTGAGGAGGGAATCATGCCACAAGTCTGACGACGCAATCGGTTTGCCAAGATTCCCTTCTATATGAAAGATTTTCCATTTATCAAAATTTAAAGAATAGAGCGGCATTTGATTCTCATTTTTTGAATGTGCAAAGTAAGAATATGAACTTGCACATCTTTTAAAGAATTCTATGAGAGGTTCCACAAAAAAATTTGGAATTTTCTAATAGTCAGAAGATATTCTTCTAGACGGTGATTGTTACGGATACCGTAAATAAGAGCAAAAGTAAGAAATATATTAAAAACAAGAAGCAAGAATATATAAACAAGAAACTAGACTTCAAGAGACGTGTTGTCAAGACTAAGGATCTCCTTAGTCTTGACTCCCTTATATACTACTATCTAAGAAATCATACTTTTATTTAAGGAAGCTTTATTCTTAATCTAGGAAGTTCTTTAGAAAGCTTTCTTTTACTATACATCCTTGTAAACTGGATTTTTTTCTTCTTAGAACAAAAATCCAAGGATACTAATATAGGGGGATTCTTTTGGAGAAAGGTAAATTAGTCTATCGTTAAGGTGTCTAGGGTCACTTTTTGGGTAGGTTATGTTGTGAAACGCATTCGTTAACCATTTCTCACTTTATTCCCATAAGTTACAAACAGGCTATCCATTACTGATGCTATTTGACGCAATGTTGCCATCCCAGTCTTGCCTAGTTTCTACTTAGGGTGGGCAAATAGTCTTGCAAATAGTCTTGGTTGAGCAAATTGTCAAATGCATGATCTAGGACTTATTAATCAAACTATATATATAATAATATATACATATTTTATATTTGATAATTATACGTAAGTAATCCCATTTGTAAGATTTTCCTTGGGAAAATAGTCCAGTCTGTCAACTAGCTAAAACTACTTGCTAATTGTGCGGCATGGCTACCACTCCTCAATATTTGCAATTAGGCTCAGTATGCAGGGCATGGTGGGTGATCAGATGTTCCCTGAATTGCCGATCCAGTTGCAATTTGCTTCTTCAACCGCAGCACAGTCTGCTCCAATCTTACTCCGTCTATTCACGTTAAATTCTGATACTCAATTTGCAAGGTTTAGTTCTCAATTTTGTTTCTGAAATTAACCGGCCATTTGCCTTCTGTTTTATCTTTATTCAAATTGCAAATTGGATCTTTTCACGACAATTTACAACTCAGAGAATTTCATTTACCAAACTTAATTAATTTCCTACATCCACACACTACCTTGACCTTCCTAAATACATTCAAAAGAATCAACCATGATCTACCTACAAATTGCTACAAATCCTAAAAGCTCTGTGAACACCGTAGACACAAACAAATTGCCTGAATGCTTAAATGGACAGGCTCACAATCGTCACCGCGAATCTGTTCTGTTTAAATCGCGATTCTTCAATATACAATTCTTGTTTGTAATCTATTAGCTATTCACAGCAGTTGGACTATTAAGATCAACTTGCTACTGGTATCGATTTCCCAACAACCTGCAACTCGCACTTGGAAATTGCAAATACAGATTTTACAAGCACACGCATCAATTCGCAGCAAAGATCATTTAAACAACCCCAGAGAAGGAGAACACAAATTAGTAATACATCCTCAAATAATTTATCAAATTGCAACTTACCAAGTGGCCATCTGCGATTATCAATCCTAAGTAAGAAGACCTAAGACTGGTTTACATTCCACTCGAATTGCCGAATTGCGTAGTCAATTAGAGCTGCAGGCAACCGATTTGCCACCGCAAGTCTAATTGTCCGATTCGCAATTTCGTCGAGACATTGTTGACACAGGTTCGCAAACTCACACCCAATTGCTAATAACCTAACATCAAATTGCTACTTCAAATTACTAAACTCCAATTGTTCTCTAAGAATTATCAATTTGCTCCTTCATCATTTCTGGCGATTAGCTGCAGACTACCACCATGAGGGTGAATGCAAGAAAGACTAGTACTATTTTTTGTCACACTTGACGTGTCGGACTTGTTATCGGCTATAACTTTTGAAGAATGAATCCGATTAACTTGAATTTTTTTTTGGAGATGTCTAACATGATCTTGTTTAGATCCCTTATTTTTCAAAAATATTTAAAAATCATTTTATATTTAAATTTAAATTTAGCTAATTTGTCACACTTTGCAGTTTAGGGGTTTTTAGTACTAGGGAGAATCCAAACTTAATGATCTAGATCTGAAATTTCTATGGTCTATTCCCATAGTAGGAAGTCATGTATCTACTAAAGGAAATTTAAAAATATTGTATTTTATGCCCTCCACATATGTGCAAACAGGGCTCCCTTGTGCGCGCAATTATGAACATTCAAAATTGTTTCAAGATCATTTTTTTGGTGAAATGTCTTTCCTATAAAGTCCTCCCAAATGGCTTTTCCTATTTTTTACAAATTAAAATGTGAAAGTACCTATTTTCATGAGATTTTGCACTTTTTCAGTTCTCCTACTTAAAGAATTTTTCTATGCTTTTCCTTCCTAGGGTAACTTCTTCTTAAAGGTGTATACATTGAACAGATTTTTCAGATTTTTTTAAAATTGTTTTTCTAATTATACAGTACTCCCAAAAAAAACATGAGTACTGTGGAAAACGCTACGCAAAGTGGACGGTCTTTCTTGCATTCACCCATGACGATTTGACAAACTCAATGCTAATACAAAGAAAATTTAAATACCACTTGAAAGAAAATTGGCCAATACAACTTAAACTTCAAATCTTCTTCAACCATTCCATTAAACTTACCTGATTTCTTCGTGATCAACCGCAATTTGCCCAACTTTGCCGTCAACCAGGCAACTGGCCTTGAAAAATCCGCTGCTGACTTTGCTACACGCTCCTCGTAGTAAGTTGATTTGCCATGCCAACTCACCACCAGCGTCCGCAATTAGCCAACACTAGTAATGCTCACCCACTCTCACAGTCAAGTAGCACAAGAATACATTTGACGATTTGCAAATTCAAACAAAGGAATCTACAGATTCACAAGGTGCAAGAAACACAATTCAGCCTCCAAGCAAGGTAGATTGCAACCTGATTATTTGCTCATTTACAATTATACAATTTTATATTGGAATTGATTGAAGGAATACATTTATATATAAATCGCCAAAGAGTCATAAACGTGTGATATTACTGTACTATGAACTGAGAAACAAAAAGAAAATTTGCCCTTCCTATATAGTCTAAAAAACAAAAGGCGATTTAGCCAATACTGGATCTTAATAGCCACTATGCAATTTGCCAACCTTCCTAATCCTGTCTAATGACCCTCTTCAAATCTACTTGAAGCACATTGTCTATTCACATGCATTCACTAGCAAGTTGCCTTTTAAAAACTGAATTGAAATGCCAATTTCAATGTAAAAAGAGATAAACAGTCTAAGTGGCAATTCGGTCAAAATAATCAGATTTACAACCCTTGACATCACCTCCGTCTCTAGCGACAAGTTCCAAGAAGAGCCTTTGACTTAGGCTTTGATTTATCAAGATAAAGTCGATGAAATTCATATACTTTCTAAAGTGCATTGATCACATTTGTTGCTACTTCACAAGTGTGGTCATTCATATTGTATCCATACTAGTGTATAAAATATTCCAACGTGCCTCGTCTGCACCATGAACCTAATACTTTTTTCACCACATATTCTTAATAATTTTTGACTTCAATAGAAGGTGGTGGCGGTTGCATTCTACCCGATATATTTAACTCTTTATATGGTTCAAGAAGAGAAATGTCGAAGAGTGGATGTACTTTTATAGATGCTAGAAATTTTAGCTTATAAACAATTGAATTGACTTGCCGTTGAATGGAAAAAAGTCGTAGTCAACAATAATCTAATTAATTACATAGTCGGATAGTCTTAATGTTGCATTGAGGTAGCCAAACTTTCTCTTCAATTTGAAATGAAGGTGATTTTTTTCTAAATACATATGTATAAGCCTCATAACAATTTTGAGCATCTTCTAACTGGAGGTTTATGATTTCTTAGAGCTTTAATAACCATGTTGTTGGTCTTTGACTATTGGATTGTTTGCTTTTAGAATATTCATTATATGAAACTTTGGATGATATCTATAATTAGCAAAAATTGACGTTTGTCAAGTTGAGGCATGGACATTGTTATTATATACAAATTGAGCCAATATTAAATACAAGGTCCAATTGTCTTCTTGATAATTGATGTTACAACATAAATATTATTTTAATACTTGATTGATGCACTTGGTATGGCCATCGGTTTGAAGATGAAAAGCAAAAAATAGTTTGATATCTGCCTTCAAGATCTTAAAGAAGGAGCCAAAATTTGAAATCAATTTGCAGTTCTTGATCCGAGATGATATCTTTTGGTAATCCATGATATCAATAAATGTTGTTTAAGAAAAATTGTGTTGTATCTTCTCCAGTGATTGTCTTATTGCAAGGAATAAAATGTGTCATCTTTGTTAGTCAATCCACAATAATATATACAATATCAAAAGAACTTGATGGTAGTAAGTCGGTAACAAAATCCATAGAAATCAAAGACCATGGTTGTTGAGGAATAGATAGTAGTTATAAAAAGTTCATATGGTTGATTTTGTGGATTTTGGATCTTGAACAAATGTCACAAGAGAGCACAAAGTCTTTGACAACCTCCTACATTTGAAGCCACCAAAAATCTGGAGATATGAGTTCTAACATCTTGTTGAAATCAAAACGTCAAGAAGCTAAAAAATCATGATGAATTTGAAGAACTCGAAGGTGTAAAGAACTTTTTGGAATATATAAGCATTCTTCAAAATACAAGATGTCATCCAAAAACTTAAATTTGTCGCGATCATTATGTGAACGATGCTTGACGTCAAGAACTAGAGGGTCTGAAGTTGATTTTGTCCAAACTTGGTCAAGAAATGATGAGTCACCAAGCATTGCCACAGTCATTGCACAAAGTTGATATTGATCAAGCTTAAGTAAAATCATTTGTTGTTTCTCCTTTTCTTGGTGCTAGATATGATCTTTCAGATAAGGCATCTAATAATTAATCTTTGTTGTTTTCCATGACAATAACTGATGATGAAGTTGAAATGAGGTAATGACATGTTCCAACAGGCTTGCTGACAATTTAAAACACAAGCAGATATAAGATATTCAAGATTTTTGTGATCTAAGTATACAATCACTCAATGAGAAGTGCCTTCAAGTAATTGTTGCCATTTTTTAAATGACTCTACAATAGCTAAAAGTTATTTATCATAGATCTTGTAGTTAATCTTCTTTGGGTCCATTAATAAGCCTTTGTCAAAAATAATGTAGTCCAAAAAATCCACTTGTGGTTGGTGAAATACACACTTTTCTAGTTTGGCGTATAATATAGTTTTGTGTATTTTTTGTAAGACAAGTTTGACATATTCTTCAACATTCTTGAAATAGATCAAAATGTTGTTTAGATAATATACAACAAACTTATCCAAGATTTCACAAAAGATATCATTCATCAAATGCTGAAAAGTAAATGGAACATTTGTAAGTCTAAATGGCATGACATTATATTCGAAATGTCCATATGTTTTTCAAAATGCAGTCTTCCATTCATCTCCTTCTTTTATGCATAATAAATTGTATGCTCCACAGAGATCAATCTTGGTATAGACTGGGGCTTGTCCAAGTTGATCGAAAAGTCCAAATATCAATGGCAACGGGTATTGTTCTTTCACTATCAATCTGTTCAATCTACAATAGTCAATACACATTTGCAAAGATCCATCATTTTTTTAACAAAAAGTATTGGTGCTCCTATTAGAGACTTGGAGTGCCGAATAAGTTTTTGGCAAGATTTTCTCTAATATTATCCTTCAATGTAGAAAGATTGTTTTGCGATAAGTTATATATTGGACCAAATGGTAGTTGGGCTCCATCTTGAAGATCAATGGCACAATCGTATGAACAATGTTCCAAAAAAATGTCGGCATTCTTCTTTTCAAATACGTCTTGAAAGTTTTTATATTGCTTTGGAATATTTGTTGAAGATGTGTTTTGCTTGCACATTAGTGTTGCATAGATAGCAAAAATAATTCCATTTTTTTCAGCTCTCATAAAAGTTCTAGCTCCAATAAATAAATATTTGATGTTTGAAGATTTTTAATAGATTTTTGAATAGGTTCTATAATAGGTTCTCTAGTAGGTTTTGTTAAAAAAGATTTTATTGAAAATGATAACTTTTGAAATTTTCAATCTATTGACGAATTATATTTTTCAAGTCAAGAAATGTCTAAAATAACTGGATGAGAAAGGGGCTTAATAATATTGAATATAAATAAACTATTGTCTTCATCAAATAAAATTTCTAATGGCATAGTTTCATGAGTAACATCTCCAAAAGACAAAGATCGACCATCTATGACTTCTACATATATAGGGGTTGGTTTTTTAAATAAAAGAATGTTATAAAGTTTTACAAATTTTTCATCTAGAAAACAAACTAAAGTTCTAGAATCTAACAATAGATAAAGACCTAAATTGGTTTGTAGCATAGCAAACTCCAACCGTATAGTCTCTACTATAGCTAAGCATCATCTATTTCCAATATAGTTGCATTCCTTGATTTGAAAGAAGGTCATTGCTGTTTTTTGGCAATTGAGAGCCTTGTGACCAGATTCTCCACAATATAGATACAAATTTTGGTCACAACAACATTTCTTCTTTTGTCAACTAGTGGCTTGAATTGTATTACATCAATTTGCATGTCTTCTGGGTCTTAAGAATATACACTTATGACATGCTTTGCTTTGGCCATTGGCATAAAACTTGTGTGTGGTGTTGTTGCAATCAATGATTTTTTATCTTGTCCGCCTTTGAAATAATCGATTGTTACATTTCACAGCTTGGCTTATTGCTTCATTTAATGTTTAAGGATTAAAAAATGGCAGTAACAAATCTTTCACGTCTTCCCTTAAGCCTCATTGAAATTAGTTCATAAGTGCTTCTTTACCCCAGTTGATGTCGCATGCAAGTTGTCAAAAATCAGATGCATATACTAAAATTGAGTGCAACCCTTGTCGTAAAGAATGAACTTTGGTTGTTGCCCAACGGCTTTTGTCATGTTTTCCAAATGCTTCAACCAAGGCTACTAAAAACGTTTCAAAGTTGTTAAGAATTGGAGACCTTGTTTCAAACAAGGGCGCAAACCAGGACAAAGCTTGTCCAATAAGCAAAGTTCCAACCAAGCCTATTCTTGATTTGTTTGTTGGGTACCGTTGAGGATGAAGAGCGGTGATGAGTTGAATTTAACTCACAAACCTTCAAAAGTTTCATCAAGAACCATCAAACTTATTAGGAAGGCTAATCCGTGGCTCTTTTGTTGTTGTGATATTTGAGCTTTGTATAAACAAACTCGCTCCTGAAATTGAGGCGGGCAACCTAGGTTGAAATGTCTCACTACTCTTAAATTTGTATTGACATTAGTAGCAAAGTCTTCAAGAACATTGGTCTTTATAGACAAAGAATCGATAGCCTTCAAAATAACATCTAACTTCAACTCCACTAAATTATACATATTAGCATCTTTACCTCCTTACATCTTAATTATGAAAAATATGAGGTGAAAAATAAAACAAAACAATATATCAGTCATGACAAACTATTACGGACATCATAAGTAAGAGCAAGATCAAGAAATATATTAAAAGCAAAAAGCAAGAATATGTAAACAAAAAACTAGATTTCAAGAGATGTATTGTCAAGACTAAGGATCTTTTTAATCTTGACATCCTTATGTATTACTACCTAAAAAGTTATACTTTTACTTTAAAAAGCTTATTCTTAATCTAGAAAGTTCTTCAAGAAGCTTCTTTTTACTATACGTCTTTGACATTCATTTGCCAAAATTTACAATAGAAAATTCGTAGGAATTACCTAGGGTGCGATAAAATCTCACTAAAAACTAGCATAGTTTCTTCTATGTAAATCCCTAAAGGACCAAACACCGTTTTTTGACAACATAGCAATTTGGGGCAGCTCACTACGAATGGAATTTTTACTTTTTTTAATTGAAATTTTTATACAAGGTGTGCTTGAGGAATAGCTTTATGGCCCAACAATTTTCATAACTTTTGACTACATGGATAAAAAATTATTGCATGATATGTGATTTTCATTAGTCGGCGGGCAGCAGGGCAACTCAAAAAACTTCTTTAGAAATCTTTTTTTCTTAAAATAAAAATTTAAAATTGATTCTTTATATATATATATATATATATATATATCTGTGTGTGTGTGTGTGTGTGTGTGAAAAGCTTTGAATCATTCCATTTCGATCAATGAGTCAAAAATTATGAGGAGTCTTAGTTTGAGGGTAGTTATAGAATTTATGCTCTTAAATAAACTTTGAAGTCTTTTATTTAACTCAATTTTCAATATTTTTTGAAAAAAATAAAAGCATTGGGGATAGATTGTTTATTACAACATTACAACCATTGGGATTGGCATTTTTCAATTCCATATCTAAATTCTTAACAATTTAGTATTTTGAATCATTCTCTACCTCTTTCTACTTACTATTTTTTTCCTATATGTCTTACAATTCCAAATGATCTGGAATTTTTCAAGCATGTAGCCAACTTGCCTTGAAGAATGAATCCAAAGAGTAACCACCATTTTGGACATTTTTTCATACAAATGTGGCCTTGTGATGTGCAGCTGCCTGGACTTCCACAAGGACAAAAAAAAGATTTATGTCAATTCAAACGCTATTATCTTGCAATCCACTCAGTGGAAATATCTGAAAAAATTTCCCAACTTTTCAAACTAGTGAACTACAAGATCCTATAGTTACATTTTTCAAAAATGTTTTTTTCCAAAATTTTGGTACCTACATTAGAAATGGCAATTTTGGAGCATTTTTGGTGAAAACATAGTC
Source organism: Antitrichia curtipendula (assembly GCA_951230915.1). Classification (NCBI taxonomy): domain Eukaryota; kingdom Viridiplantae; phylum Streptophyta; class Bryopsida; order Hypnales; family Leucodontaceae; genus Antitrichia; species Antitrichia curtipendula. Next base: position 26,269,013 of record OX579635.1, read on the forward strand.
TTTGACCTTTAAGGGTTAATAAAACACTCCATTAAGTTTCAAGACATTCCAGTAGCCAAAGGTATCCAAACCAACAAGATTCTTCAAAATCAATGAAATTGAATAAAGTTAGGAGAATTAACAAACATTCTGGGGGTATACAAATCAAAATGGGGTCAAAGCAGGTCTTTTCTTACTCCCTAATATCTACTATAGAACCTCTGCTAGTTATTTTTTACAAAAAGTCAACCTCCCAAAGTTGGATTTTTATCCCTCTTTGGTATTAAGTTGGCGCTAGATTTATTTAAGTCTTTGGCATAGGAAAAGGGGTGGATGGTTCCATCAAACTAAAAATGCTTTTTTGAAGCCAATGACGCAATCCGTTTGTGACTTGGAATTAATATTTAAAAGTTAGAATTTGAACCAATGTGGAAAATTTGAAGATTAGGTTGAAAATTTGAGTTGATAAGATTACCACTAGCAAATGAGAGGAGGTAGGTGGCTAGGTGCCCTTGTAAGAATATGTAAGGATATATATTCTTCTCCTCTTAAAACACACCTTGTCACCCTTTCTAGCCATTTTTTGATTTGTTAACACATCGGTTCATTTAATTAGATTTTTTGGCCATTTGGGGGGCAAAGTTGTGAATGTGTGTTTTTTGGAGCTTTTTAGCTCCAATTGATTCTACTTCTACAAGCTTTGAAGGACTTAGGAATTCCTTCAAAGTTTACTAACTCATTTTGAGTTGTGTTTTGCAATTGTACTAAATATTGTACGTGTTTGTACAAGTTTGATTGTGTACTAACTTGTATTATGTTTTAAGTTGATTTTCTTGTACTAGTCTTGTACTAACATGTTCTATTGTGCCATTTTGTGTACTAACTTTGTCCAACTTTCTTTATAGTTTTTCCATGGTTTTCCACCACGGCAAAGCTTTGACCTCATAGGTTTTTTAAGTTTTTAGAAATTTAGAGTTTATAAAAAAGATGGCAAAGCTTTGGCTTCAAGTTTTAGAAAGTGTTTGAAAATTTGGGAGAAAACCAAGAGATGGCAAAGCTTTGGTTTTAAGTTTTAGAAATACTTGAAGAATTTAGCAAAATTTGAAACAATTCTTCAAGTATTAGTTGCCAAAGGCCCAAAATCCCATCAAATATTAGTTGCCCCAAAGATTGAAAGTATAAATTTTCCAATTTGTACAAGTGAAGGAGTTGCTAAAAATTTTGAAGTTCTAGAAGTGTCGCTTGTTGCTTATATATAAGGTTTTGAATTGGAGAGAAAAAAATAAAAAATTTAACACTAAGCTCTAAGGTAGCCAAGTCTTTAGAGCCAACACCAAACTCTCTAGAACAGCCTAACCCCCAAGGAGGGCCAAACTCCCTAGGGTGGTCAACTTTATAGAAAGCAACTAGAGGTTGGGTCTCCCCCAGATAGGGGCCGGTCAAGAGCCGGACCTTTCTAGCTAGGGGCTACTCACTTGTTGGCTCCCTTGCTGGGTAGGGCCGTTGGTGAGCTATGGGCTCCCGCACAAGCCAAGCCAAGGGCTCCCTATTGCAAGCCAAGTTCCAGAAACCTTAGTGGGATCTCCCTGTCAAAGTTGGAATTTCACGTTGAACAATCTCTAATTTTTCTTAGATCTAGTAGATGATAATACCCACAAATTTAAACTACAATTTAGCAAGGGAGGAAGAAGATTAGAGTGTAGAAGCTTGGTTAGAAGAATTTTTTTTTTTGCAACTAGAGTACAATTCTCTCCAAGTTCTCTCACATACAAAACTCTCAATTCATTTTGAAGCAATTAGAAGATTGAAGAGTTGATGGAAGAAGCTTGAGGCTTAGAAGGAGGTAGGAATTATTAGATACATTCCTAAATCTTGGGATACATTACGAAAGGGCACTGACAAAGGGATTAATGCTTAAATTATCAATTATTAGTCAAAAATTCTAATTAACACTAAAGTCAATTATTAGAAAATTTCAAATAAGATAAAATAGTCACCAAAGTCAAGGGAGAAGTTAGAATAATGGTTTAAAAAAGAAATAGCATAGTTGGGCGAAAGATATTGTATTGTGTGTAAAAGATTGAAATTTCATAAAAAAGCACAAAACAAACAACGACAACATTTAGAGAGAAAAGTTAACTATTGAAGTGAAGAACCATATCTCAAGTGGATGACTTTGAGGAGACCCTAGCATACCATTATGATGAAGCAAACTCCAAGATACGTTCTTAAACCTCTCTTTTTCCTTTAATTAGTAGAATTAAGTGAGGCCGAGACCTAGAAGCAAGACAGACTACTTAGAATTAGATTCAGGTCAAAATTAAGTTTATAATACTATAGAATAAGTCTAGAGCTTTTCAAAAACCTAAATTAGGCTAGAATCAAAATTACAACAAAGAAGTTAGAGGCAAATGAAGCTTAGAACCTAAAATGGATGAAACTTGGAAGTTTTCATCCATAAGGAACAAGAAGGAAAAATTAGGAAGAATGTACTTACTAGAGGTAAAAAGTGAAAGAAAAAATAAATTTCCAATTGCAGATTAGGATAAATTAATGGATGAAGTCCGGTTAACCGATTAGTGATTTAAACTTCATCCATCCATATCTTTTGATAGGAACATCCATATCTTTTGATAGGTATATCCAAATATTTTGAATCTTATGTTTTTAGAAATGGAATAAGATGATCTTTCACTTTCTATAGTTAAATTTAGGTTAAAATCATTTCTTTTAGGTAACTACAGTAGCCATAGTAATTCGGCCATTAGGATTAGGTTTGGCGATTAGGTTAAAAGTTTGTGGCTTATTCAACAAGTATTAGGGAATTTAGGAATTACGAAAAAGATCCATTGCTTGGAAAGCACAATGAACCTACATTAGGCACCTATGGAGTAGAATTACCTTAAACACAAGAACCTGGTTGTGTTCCGCTTCTATGTCAAGGGTGGACATAAAAGTGATCACAAAGCACCTTCAATGGTTATACATATGCTCAAGGCTTATATGCTTGCAATTACATGCTCACACACTAGTATCATTAAGGAAAAAGAGACTCTGTCAGTCTAATTTTGGCATTCCGGAGCTAATAACGTAATCAATTAGTTTTGCATTTTGACTCTCAAGCTTTGAGATTGAAAGCCTTGACTTAATTGTTGATTCATTTGAAGGAGGCCCTGGAATTGAAAGATTTATCCTCCCTTTTCTTGTCATTTTTTTTCCTAACTAGTGTTGTCTACTTTACTTTGTGAATTCTTGCAAACTCTTGCATCGTACGAGCTTCTTTAGTGCTTTGTGAAGCTTGTTTATCAGGAGAGTTTTTTGTACAATTTTATTATTTTGTTTCTAACCATCTCCTTTGCTTCGCAAGGAACTCCTAGTGAAACCATCATGATTTTAACCCCTAAAGGACCAAACACCGTTTTTTGACAACATAGCGTTTTTGGGCAGCTCACCACGAATGGAATTTTTATTTTTTTTCTTTGAAATTTTCACACAAGATGTGCCCGAGGATTAGCTTTAGGGCCCAACAATTTTCATAACTTTTGACCACATGGTTAAAAAGTTATGGTATGATATGTAGTTTTCATTGTTCGGCGGGCAGCCCGGGCAAAAAAACAAACTTCTTTAAAAATCATTTTCTAGAGAAATAAAAATTTGAAATTGGTTCTTTAGATTTATGTGCACAAGGAAAGCTTTGAATCATTCCACTTTGATTTATGAGATGAAAGTTATGAGGAATTTTAGTTGTCGGTAGTTTGCGAGTAGTTATAGAATCTCTACTCTAAAATAAACTTTGAAGTCCTTTATTTAACTCAATTTTCAATATTTTTGGAAAAAAATATAAACACAAGGTGTAGATTGTCTATTACAACATTAAAATCGTTTGGATTGGCATTTTTCAATTCCATAATTAAATCCTTAACAATTTAGTGTTTTGAATCATTTTCTACTTCTTTCTACTTACTATTTTTTTCCTATATGTTGTACAATTCCAAATGATCTGAAATTTTTCAAGCATGTAGCTAACTTGCTTTGAAGAATGAATCCAAAGAGTTACCACCATTTTGGACATTTTTTCATACAAATGTGACCATGTGAAGTGCAGCTGCCCGGTTTTTCGCAGGGACAAAAAAAGGGGTTTTGTCACTTCAAATGCTAATATCTTGCAATCTACACAATGGAAATTTTTGAAATTTTTTCCACATCTTCTCAAACTAGTTTACTACAAGATCCTATGGTTACATGTGTCCAAAAATGTTTTATTTTTCCAAAATTTGGTACTTGTACTAGAAATGGCAATTTGGGAGCGTTTTTTTGTGAAAACATAGTCAAAAACCTTTTTTTTTTTTTTTTTGAACAAACGGAAAGTACCATTGCATTAAAAAAAAAAAAAGAACAATAGCCAAGCCAAGGTTGGCAAATGAAGAGATAAGAGCAAAACAACAAAAAAAGGAAAAGCAAAGGACGGACCAAAACCAAAAATGAACTAAATGAAGGAACAAATGGTAGGTCCCTTCCTACTCCAAACAATGGTCGACCCACTCCGAAAAGCTAACACAGGAGATTGGAGCCAAATACTATCAAACTTGGACCAAATGATATCATGTTGTTGGGGATGTTGTCGGAAGTGAATCTGAGCCTTGAGTTGAGCTGCTTTACCTGAGTCCAAGAGGGCATTCCACAGTTTATCTTGTAGTAGACTTGGGGGCCAGGTGCTCCTTGAGAAAACAATGTTGTTGCGAGCAATCCAAATAAGCCACAAGGAGGAGCCTCTAAGTAAAGACCAGATGGTGCGAAAGCTAGTGAATCTGTCTGGAATAGTAGAACCAAAGATACACTGAATGGCATTGAATCCAATGTGCGGCTCCAAAATAGGTTGAGATCCTGATATGTGGTGGACAATCGACTGAGCGTAGTTCCATACCTCTTGGGCTTGTGGACAAACAAAGAAGCGGTGCATAGATGTTTCCTCGAGACCTAGTGTGCAATAGTTGCAATTGGTGTTGATGCCGGGGGCAATACGGGCTCTCCACGAGTGAACGGCAACAGCTTTGTGCCAGACAAACCACATGAAAGCTGCGTCCTTAAGAGATCGAGCCTTGTGCCACACATCTTTCCAGTTCGGAGTGAAGGTGGGTGGAAGGTGACCCGCCCATTTTGACATGATGGTGGTCTTTGGTTGGGCATTATGGGTGATAAGAGAGCGACCTATAGATGTTGAGTATTCCATTAGTGGTAGACCATTATTCCATTGCCAATGCCCTGGGTCGAAGACCAGACCTTGTGTAATGCCATAAAATACGAAATAGGAGGCTCGATTTTGGCTCTTGTGGATTTGCACCACCCTGATCCTTCGTGTGTATCCACAATCTACAGTTTCATCATTGTTAGGCGAGGTGAATGAAAGTATCCTAGAGTTGTGACTCACGGTTGCTGTTTTGGTTCCTTGAGATAGAGGGAATGTATGGACTTCAGACGGATGGAGTTTGAAGTTCAAACCACTAATCTGCCAAGTCATAATTGGGATTGGATCGTCAGGTTGAGAAAATATCCCTACCCATTCTCCTTCTTGTGCCTGATCAGAGATGTAAGTAAGGAGTATAATCCATTGGGATGGAATTCTTGATTTTAAGTAAAACCAATGATGGCGTTCAAAATTGGTAAGTTAAAATGTAGAGGATAGGTCTTCCCATGATTTAAAGTCGTGTAGGTCAGAGTCCCACAAGTCACCTATGGTCCTCAGCCTTTGTTGGGCAAGTTCCCTCGCCCTAGCAGCCGAGAAGTTAAAGTTAGTTCCAATGAAGCTGGTGGACCACCACAAGCTGGTTGTAAGAACCTCGTCATAGGTGGACGGCGGTATGAGTTCAATTTTCTTTACCAGGTGTCGCCAGGCAGAAGTAATGCGGCTCCATATCCTTGAGCCTCTTGAGACTGATGGTCTATGTACTATGAGCCATGCTTGAGAAGGATACCAATAGCCACTTTTAGGATGTGGTTTCATCTTATGGATGCGGTAGCAAAGTAAAACCTTGAGGTTAGAAATACCTGGTTCAATGGCATACAAGAGCCACTTAGCAAGTAGGGCATTAAGAGAAACCTCGGGATCTAATAGTTTCAGGCCGCCAGCCAACTTTGAGAGACAATAATCATCCCATGATTCTCTTGCTCTGGTAGCATATTCAGTCCCACTCCATAAGAAATTCCTTAGAGTGCTACATATAATACGAATAGCTTGCAGTGAGCCACTCCAAATCGCAATGAAGTAGTAAAGTGTGGAAAGGAGGATGGCATTTACCACCGTGGCACGACCAGCTAGAGATAGACGTTGAGTAGTCCAATAAGTTAATTTCTTCATGATTTTGTCTTTGAGGAAGCTGTCTATATCGTGGGTTTCCAGTGATATTCCGAATGGAGCCCCAAGAAGCTTGGATAGCGAGCCAGAGGGCGCCCATATAAGGTGCAAGTGGGTAGCCTTGCCGGACACCACATTGAATGGGAAATTGGTTCGTGGCCTTCCCATTTAATGACACGGTGGCAGAAGCGTCTTGAAGTAACATGGAGACTAGAGAGATGAAGGACTCCGGAATACCCATTTTCCTCATAACTGGGAAGAGGAAGACCCATGATACTACATCATAAGCCTTCGTAAGGTCGAGCTTTAGGAAGATTAAATCTAGATCTGATTCTTTGGCCCATTCTATAGTTTTGTATTGGAGGAGTATGTTACATAAGATATGTCTATGGGGAAGAAAGGCCGATTGTTCGGGGCTAATTACATCTCTCAAGAGACTTTGTAGCCTAATCTGTAGCGCCTTAGCAATAATCTTGTACAAGACATTAAATAAGGTAATCAGACGCCAATTAGAGAGGTCTGCACAGTCACCTGATTTGAAGATGAGGGCGATAGTTCCCAAGGTCATACCAAGAGGAAGGCGTTTTTGAGATATCGCTAGCTGTACCATCTTCGTGAAGTCCCCTCCAATAAGATCCCAAAATTTGCAAAAGAAGTCCACAAATATCCCATCAGGTCTTGGGCTGCAACCTTTAGCCATCTGCAAGAGGGCTTGATGAAGTTCTGCTTCAGTAAGTGGGAGATCAAGTTGTTGGGTCATCACTGGGGAGAACCGGTTTTGGACTGAGTCTAATATAAATTTCCGGTCTGCTATGATTTGAGGGGAGTTGGTTTCCTGAGTGTAAAGTTTAGTATAGAATTGAGTGCAGATTCCCTCAATTTCACTTCTCTCATATCGCAATGTACCTTCGTCATCACGAAGCTCTGTGATCGATGATGTATTAGACACCTCCCGGACTGCTTTGAAGAACTCAGCTGATAGACGATCCCCGAAGAGCCTGCATCTTGCTCGTGATCGAACTTTTTGGCCTTCGATTTTCCGGTTCTCAAAGCTGGATAATTGCGATTGAATAAGAGTAACCTCCTCTTGAAGTTGTGTACACTGGGGTTGGCTATGTAGCAAGCTTGACTTCTAGTCTAGTTGAGAGCAAAGGGATGCTTCTTGCTTACCGTAATCATGTGCCCGTTGAATGCAGTGGTGCCGATAGAAGCGTGTGACCCTTTTCAATTTGAAGAAGAACGATGTAGTTGGTGGAGCCCCGGTCCAAATGTTACGAATTGTTTGGTCAGTTTCCTTGAGATAGAGGGGGGACATGATCCATCTACTAGGATGATGAATTGGCTTAGCTAGCTCTAAAATGAGAGAGATAGGATGATGATCCGATCGAGTATTGTCTCCCCAAATGCGGTACTCTAGTATCTTCCTTTGATGGGCTGTAGAGTCAAGAAATATATAAAAACGATCTAGGCGTGCCATAATGCGAGCGTTGTCAGATCTGGCATTATCCCAAAAGTATGACAAGCTTGGAGAGGTAAGATGAACCTCCTCTACTTGTAGGGATTGTTTGAGACCGTTGAAGAGAAGCCTCTCGGCAACTGAGATTGAATTGCTACGTGTATTAGACTTGTCGCTTCTTCTTTCTACCATGTTGAAGTCACCGAGCATGATCCATCTGCAGGTCTTGGGAAGTTCACGTGCCAGGGTCTCCCAAAGAACCTTGCGTGGGAGGGGATCAGTGGGGGCATAAATATTAACAAAACCTAAGTCTCCTCCAGGTATGCGTGCAAGTATAACCCAATGAATTCTTCCTCCACATAATGATCCTGACTGAGAGATCAATTTTGCCCATCTAGGGGAGATGAACGACGCCCCCCCCCTTCCCGGCACTAACACCCTTTGGGGCATAACCTGGCTCAGCTTCAGTGCAAAAAGTTGTGGCTCTTGTCCATAGCAAACGTCTGATGTAAGTAGCTCCCGAACCCCTAAGTTTGTGTTCTTGTAAGAAGAGGAGATCTACTGGATTCCTATGGATGTAGTTGCGAAGGTTTTCTACAGCTATAGGGTCATTTAAGCCCCTAATATTTTGTGATAGGATCTTAATTTTCATATAGTGTTCGGATTGAGAGATTGCCGAGCGCTCTCTACGCAGTCAGAGGGATGGGGCAGCCTATATCCCCAAATGTCTAGGTTAGGGTCAATGTTTACGAGCTCACCCTGTAGCGAAGGAGGATGGGTTTGAACTCCATGACCTTGTCTAGCGGATGCTTTGACATGTCTTAAGGAAAAATTTGCTACTACTACTGAGTTTCCTATAGTGGAAGGTTCTTGTGAGTTCCATTGTGGTAGAGCTCCTGTGATTTGTTTAAACACCCTCAAGGCAAAGGGGGTATCATTTTGTGAGGGCCATGTTGACCGAGATGGGCCTTCATGCACGAGCAGGTTAGGCTGAGTATATGCAAATAGGTCGTTGTTAAGTGTGGTATCTCTAGTTTGAGGGATCAAGGTAGAAGACTTGTATTGGTCAGAATTGGCATAAACTATCTCTAGTTGGTTGCTAATGTTGGGGGAGTTGGAGGTATGATGAATTTGATCTATTGGAGGAGAGGAGAGTCTGTGGCTCGGATAGATGGAATGAGAGGTGCTCCAATCCTGGATACTATCTTCGGATGTCAGTGAAGAAAGAGGCAAATCATTTGGAGGAAGATGGGGGTGAGGTACCTAAGATGGTGCTTGGCATGATGCTTCACCAGGCAGGACTTGCATATCTCCCATGGCAATTGTTGCATCTGATGGAGATGGTCTAAAACAAACTTGGTTCTGTTGTTCATCTAGTTTAATGAACTCGGCACCTTGGGGGGGATGTGCCTGCGATGAAGCTTGATGGAGGAGGGAGCCAACATGATGGTTGATAGCTTCTTTCGAACTTTGACCCCTAGTTGGTTGGGACTGGGAGGTAGAGCCAATCTGAATGGAAGCCGGGGTGTTGGCGGGGGAGTTTGTGTCTCAGATTGAGGGTGGTTTGTACAACTGACTGCACTCCACTTCTTCGTTGCGCTCCGATCCTTCGTCCCGTTGTTCTTGAGTAGCACGTTGGGCCCAATAATGGCTGGAGATTGCAGGAGTATTGGAGCATCGAGGGTCCCAAGGAAAGCGTCGATATTCGACTGGAATGAAGCCTTCGCTATCGGGAGTCGAAGAGGGACGAGTTGATCGACTGCGATTAGCATTGTGTCTATTGAATCGCCGAGATGAAGTTGGTTTGATTCGAAAGTGTTGGGATTGTTGCCTTGTTGATTATCCTTGGGTGTCAACTGAGTGGGAGCCCACATGAGAATTGTGGGGGCTTGGTGTAGGGTTGGTTCTCTGATGAGTTCTGTTGACTGCTTGAATGGATAGAGGGCATTCCAATGTCGGGTGAGATGGGTCGCGACATCTGCAACAACTCAGACGGAGGTCCTCATAGGTGATTGGGATGGCAACAGTACCTCTTACTGAGCTCTCAACATACACCTAAGATGTCCACCCTTGGGAGACATCAAGTGCTACACAGTAACGATGCTGTATTCTTGGATTCAAGTAGCTGTAGTGCAGATCTACGAATAGACACTAGACTGGTGCATTTCGGTGGTGGGAATTGGAATCTGAAAATCTGAAAAATAGTGAAAGAGCTCGAGGCGCGATAGGTGCAGATCACGGACGGAATGCAGATAGGAATTCGTAGAATTTCTTGCTAGTCAAGAACACGGCGTGAGCCATTGGTTATGTGGGGCATGCAGCTTGTAGGAGGAGGTCCGGAAAAATCGGATCTGCGGCTTCTTGCGCGATAAGCAGTGATTCGTACTTCTACTCATGACTGGGTGGAATCTTGCCGTAGCAATTAGCTGGATCATCGACTCGTGCTGGTTGCGAATCTGGTGCCGGATTTGAACCAGCACTCCGCATGACAGAATAGACAAGAATGCAGTTTGAGCCCTGAGTCATGTTCAAAATTTCAAAATTTGCATATCGTAAGTGTAGTCCCCATTCTAGCATGACTATCTTCTTTTATCAGAATAGGTAAGTACAGACCTCGTAGTGTAGTTCTCGGGATCATTGAGGCATACGTTGTCATTCCATCTTCTTCGAATCTGGGAATTGCCCGCAGCTCGGATGACTACTGTTGCGCCTACTTGAGCCGACGAATGGTGGTGCATTGCGGTGGTCGACTAAGTTCCTCATCAGTGAGTGGTTTGGAAGTCTCCGTCGGAAGGCGGATTCGGCTGCTTGGGGTGCGGTGGGGGCTTACGTGCGATCTGCTGATCGAAGGCTGGGGTGCCATCTCAACGGAGCGTTGCGGTGCGGCCAGATCCTGTCGCTGCTGCTTACGGAGGGGGTTGGAAGATTGACGGGCCGCTGCTGAAACGTATCACAGAGCTTGCTTGCGTACGCCAAGGGAGTGCGACTGGTTGCCCGAAACTGAACGGACCACCCAAGCTGCCTTTGTGAGCTTCCTCATTCTTCAACCCTAAGTCATGTTGCATTCCTCCTCACATTTCCAGTAGCACTCATCAGTCACCTAGGCGATCCCGAGGACCTCATCGCCCGGATGCGATTGACGGGCCAGGCTACGCTTCAATTTGTGACCCCAATCGAATTAGGTTTCTCTGATCCAAGACAGTACGTGTTACTCGGTGGAATCAATGTATCGTACAACCTTCCGTGTAGCTAGCTATAATACAATAAGGTGGAATCACTGGCACTTAACAAAGTTCAAGAGTTTTGTCTTCGGAAGATCTGTTAATCTCTTTTACACAAGATATCTTAGTTAATATTGTCTACCTAGTAGCACCTATTTTCCTTTTTCTGGTTGGAAGGATCTTAGTCTTCTATCGAGTCTTCAAGAAGTTTAACCCTAGTTAGGGTTTGGGCTCATCTTACCATATCTAAACCCTAATTTATTTATTTATTTTTTTAAAAAAAAGAGGGAATTTTTTATTTTTTATTTTTATCATTATTAGTAGTACTACACAGTTAGCTCTAGTCCTAGAATCAGCAATGGAATCCTATCGTGATGTTGTGAGGAGGGAGAGACGCTACATAGGTGATGAATACTTAGAGCTTCATCGGCAACATGCCATGAACATTCAACGCGATATGCGTACAGAGCGCCATGTTGGTCAGCCACAACGACATCATCAGCAAGATCACCGCAAGCCGTCCCCGGAGTTTAATCAGTCCCACGGGCTGCATCGAAGTCAGCCGAAGTATTCAAAGGCACCACCGATGGAAGAGCGCCACCACCCCCCACTCGAACCAGTTGTTACAACAGCCACACCTCTACCTCACCTGCCAACCTCGCAAGTTCCAAAGCTGAACCCATTTGCTGCTATGGTGGGAGAAATCCTCCCTTGGTCCCTCCCAATTACCAACGCAACTGGGCTGAACTCCTGGTCCAGTCACACAAGGTTCTACACTCTACTTGTCTTGAATCCCCAGCTATATAGCAAGAAATCCAATACCTTCAAGATCATGTCGTTATAGCAAGCTTCGTTGGAGGGAAGCTAAACGATCAAGCACTGCAAACGTGGATGGAGGATTCAGGGCGAGCACTCTCTCCCTACCACATCATCATGTACAAGGCGGCGGATTACGGATTTTATTATGTCAAATTCAATGATGCTGTTGTAGTCACCAAAGCTATCAACCTTGATTTACATCGCTTTCATGGAGGTGAAGCGGCCTACCACCAATGGTTCCCGACATTCTCTCCTTCTTCTCCTATCGGGAACCTAAACCTCTATTGGCTATCCATTGATTGTATTCCATTGGAATACATCCCTTCTTCTTACTCTATTGCTCAGGCCCGTACTCGCGGTGGATGTCCCCAACCCTGCGCTAAGTCAAAAACCTTTAGGGGTTAATCATGTCACTTGCATAATATTGGGAATTATTAGAGAATTGTTGAAGAAGATGTTGATTAATAGATATTAGGTGACTTAAGCTTAATTATTGTAAAAAAAATTTGAGTTGACAATAGTGCTGGCAGTCAAAGAGGAGTTCATGTTGCAATTGGCCAAGAAAATCATTTTGAGCACCATTGTAAAGGCTAGTCTTTCTAGACTTGACTGCACACCGTAGTACTAGCTGCAGTAAAGTCTTGTAAGCATTCTTCTATTCACATCATCATCAATTTATTGTTATATTAATAGCAAATCCAAACCTATAGAAAACTTAATGGATCCAAACCTTCAAAAGACAAGAATGCAAAACTTAAGAACACAAAATATGTAAGAACATAAGAACATAAGCTTAACCCCTAATGGACCATTGTCCCTTTAGAGGACAAATGGGATTTCGGGCAGGTACCTATAGATTGAATTTTTGTTATGGTTATAAAAAAAATTTATGATAGAAAGACTGATTAGCTTTATGGGAATATAGTTATTTTTTCAATTGGTGCTTGGGAACAAAAATTATGCCCCAATAAGATCAAAACAAGGAAGAGGGGGCAACTAGAAAAAAAAACTTAATTTGAGGGGGGATTTTTTGGATTTTTTTTCTCACAGGTAATATTTTTGTCTACATAGAAAGCCTTAATTCATTCCATTTAGATTTGTTATGAGAAAGTTACGGTCAATCTTGTTTTTCAAGCAATTAGAGTATTTTCTTGAAAATATAATTTGTAGGATTCAATTCTAAATGCAATTCTTACAATTTTTCAAAATAAATAGTTCCACATGGTTTATTTTTCTTTCTAAAACAATCACACCATTGGAATTAGTGCGTATTAATTCCATTTTAGAGATATTAATAATTTAGATTTTCCTTATATTTCATACCTATTTCTACATAATCTTTTTTTTAAGAATAAAAATTAAGGTTTTTTTTATTTCTTTTTTTCCTAGACTACCAACCAAATTCTCCACAATAAATATTTAAAGCTCAAAACTTTGTAGTGCAAAAAATTAGATTTCGACTATGTTTTCACCAAAACCACTCTAAAACTGTCATTTTTAAGACAACCACCAAATTTTAGAAAAAAAACAATTTAGAACAAAATTTAACCAAAGGATCTTTTAGTAAACTGATTTGAAAAGATGTAGAAACAATTTCATAAATTTCCGCCGTGTAGATTGCAAGATATTAGTGTTTGAAGTTACAATAATCCTTTTTTTACCACTGCGAAAATCCGGGCAGCTGCACTTTAGAAAGCAATATTTGTATGAAACAAAGGCCAAATGGTTGTAACTCTTTGGATTCACTCTTCAATTCAAGTTGTCTACATGCTTGAAAATTTTCAAATCATTTGGAATTGTACAACATGTACAAAAAAAATAGTAAGTAGAAAGAAGAAGAAAATGAGCTAAAATACTAAATTGTAAACAATTTATTTATGGAATTGAAAAATTCCAATCCCAATGGTAAAAATGTTTTAATAAAAAATCCCCAACTAATGTTGTTGTTTTTTTCCAAAAATATTAAAAACTGAATTAAATAAAGGATTTCAAACTTTTTTTATAATGTATAGATTCTATAACTAGTAGCAAACTATCCCAAACTAAAACTCCTCATAACTTTTGACTCATTGATCAAAATGGAATGATCCAAAGCTTCCCACTTAGATAAAAATCTAATAAACCAATTTCAAAGAAAATCATTTTTAAAGAAATTTTCTGAGCTGCCCAGGCTGCCCAAAGTTCAAAGAAAATCACATATCATGCAATAACTTTTTTAACCATGTAGTCAAAAGTTACAAAAATTGTTGGGCCTTAAAGCTACTCCTCGATCACATGTTGTGTGAAAATTTCAAAGAAATAGAAGAAAAATTCCATCCGTATTGAGCTGCCCAAAGTCACTATGTTGCCAAAAAATGCAGTTTGATCCTTTAGGGGTTAAGAAGGTTCAAAGTCAAATACTCTAGTCCCGCAATGTGTTGAAAAACTTGTTTTATTCATTTTAATCGCAGACATCTTGCAATCTATGCAGTCAAAAATTTTGAAATTTTTTCACACATTCTCATACTAGTTAGTTATAAGATCCTATGGTTAAATGTGTAAAAAACCCCACAATTTTCAAATGTTTTTATTGTTTGCTATACAAATGGTAGTTTTGAGTGTTTTTTGGCAAACAAAAAGCCTTGGTCCTTTAGGGGTTAAGTCACCCAAGCATACATATGGAATATGGAAGTTGAAATAATTACCAAATAGGATAGTTGCATGTATTCTAAGATTTTCTTCAAGGGAAGCAAATCAATAAGTTTGAATTGAATAATTAGTATAATAGGTCTTATTAATTTCAGAGGTTTTCAACCCAAAAGATAAATAAGATGCCCGTCATCTCCTAAAGGATAGGGGGTGCTTGAACATAGTCCTTGTTTTCTTGACTAGCTCTTGTAACAAGCATAATTCTTCATTTGTGTGGAATTATTTTAATGATTACCATTGTTGAAATGAAACAAGACTTATTTAGATATTCTTTAAAGAAAATATCAACAAATTGACACAATTTTGTAGAAAATGTCACCATTGACAAGATTGATGAAAATGTTTGGTTAGGGAGTACTTTGTATGTATGCTGAAATTAAAATGTTGAAATCAAAATGCTCAAAAGAGCTCTAAAAATTCTGATATTTATCCCATATGTGCATATTATCATAATTCTAATGTGAAATTTTTTTTAAAGCATTTTGAGGTGTAGAAAACAAGATATGAGAATGTGAAGTAATGGCCCACAATGCCTTCTATTCTCTAAAAATTCACCAAAAATTGCACATGCAATCATTTCTCAATCAGATTGCACCAATGGATTTAGTAGAGAAAATCAGCTAGGATCTCTTTGTTGCTTACGGACTGTTAGTGAGGTTCACATATCAGATTTTTTATAAATGTAGTTGTAGAAGCCATGTGGTGGCTTTATGGTCCTTTAGAGGTTATCAACTCGTATTTTTGTTCCTTAATTGTGACTCAATATGGATTTAACAATGAAGAAATTAGCAATTTGGCAAGAACAAGATTACTCTCCAACAATTATAATCACACAAAATTTGATAATCAAGATTCACTCCATGGCTCCACATACACACTTTCTACATACACACTTTCTAATGTACTTTAATTATTGCCTCGCTTTGACAACTACAACACAAAAGTTCCAATTTGGATCAAACAAGCTGCTCACAATACATATGAATTTCAATGCATCAATGAAACATTAATAATTTGAACTTTTTTCTCCAACAAACATAGACAACTTCAAATCATACAAAATCTCCATATAAATGTCTCAAACTCATAACTTAAACATCATTAACAACTTAATTTCAACAATCAAAATTTCCTTACATTTCACCAAGAACAAAAATAAAATATGATATACAACCAACTTAGGTTGGAACACACTATTTCATTGCAATGTTACCAAATTGGCTTTTATTCTTCCACTTAACATTCCAAGTTGGTGACATTTGCATACTACCTACCAAGTGATTTCTAATTTTTCAACTTAGTCTATTGGTATCACAAAATAATCTTACAAATTGGGCACTATTCATATTTATTAACCTTTTCACTTTCTGACTTGTAATTATCTCTATTTATACCATCAACAATCATTCTAACAACCAAAATTATATAAATAAAAATAATTCTGATTAGACAAAATATTAAGATTAGATTCTAAAAATTTGGAAAGTCTATAAAACACAACTGCAAGAACAAACCAAGCCAACTATGGCTACAACTAAGGTAGTGTGTTGTAAAAGTGCCCATCTTCTTCAAACCGCCCCTATTTTTAGGTGGAGAATGGAGATGGGGTGATCCTTAAATGGACCAGTTTAGCAATTGAATGCATTGAGGAAAAATTATTTTTTTATTGCAAGAGCCAATCATTGTCTTTGATTTCTGCACATCTCTTTACAAGTTGCAAGTGGACAGATTGTGGAAGACCTATGTTCACAAATAGGTGCCTATGCCATGAATCTCTTAAAAATCATAAGTAACTCAAAAATTATTAAAAAAATACAAAACCACTTGTGTTAGGTTCCACATCTATTTTTCTTTGTCTAAAAAATTATCTATAAATATTTTTGTCCACGTAAGCCTGTGAAAAAGGCATACCAACCTTTAAATGGTCGCTTTAAGAGCATACTACCTTATTGACGAGCTTAAAATGGAGGGACCAAGACTGAGACCAAGACTCAACAAAAAATGTTACAATTGTTGCAAAAGTATGAGTGTTTCTAATTCCTAAAGAACCATCATGGATTTTTTGGCAATGTAGAAATTTTGGGCAGGTACATGTGACTAGAGATTTGCATATTTTAGGTTGAAATTTTAGTAGAAGGTGGAGAAGAGGAATATCTTTCATATGCACAAAATTTCATGACATTTGGAAATACAAGCCAAAAGCTATGGCCTAATATGTTACTTTTTTTTCCAGATAGGCAGTTCGGGCAAAATTTGAAATTCATTTTTGTAGATTTATATATACGTAGAAAGCTTTGAATCATTCCATTTTGATTAATGAGATGAAAGCTTAGAGAAATTATAGTTTGCGGATAGTTATGGATTTTCTACTCTAAAATAAATTTTGAAGTTCTTTATTTCACTCAATTTTCAATATTTTTGGAAAAAAAATAAAATCAAAGGATGTAGATTGTTTATTACAACATTGCAACCATTGGAATTGGCATTTTTCAATTCCATAACTAAATTCTCAACAATTTAGTATTTTGAATCATTTTCTATTTCTTTCTTTATACTATTTTTTCCTATGTGTTGTACAATTTCAAATGATCTAAAAATTTTCAAGCATGTAGCCAACTTGCCTTGAAGAATGAATCCAAATAAACACCACCATTTTGGACATTTTTTCTTACAAATGTGACTTTGTGAAATACAACTACCCATTTTTTTGTTGGGCCAAAAAAATGATTTTGTCACTTCAAATGCTAATATCTTGCAATCAAGGGTGAAAGCATGCTACAGCCTACCTACTTTGGCACATTCAATAAAGAAATGTAAATAAAGTTTTTAACACTTTAGATTCTTGGTGAAGAAAGCTAATAAGATTCTATAAGTGGGCCAAATTTTTATATTGTTTAATTTATCTTTAAGTTAATTTTTAAAGAATTTTGTTTTTATTTATTTATTATATTGTTTAACTCATTTTATTATTTAATTCTACAATATATCTTGTAGAAGGAATTAAATAATAAGAAAATTAGGCCCACTTATAAAATCTTGCTAGTTTCTTCCTCCAACCAATTCAAATATTAAAATTTATGTTTAAAGTAAAATAAATAAATAAATAAATAAATAAATAAATAAATAAATAAATAAATAAATAAATAAATAAATAAATAAATAAATAAATAAATAAATAAATAAATAAATAAATAAATAAATAAATAAATAAATAAATAAATAAATAAATAAATAAATAAATAAATAAATAAATAAATAAATAAATAAATAAATAAATAAATAAATAAATAAATAAATAAATAAATAAATAAATAAATAAATAAATAAATAAATAAATAAATAAATAAATAAATAAATAAATAAATAAATAAATAAATAAATAAATAAATAAATAAATAAATAAATAAATAAATAAATAAATAAATAAATAAATAAATAAATAAATAAATAAATAAATAAATAAATAAATAAATAAATAAATAAATAAATAAATTAATTAATTAATTAATTAATTAATTAATTAATATATAAATAAATAAGACTAGATATTGAATACAAATTGAAAAATGCACTTGGACCCTAGAATACATTTGTAATGTCAATCATCACACCAAATTTATGCATGTAATTCTCCTCATTTATGTACACTTAAAATAAATTAGTTCCTCAAATGTGACATCGTAACCAATGGCTTTTTTTTTGGTGCCACATCGCTAGATTGCACCTGTAATTTTAGTCGGGCGAAACGTCTACTGAAATTACATGTTGAAAAAGGACCCCATGTCGCCACGTTGGTGGCTGAGTTTGATTGGATGGGGCCAGGACGGCGCCTGTTAGGTCCCCATTTTAGGGTTTGGTCGCCCGTAAACGCTCTCCTGGGCGCCCACTCCTCTTGCCATTATCGCCACTCCTCCTCATTCCTGTGCTCTAGCTGCTCCAGCTGCTCCGCACGGAAATGGTGTACCGCCATACTAGTTCTGAATCTGCGTTCATGCGTTCATGTATGAGCGGTGGTCGCGAGTGGTGCGGTTCTGTTGATGATTGTTTCGCCATTACCGTTGCCTTCTCACTCCTCTCGCCGGTTGTTGCTTAGGGAGCTACGACTTTGCCAGGGCAGCGTACGTTGCGTGAATTTTTAATCTCCGCCTCTTCTCAATTCAATGCTGCTCGTTAATTCTTGTTGTTGTGGGTTTAGGTTTCTTGAAATGGCGCCCCCGCACCTTCATGCACGTTCTTCAAGCAACATGCAATTTAAATTGAGTGGCAATCTTGTTGTTTTCTATGAGCGTTGTTTGTGTCTCCTATTTCGCTGTGCTTACTTTGCCATTGTTCGTAGTCTGCATGCTTGCCATTATTGTTTGAGTATTAGCAATCAGAATTTCCCTTCCCTTTCTGACAATTGTACACTATGGAGTCTGCTGATGATGATTTCGGCAAGGATTCAGTCCCAAAAGCAATTCGGGCTGCTTCAATCGCGTTGTCGGCGAAGAAGAAGGCGGAGAAGGTTGTGAAGGAGGCGCTTGAGGTGGCTCGCAGAGAATTGAAGCAGAAAGGCAAAGTCATTGATGAGTGGAAAACCAAGGTGAGGAAAAAGACCATGAGATCCTACTTCCAGTCTTCGCGGGGTGTTGGAGCAGGGCAGCCTTTGTCGCTCGTGTTTGATGGTTGCTTACTAGAGGTGCCCGGTGCAGAGCCACAATCCGACGATGAATACCCAAGTGACGACAATGGAGGGCAATTCAATGCCAACAACAAAACTACCTCAGTGTCCATTGACACAGTCTTGACTCCCGGTTCTTCCTCTAGTTCTGGAGACACCGTGGTTCTCAACGCCAAATCGTTGCTCATCACCATTTTGGAGGACTCCGAAGACCCGGGGAATTCCAAATTGGTGGAAGTGCCAGATGATTCGGAAGGGTCCAACGATGGTTCGGACTTTCAATCTCCCCCGTCTAAGAGAGGTGGAGACAAACGGAGCAAGTCAGATACTTCGACTAGAAAAGCACAAAGGCGCTACGATCGTCACCACAAGTTCCAGAGTATTTGGGCCGCGAAGTTACCTTGGGTTGAGGGAATCATGGCCCCCGACGGAATCCTCTACATGGTCAAGTGTAAGGTGTGTAGCGCCATAGACAGGAAGCCGTGTGTGATGGCTCCAAAATGGGACACTCTTTTCAAACATGATGGCAAGCGGACGGCCAAAAAAGACTTGCCACAGTATAAAGTGAAGGCAGGAGAACACTATGTCGCCACGCAGTGCAAGCATCAGAGAAATTTGCGTCTCTATGCGGTGAAGCCCCTGACAACAGTGTTGAAGCAGGTGAACAACTGCACCACGTTGGAGGCGAAGAAAAAATGGGTCCAATTCGCAACCATGTTTCAACTTCTTGCTGACGGTCGTCCAATGTTAGAGTTTGCGTCTCGCGAATCTTTGTATAAATTGATTGGTGTTCTGGATATGCCCACTGCACATTGGTGCGACACTTCTGGCTGGGTCATGGCCAGCTATACAAGAAAGTTCTTGAGGAGACTAAAAGGTTGATCTACTCTGCTTGATACATTGCAATCACTGTAGATGAAGTCACTGCAGTAGATAATAGTAGCTTTCTTTCTATGCACGCTTATATTGTACAAGACTGGGTGCGGATTCCTCTTCAAATTTCACTACAACGAGTAGAGTGCTCTCCCAATGCGGAAAACCTAACTAAATTGATAGTAGAGGCAATCAGTTTGGGGTGGGTGGATTCCGAGGCTATAGGAAGAAAACTTTTGAGTTTTGGGGCCGATGGTGCCTCTACACTTCAGGGGTCTCGATCAGGTGTCACACATCAGATTAAAGATAAGCACGCACCCTTCCTCATTGGAGTGCATTGCGTAGCCCATCGGTGCAATTTGGCCTTTAAGGCCTTATCCACTCTCAGTATTTTGGGGGACATTGAAAAAATCTTGTCTGTAACTTATGGTTACTTCTGTAAGAGTCCGAAGAGGTATTCGGAATTCAAGGAACTAGCAGACTTGACCCAAACAAAGGGTTTGAAGATGCTTCGGAACGTGCAAACCCATTGGGTAAGCTTAATTGAGCCGTTGCGTTGCCTCTTGTCTGAGTACCGGACACTAATTTACAAAATGACCGCTGATCTACGTGAGAATGTGAAAGCAGAGGTTAGTTTTTCTGAACTCTTTCTTAAACTGCCTTTGTTCTTTCATTTCTGCAACTTTTCTTTGTATTGCATGCTTTGTCTCGGTAAGGGTGACCGTGTATGTGACCTTGCAAACTGCTTGTAGATGTAGATGTTCACTAGTCGTGGGATGAAGTTCGTAAGTTCAACTTCTTGCTTGCCTGCAAATGACGCTTTCTTCAACTTGGTGTGTATAGGCTTGTTTGGAGCTGTTGTTGGATTCTTGTACAATGCTAGGGATGTGTACATTGCTCCCATTGCTGGAAGCTATTGACACGCTTGTTAATTTTGCACAGAAGCGTGATGTCTACATCTGTGATTTTATAGCTGATGTGAAAGTTTGTCAGGTTGATTTATACCACATGTATGAAGACAACATCACGTCATACAGTTCTGATGATTTCTGGAGTTTTAAAAAACCACTTGGAATGTAGCCATGAGCAAATACACATCAAGTAGATTACGGATTTGAATGATGACTCTGCAGTTTTGGTTTTCAGTTGCCATGGCGAGCAAATATACGCAAAGCACAAGGGAGTGCCAATGGATCATGTAGTGTGGGCGAATTTGCTGGCCAAGGTAAAGGCTGAATGTACGAGTAAGTGGACTTTCTATTTCCATTATTCATTGACATGGTGATACATTCATTTTGCTGTTGTGATTTCTTTGCATTTATATTCCCTTAGCTTGCTGAATGGAGTGAATTTAATTACATTGTGGTCATTCTCTTCTTCAGTAACCAGTGTTAATGTACCTGTTTGCAGGTGCAGCTAAAACGCTAATCTTTGAACTTGATAACCGGTTCCCTGCTCATCATGTGATGAATGCATTTGGTATCTTGTATCCACAATATTGGTGTTAGGTGTCCGCTGAAGAGGTATTTGACAAACACTTAAAGACTCTAATGGACACTTACGGCCATGGAAAAATTATTGGGGAGGGTGACAAAAAGTTTCTTATGCAGCCTTTGATTGACCGTGATGCCTTCATGGCACAGCGCAGTTTGTTCAAAACCTGCATGAAGTCAAATTCTCGTGTAGCCATGATGCCCCTTTACGATGTAAATCCTCTCACCAAAATCTGGCGGGTTTTGGATAGCAACAATAGCTTGATACAGAATTTTGGTGAGTTTCTCAAACTTGCTGAAATGGCGGTGATACATGTTTTGGGATCGGTGGAGGATGAACGTCTGTTTTCCAGCGTTGGATTCTTGAAGTCCAAACTTTGCAACAATCTTGAGGAGCATCTGCAGGTGGTATTCATCATGTTTTCTCAGCATATTTTCACGCTTGAAGATTTTCCAGACCAGAAAGTATTTGACGAGTGGTTTGTGTCTGGAGGGAGAGGCAAGTATTTGGCTAGCACATAGTTAGGGTTCAGATTTGGAGAGGGCGAGTGCAATAGTCTTTACAGAGTACAATCCGCAGTTGGACGTCGAGGTAGTTCAGCAATTAGGGTAGGTGCTGTAGACTTCAGGTGAGAGTTATCTTGCTTTGATTTTGTTTTTTGCCCTTGTATTTTGCTCTTTGATTGACAGTTTAATTACAAACAACTTTTTTATCACACCTGAACACTTGAAGTGCATGTGCATTCTCTGCAGGTGTGAGTTGTAGTCCAGGTAGCTCCATAGTTCATTTGTATGTATTTGTTTTGTTTCTTAAGTTGTATGCAGGCTTGCGCTACTATCTAGGTACGCATCTGTGTTTCCATGTTTGCTTTGTAAGGATTATAATATTCTTTGTATCATTATATGTTACCAAAGAACCATTTCTGTGCCAGCTTTAGTCATTGCAAATGTCTGAGGTTGGTGTGTTTGTCAGTTGGACAACATGTATCTCACTTTGGCATCGGAGGGGTTTCGATTGGGTGCAGGTCACAGTGTATATGTATTGGCTTTCACATACCTGCTACTTGAAGTCTATGGTTGTCGCTTGTAGTTAGTTTAAGAAAGTAAAGCGAGAATGGCACGAAGGCACATCAATGCCCAAAAAAAAATGGATTTGAAAAAAAGATGTTTGAAAAATCTTGTTCTTTTCTGCCTTCCATAAGTTTCTTACTTTGGCATTGGAGGGTTTTTCAGGGAAGGTGCAGGTCTAATTCATTGCACAAAGCATAGCCCAGAATCAAATTTCACCTTGTTTTGCAAACTGTTTCTCCATTGTGTCATTGCCAGACTAAACTTGCACCATGGAAGAGTATAATTTCGCCCAATGCACTAAAGTTTTGTTCCTTTGATTTCGCCAACTTCCTTGCACACTGCCCCCAAAAATTCGCCAAAAATGCGGTTGCTGCAAGTTTGAGGTTGCCCTAAACAGAAAATGACCTGTTCAGAAATTGCCACATTTAAATTTTGAGATTTCATCGTATCGCCACACAAAAAATTCAATTTCATACAAGAAGTCGCCACTTCAATTGCCACTGCCTAAACTCTATCGCCTTTTCATCCATTTTCAAAAAAAAAAAAAAATATACCTGACCGTAATATCAAAAGTGGTAGGCCGTAGCATGCTTTCCCCCTCTACGTGGTGGAAATTTTTGAAATTTTTTCCACATATTTTAAAACCAACTCACTACAAAATCCTACAGTTACGTGCGTCCAAAAATATTTCTTTTTAAAAAATTTGGTGCTTGTACTAGAAATAGCAATTTTGGAGTATTTGTGGTAAAACATAGTCACGGTCCTTTAGGGGTTAACTCTACTCCTTGAGTCAAAATGTACACATAGGGATTGGTGGCTTTAATGATCACATTACCTTAGGGGTGTCTAAATCTAGTCCAATTCATGCCTTCCAAGCAATAGATGCTCTATTTGTGATATTTTAGTAATTAAAATAAACAACGTTGTTCTGGCGGATATTGTGACAACTCGACAAACAAATGTTAGACAACATCTAATAGAGTCCCCACGTTGTCTAATAAAGTCAAATTCACCTTTGACTTTCAAAATAGTTACAACCCTTTTACCTAGACCACCTAGATGCCATGTGGTGTCTGCGTGGCAAATGCAAGGGGGACATGCGGATCTAATGAAGACGGGCGATTGCGGATACAAGGCGACCACGATTAAGGTGGTGACTACAAGTAGAGGTGACTATGGGTAGAGGCGACTTCTTGTATTACAATTCAAAACTACCACTTCTGTTGCATTCATTCAAGAAGATAGAAAAAAAATTAGAATCTAACCACAAGATCTTGTAGTTAACTTGTCTAAAATTATGTGGTAAAAATTTCATGAAGTTTGATCATACAGATTGGAAGATATTAGCATTCAAAGTTTTTTGAATTATGGCCTACAATTTCAAATGACTTTGACTGCCATTTGTGGAAAAATTTGCACTACAAACTTTTAACTTTAAGAAAAATAATGTTGAACAATTGAGTTGAAAGACTCAGAATTTTTTGTAAGAAAAAAACTTGATTTTCATTCTTTAAGAAATTGCCGTTAAGGAGATGTAGGTCCAAGATTGAATGAAAAATTAAATTGTTAATAGCTCTAAGATGGAATTGAATCACAATAATCCCAATAGTGAGATTATTCTAACAAGCAAACTTAATTCTTAACCTTGTCAAACAATTTTTAGAGAAATTGTAAAAATTGCATTAAAAAATGAATCCTATAAGTTATTTTTTCAAGAAGATGCTTAAATTATCCAAACAACAAGATTGTACATAATTTTCTCATCACTAGTTCAAATGGAATGAATCAAAGCTTCACATGTAAACAAAAATATATAATTTGAGGAAAAAAGAATTTTAACTAAATTTTGACTTATTGTGATTTTTGTACTACCCGTCGACCTTTGCTTTTGGCTTAGGGTAGCATAAATTTTGCTTTTGGACACCAATTGAAAAAAATTATATTTCCACAAAGATGGTATATTCTTCTATCTTCAAGAAATTTAAAAAAAAATCACAATGAAGATTGAAACTGTATGTATCTACATTAACTCTTTAGAGTCCCCCTAGAAGACTTTGGTCCTTTAGGGATTACAATTCAACTTTATTTTTGTGAATTTACTCACACAATAGTTTAGAAGAAAATAAACTAGAGAAAATTGTTTGGCAAAAATTACAAAATATTTTCACAAAAGAATTAAAATTCAATATTCAATACATGGACTTTGGTAGCTTGCCTTTAGAATATTCAATATTTTATTTAAATGGCACATCATACAAAATGTGGCTAATATATTTACATTGCTCTTCAAAATTTGGAGGCATGCAATGTGGCTTATGTTTCTATTTGTGCTAACATAATAACATCATGTCCTATTACAAAACATTGGTGCAAAAAAATACTTCAAGGGCTTTATCAACCATGGTTTATCCATGAGCAAGTTTACCACCTATCTACGTGTTAGTATTTTTTTTTAAATCAGGCTTAATGAGTTCACCCAACTTCCTCACAAAGTATCTCATTGCTAATGTATTTTTAAATATTCCATTGCCATATTTGGGTAGTTGCATGGATGAGTGTCTCAAAAATTGTATCCACAGCCTCACTATAAATAACTAAAACCAAAAGAGTCCTTTAACATAGACCACGTGGTCTTTCCAAATAGACTCTCTCATTGAAAAGTATATAATCTCCATCTTCACTTGTTGGCTCCCAACTTTGAATTAGAAGCACATGTCACCATATACTTGGTAATGTCACTTCCAATTGTTCCCTTTAATGATTGCTACATTGAAAATAAATAGGAAAAAATTCAAAGTGAAGAGCAGCCCACCTTAACTCCTAAAGTTCTTTCATGTTTAGAGGCCCTAAACTACTTCAAAATACTAGTCTCCAAAGCAAGGCTAAATTCTTCATCTATATTTATTTTTTAGCAAATACAAATGTAGAATCCTTTAGTTAACTTGTTAGAACACACTCTTCTAAGATTTGAAAACTAAAAAACTTACCAATTTCACTTTCAATATACCTAAACTTCAGAAATAAGTATTTTCAACTCTTCCCAAATGGTTAAATTTTTTCTTTAAACATTCTATTCAAAAATGTATAGATCCTACAACTTGAAATTTTTCATAATATATTGAATAAATAATTTGGAAAGACATAATAAAAATTATTAAAAAAAATTCATATTTGTGCTTAAAAAAATAGTAAGTAGAAAAAAGTAAAGAATGATTCAAATTACTAAATTGTTAATAATTTAGTTATGGAATTGAAATTTGAAATCCCATGGTTGTAATGTTGTAATAAAAAATATATATCCTATAATTTTATTTTTTTCAAGAATACAAAAATTGAATTAAATAAGGGACTTCAAAGTTTATTTTAGAGTAGAGAATCCATAACTATCCGCAAACTAAAATCCTCATAACTTTCATCTAATTTAATCAAAATGGAATGGTTCAAAGCTTTCTACCTATATATAAATCTAGAAAACCAATTTCAGTTTTTTTCCTTAAAGTGTTTTTTTCTTATTTGCTTGGACTACCCAGTCTAGAAAAAAAACTACATATCATGCAAATTTGTTTTAACTATGTAGTCAAAAGTTATTAAAATTATTGGCCTTAAAGCTATTCCTCTTCCACATATTGTGTGAAAATTTCTATTGTCAAAAAATAAATATTTCATTGTAGTGAGGTGCCTAAAATCACTATGTTGCCAGAAAACACAGTTTGGTCCTTCAGGGATTAATCTTTTGAAATAAAATACAACAGAAAAATAATAATAACAATAATAATAATAAAATAAAATAGAAAAAATAAAATAATAAAAACAATTACTTATAAAAAATTTATCCCCAAAATTTGAGTTTATTTTTACTACTAAAAAATCCCTAACTCTATATTAAGAGAAGTTCTTATAATATAGACCTCATTTCACTCAAGCAAAACCTTTGGAGCACTAATGACAAAGTCACTAGAAACCATTTAAATATATCTATATTATAAAAAAATTCCATATGTAATGTTTTGTTCAGCTAAGACAATCCATATACTACACTTCAAAAGTTCCATATTCCTATTAAAAATTGAAAGTTCCTAAACCAACCACATAAATATAATGTTAATCAAGTTGTTAAATATTTTGGGCAATAAAATTGTGAAAACTAATGACCATTTGTAGCCTAGAGCCTTTATAATACTAACATTTTCTAAAAACATTTTTGTGATTTTTATTGAGACACTCATCAGCTCATCCATGCAACTATCCATTCTTCCATATATATATATCCTTTGAATGCTGCAGCCCATACACAGAACAATTCAAGACCCATCCACCAACAATTTTTCATGTTTTCCAACTCTTTTTTCTTATTAGGATATTTGTAATGAATCTTGGGAGACTCAAAAATGATATCAATACACCTAAAAGTAAACCCACAATTCCGTAATGCATCCTCTCTTTCAAGATTTTTTCACTTATTCTTAAATGACACTAGAAGTTTTAGTTGGACAACCAAATTGTTTATTTTCAATGCATAATTACAAGAAAGAGCTTGCAAATCATATTAACAACAGGGAGTCGGGATTGCAACATCTATTGTGATCATTATTTGGCTAGAGGACGTTTGAGTTCAATAGAAAGCACAAACATTTTCCGTCAGGCAGAGATCTGAATTTGTAAGTGGATAGGAACAAGGGGTCCAAGATTTGACAAGCCGGTTGTCTGAGTGCTTCATGTCATCATAGGAGCTGGTAAATTCTAGACAGTAAATACATTGCCTAACTATTTAGAAACAAAACAAGTTGTTACCCACAAAAATTGATTGTGCGTGTCCTCATGAGAATTAAGCATCTAGTTGAACCTACAGAAGATAGAACATACGCAAAGACCAAAGTTAGTTGCCATTGGCATACATGCTGACAAAACACATGTCATCCAGGGCTGACAAGGACATACAAAAGGTGAACGTCACATTCAGTAGGAAAATGATTTACTTATAGAAGATGTTGTCTACTTAATGAGCTCTCTCAAAAAAGAACAATGCACTGAAGAGAGAGATAAACTCCCAAATTTTGCCTCTTCCATTGCCCCTCACTATGGTCTACCAAATTGCCTGCTCCGCCATTCGCATCTTCTAGTACAAGCGGCACGTTCTAGCCCCGTGAAGGTCCTCCTTTGTTGTGGAGGACAATCATCAATCTGTCCTCAACTTCACGGAAATCCTTCAGAAGAACATTATGCAGAATGCAACAACACAAAACCACACTGGAAAAGACAATCATGTGCAAATTTGATTTCTAATGCAATTTTTGGAAGGTTTGCTTTAGTAGTTTGAAAGCGTTTTCCATAATAGCTTTGCCACGATTCAATTTCTGATTGAATAGGGCATCAATCAAGGGCAATGCATTGGTGCGGTGGTGGGACACCATTAGCCATGGTAGAAGCGGATAACCAACATCTCTCAGCAAGTAGGGAGAGAAACCTAAGAAAATGGGACTATTTTCCTACAAACAATTTATTTGGCCATAGAAGAACAAAAGATACCTCCTCAACATCTTAGAATCATTAGTGGAACCTGGCATTCTGACATATAGGTCAAGAAAACATTTGGAACTATCAACTATAGCTTGGCAATTAACTGTATACCCTCTTGACTTGAAATAAAAGTAGTCCATGGAGTCAAACAAGGCTTTCCTATGGCAAAGTGTGTACCATCAATGGCACCTAAGATGTTGAAAAGACCACATAGAGTTTCAAAATTGATGGCTGTCTTAGATAGTTTTTTAGCAAAAGGTCAAGTAATTTCATTGTGCAAACAAACATTTATCGCATGGACTACTTCACGGAAAAGTATAGTGACAATACTCCGACCAACTGCAAATAGCTCAG
Source organism: Antitrichia curtipendula (assembly GCA_951230915.1). Taxonomy (NCBI): domain Eukaryota; kingdom Viridiplantae; phylum Streptophyta; class Bryopsida; order Hypnales; family Leucodontaceae; genus Antitrichia; species Antitrichia curtipendula. Next base: position 26,297,496 of record OX579635.1, read on the forward strand.
TGCATATGAGTGAACTAACTATGTGGCGCAACTTAAAAAGAGTGCATGCCACACAAACAATAATTGGAACAAATGTCCAATACTTCATGGCTTTCTTCTTCATAGCATAGACAAGGAACTGCAAAAGAAAAATATCATATCTTTTGGACATTCTAAACATTTAAATCCAACGGTAGTCGTCATACTCATGTAGAAAGAAGTGAGTGAACCAAGTTGTAGACCGGGGGTTTATCCAATAATCCAAGTCTTCATCTATGGCTGTCAATGTGTTACACAATCGCATATGATGCAGAGTAGCACAAGTCGCAACATTTAGCTCCAATGACTACAAATGATCAAGCTGCACGGCTTGCACAATGTTGAAGGAAGTGTTGTCGTCAACACAATCGTCTTTCTGCCAAACATAGAGCGTGGTTTGTATTGAACAACATAAGCAATATGATTGATTAGTGATACTAGAAATAATGGCAATTTCGTTAAAATGGCGGTATTCCGTATGCCATTTTCAGAGCGGCCACTTTGAACTGCGAAAGTGACATCTACGAGAGGTATAGATTACATAAATATTAACTTCTTATAGATTTCAGAAATCTATCACCGATGTACATTTCAAATTGCACGGTCTGAACTTTGAAAGCAACATCTATGACTATTGTAGATTTCAAACATTTATAAATGCTTTAGATTTCAGAAATCTAGGACTGCTGAACATTTCAGAGCGGACGCTCTGAACTGTGAAAACTGCCAAAGTTGCCATTTTAACGAAATTGCCCTTAAATATAAATTCCATTGCATTCTCTGAAAAATCCATGAGAGTGGTACACGCTGAAGAAGCCCCGCTTCTTTAGATAATAGTATAGATTGGACATTAATAAGTGCGTCCACTACAACGTCGACTACAAGTAAGGCATACTTCATGTTCAGCCAACATGGCAAAGGTGGCAATGACCGTTCCAAAAACCCACAAAGTACTCTTAGCAATGCACAAAGTCGCAAACCATACTCTACACAGTTGACGGACAAATCCCCTTCCAAAAAAATGACCCTAACTAAACGTTAAAACGCCTTTTGGAGGACATTTAGAATTGTAGGTAGAATAGTAGCCAATGTAACTGCATAAAAATCAATGTGAATAGCTAGTCATATTGTCTTAGTCACATTTTCTTGGTTTCTATATAGTGTCTACTCTAAAAGTTGTCAACTATACAATTTTTCTATGATTGACTTGCATGCATATGTCCACATTAGCTTGCTCATTGTTCAACCACAATTCAAGTTATTGCCTTGATGGATGTTGCAGCCATTTATATTCTCACCTTAGGCTTTTAAATTTTCTTTTGAGGATATGGATTCAGACACACGGAAGGTACAATAGTTTGGTGAAAAATAATCATAAAAGTAAATGCCAAATTTTTAGAATTTTTCTTTGTATAGAAGAAAAAATTTGTTAAATATTAATATTTAAAGCATTTGTCAATCTTATTTTCCAAAAGAAAAAAGAATTGGCAAAGAGGTGTGGATTTTTTTCTTTATTTATAGTAATCAACATGAAAAATGTTCTCATCATTATTAGCAAGTGTGGAAATAAGTGGTGACTTGAGTATGACTAGGTCACAATCACAAAAAACTAAATATCAATGAGAGAATGATTAAAACTCCCAAACTACAATCATTTTCAACATGTTTAGATTTAGGTAAGTATATTCCAAACCAATTGTGCACCCAAAACCAGCAGGATGTACTATAATATTGTTGTACATTTGATGTCAATACATGTAAATTTAAGTATATAGTGGATGGATTCTTATTTGGTTGGTTTGGGTTATACTTACCTCATGAATGGTCATTGCCAAAGATATAAAGAACAATAACCAAATATAAAAGCAAGGAAACTTTTGAAAAACAATGCTATCTCAAAATTAGAAGTTTTAGTATCTATATTTGTACAATTTATTTTTTGCAATATGAGTGAACAACTCACATCTATTGTGCAAGTCTACATGAAGAAACTCAAGGTTGTGCAGACAATAATGCATTGATGTAAGTAGTACTTTGCACTATGTTCATCAACTCTATCTTTGGTAGTTGTTTGTACAACTAAATTACAATTGTAGATTTTTATTCATGAGATTGTAATCTAATTTTTGCTTGGGGAATTCACTTAGAGTATCCATTAGAAACCATATGCGAACAAACTTTGGACTCCCTATAAACTTTTTGAATTTTAAATTTATAAAAAAAAATTAATTTAATTTAAATTTAATAAATAAATAAATAAATTTAATATATATATATATATATATATATATATATATATATATATATATATATATATATATATATATATATATGAATATGAATAGATTTTCCTACTTTGAAAGTTTATGTTTTGAATTATTGATGTTTTTATTTGTTAATAATAATTAGTTACAAACTTTTGAAGTAAAAAGATACACTATAGAATTGAAAAATAACTTTCACACCCCTATATTATAAAAGAAAAAATTGTCTAAAAAATGAACAAAAATTTCTAAAAAATAACTTTCTATTGAAAGCTCATTTTGAGTTGAATATTGATTTAATAGTCATCTAAATGTGTTCTCTATAATTATTTGAGTTGAAAAACATGCCATTTTAGTTCATTTTCAACCTTTTCTAGAAATCATTTCATATTTTATTTGAGTTGGAAATTTTGGCAATAGAAACCTATAGTCATTATTAAACAATGCTCAAAATTTTAGGTTGAAATTATAGTGTATTAGAAACCACTTATTCGCACATGGACACATGGTTTGTTGTAGTAGAACTAAGTGCACCCCCCGAGAATTTTTAGCTCCCAAAGCCTAATGGAGGTGTACAGGAAAGCCCTTTGCTCTTTGTTGGTTAGATACGACACATTTTTCTACTACTAAAAGGTTTTGAAGTTTAGGATTTGCAATCTTACAATTAGTGGAGATTCTAATCTTAAATTTTAGAAAGACAAGTTTGAACAAGTGAACTAAAGACTCTATTCTTGAACTCATCAAAAAATTAAAATCAGTGCCTTGCTTTGGGAGAGAGTATTTTGAAGCATTTTTGGACCTCAAAACACCGTAATATATATATATATATATATATACATATATATACAAATATATACAAGACTTTAAAATCTTTCTTCACAAGTTTAGAGAATCGGACTACCTTAAGGTCCTTCAAGATTTAATTATCATTTATTTACAACACAAACTAGTAATTTTGCATTTTATACTCCTAATAGTATTGGATTTGAACAAAGATGAAATTGAGATGGATTCATTGGTGACCAAATTGGATTTACTTTTTCAGAATGTTTGGGGGGGGATTGGGAAATAAAATATCTTTCTAGTTTAAAGCATTATTTTGCTGCATCACAGATCCCAATTTTAATTAATTATTTGACAAAGAATGCCAACCTTGACCACCAGGTTTGAAACTTTCCATGATCATCACAACTGTTTTGATCTTCTGTACAGCTAAGGTAGGAGGTTCTGAAAGCGAGCGGGCATTTAGAACTGCTCATGTAGACTTGCCTGAAATGGACATAAGGTGGTCTTTAAATGGATCTTCTGTGGTCATTGAATGGATCAGTAAAAGAAATATTATTTATTGCAAGAGCCAATCATTCTCTTTGTTTTCCCATTTCTCTTTTGAAACTGCATCTGAACGGTTTATGGAAGACCTAGGATCATAAATAGGGACCTATGACTCATTACGTTTGAAAATTCATAAGTAATTCAAAAATGCTTCAAAAAATACGAAACAACTTGTGTTACAATCACAATCTATTTTTCTTTGTCTGAAAAATGAGCTAAAAATAATCCCATACAAGAATCCACATGAAAAAGGCAGACCAGCCCTTAGATGCTCGCTTTCAGAGCCTCCTACCTTACCGGCACTAGAATGCCATAACATTCAGTAGCAGAAGCAAAGTCTGCCTTCCCTCTGACAGAATGGTGTGGAATATTCCACACTATTTCATCCGTCGGATGATATGGTGTGGAATATTCCACACCATCAGTAGCTATGGGGACACGCGTCGAAATTTGTCTGACAAACTCTGTTCAAAAGCAAGCAAGAGGGGGTTGGTGAACAAACTAGAGAACACTCAAGGCTAACCCAAGCTGGGTTACTAAAAAATAATGCACTCAACCAGGTTAGTAAAAAAATTGCACTTAACTAGGTTAGCAACAGAATAAATATTTTGAATAAAATTTTCAAGGTAAAAGCATTCAACTTTGAACTCTAAGTTGCAATTTCCTCACAACATTTTGAAAGCCATTCATGATTCATGACTTTACAATGAGAAGACAACTCTTTATATACATATGGGGTGTTAGGAGGTAAAACAAACAATGTGGGACATATAAATTTGAATTAGTAGGAGTTCAATCACTCATAGTTAAGTCAATTTAAAACAAGAATTGTATTTATAATAGAATTTCAGACCTCATTTAGTCATAGTAGAATAACTTTTTTTTTTTAAAATTGAACTAAAAAAAGTTAAAACATCAAATTAAATTGCATATCCAAAAATCCGTTTGATATTTCAAGCCTCCAATTAAAAGTTATAGATAAATTTCAAAGAGGAGTTGGAAGGGACGTTTTCTTTTACATTTCCAAACATCCTCTTTGAATTTTGTCCATAACTTTTGATTGGAGGCTTGAAATATCAAACGGATTTTTGGAGATAAAGTTTAAATTGATTTAACAACTTTTACTTGTCCAAAATATTTTGAGAAAAGTTATTCTACTATGACTAAATGAGGTCTAAAATTCTACATCAAACATGATTTTTACATTTTGACAATGAGTGGTCAAGCTCTCATTTTCAAATTATCCCATATCCTTTGAGGAATCATGATTGACAATTGATTTCAATATAAAAATGACAGCTCCTACCTTCCTTATTACAAATGTCCTTATTGGTCCGTCAACATTGTTTTTGTTGGCTACTGAGGGTTTAATGACATTGGGATAGGGTTTTCAAGATTCTCGGCAAATCATCTTAAGAATTTTGATGGCCCAATTTGAATTGTTTGGCTGGTTCAAGGTTTTGCAAAAAGAATAGTGTACATAAATCTACTGCCACGATCTTGGTGCTGGGTACTGAAACTTTCTTTAATTCTCAGGTTGATGTTTTCGTGGATGAGGCCTCCAAAGAGGGAAAGGCAGGCTCTCTGAAGGCTACTGAATGTTATGGCTGTTCTGCTTTTCCTGTACAGTTTGACGCTCTCTACGAACCTTTGCTTGAGGATTGTCAAGTGATGACAAGATGTAAGGCATGCAATAACAGTGTGAGCTTTTGCTGAGGACAAGAACTTAACCCCAAAAGGACCCTGAGGACAAAATGTGTCCTTGACCAATTTTTGAAGTTAAATAAAACCTTACCAAACTATTATTTTTTGTAATTTATATTTTTGATAAATTATTTTTGAAGTTTAGTTTTAGCTTCAAAAATCTGATTTTGAAAATGATTGATTATGATTTTTCTATTCAAGATTTTGTGCACGAGTGTCCATTGCAATCTTGACTTTTGTAGTGTTGAGGGCTCTTGGGAATGAGCCTCAAATACACTAGATCTTTGAGAAAAAATCACATTAGAAATTCATCCAAAAAAATTGTAGAGTAGACTTTGAGAAGTCATAAATTGATTGGGGTTGTGCATGTTAGGCCCTTCAACCTCGTATTTTTGGTGACCAACTTTTTAGATTTGACATGTGAAAAGAGGATTGAAAGACTTCAAATCACTTTCATAGTTTTAACACCCTCATGATCAAACATTATAATCTTTCAATCCGTAAGAGATATTGTTGTGTTTTCTTTTCTAATGTGATGTCTAACATGTCTAGTTTGATTTTATACGGTTACAATTCAAAAAAAATTGATACAACTTATCAAAATGCTGGCTTTTAATTCAATTTAGAACAAATTCCTAGAAGCTCAGGAATTTCCAGGGTAATTTTGGGGTTAAAATCATGCTCAGTTTGAGCGTGAAAGGACTATCATAACTTATTCACAGTAAGGTAAAACAGACCATTACGGACCAAATGGGAGGTTTGCCCTCATGTCATTACTGAATTTTTTAAATTTTTTTCTCATACAAAGACAAGTGATAGAAATTGTGAGAGCAATTGAAATTATATTTTTTCGATAAAGTGTGAATTTGTTATAAATTTCTGAAGTGTTCTGCCCATCATGGCTAAAAGAGTCTGTAGACTACCCCAAAACCAACAAAAATTATATCCATAACACTCATTTAATTCACCTATTGCAGTCACAATATTTCCTAAAATAGAAGGCCTGAAAAAATCACTTCCTACAATGAATTAACACTAAAAAGCTGGAAGTTCCTATTGTGGTTACTAATTACTCCATTCCGGATACCTAATCCATTGATTGTAGCGCAGATTTAATCCACCGGAAGAAAACCATGATTCATTAAAAGAAAACCATAATGGGGTCATTCCTAGGAGTCCGTAATGGATAAAAGGTCCGTAATGAGATGTTTTATCTTACACACCCTACTGTTGTGAATTTAACATGTGCATGTCAATTGAGATGTGTGCGTCCTAGTTTTGTATGGGTAGTGAGGTAAACATGCCTATTATCAAGCAAATTTGCTATCTAGATACATTTGGAGAAGTAATTTGTCAACTCTCATATTTTTCAGAGATTGAGAAGTTTGAGAGAAGTCATGTGCAATTAGAATCAAGACATTCAAGACAAGAAATGAATTCTCTGTGATGTTTCAAAGTTTGTTGGGATTCAATTGATAAAGTGTGGGTAGATCCACGGTAAGGTAGTGTGCTCTAAAAGCGCCCATTTTCTTCAAACTGCTCCTATTTTTAGGTGGAAAATGGAGATGGGGTGATACTTCAATGGACCAGTTTAGCAATTGAATGCATGGAGGAAAAATTATTTTTCTATTGCAAGAACCAATTCATTGTCTTTGATTTCTGCTCATCTCTTTACAAATTGCAAGTGGACGGATTTTGGAAGGCCTATGGTCACAAATAGGTGCCTATGCCTCGAATCTTTGAAAATTTATAAGTAATTCAAAAATGCTTGGAAAAATACAAAACCACTTGTGTTAAGGTTCCACATCTATTTTTCTTTCTCTAAAAAATGATCTAAAAACATTTCTGTCCACGGAAGCCTATGAAAAAGGTGGACCAGTCCTTGTATGGTCACTTTAAGAGCATGTTATCTTAGACTAGAAGTTGTTATATCCCCTCCCAAGTGCATTGTCATGATGCTAAAGGATAGCTAAGATTGTGGTAATAATTGGGTGATTGATGCAAATGGGAGGGTTCAACAAATGAAGTTGGAGTTGGATGACTAATGGCATTGGATTGCTCTACCTTATCTCCCAAATTGGGAAGGTATAGAATTTTATTAATGAAATGGAAATGGACCATGAAAGTATTATTCATAAGGGTGGTTGCTAGAAACGCTTCTCTTTGTTTTTGTCCTCTTGGCTTTGGATGGATGGGTTCTTGGTTATAACTTTTGCAATGTATGTTCAATGTGTGAAATTTGAAATGAAGGTATATGTGATAGTTGTAGAAATTGAGTAATTTTTTTCATTTTTAGAAAATTAGTTCACTATTTTAAAATAAAATCCACTTGAATGTCTACTTTTGCCGGGGTTAGGGGATTGGGGGGTTGGAATCTTGTAGACAATCCAAAAATGCAAATTTAAAGCCGAAAAATGGGAAAAAAGTTGTTGCACTATGATTGCTTGCGGTGATGACAAGTTATTAAGCAAATTTTGGCATGTGTGGCATGCACATGGTCTCAAAGTATGTGTCTTTTGTACAAGGACTAAAATGAGAAAAATATTTCCTTGTAGAAGAATTTGGTGCAATTCAAGAGCATCAAAAATATTTAAATGGCCATTTTTTAATTCATTTTTTATATTTCTTTTATATTATTAAAAATAAAAATATTTACGTACCTTTTTTTTGCTAATTTCTAGTTCCTTGGCTTTGTAGTAGTTCAAAGTATTCTATAGCAATGTATAGTCTTATATTGATTTTTATTTATTTATTTATAAAAAAAATTAGTTTTAAATTTAGATTCTAAATGATTTTTAGATGATTTTGCTATTTTTTTTCTAATTATTTACTATTTTTTAATACATGATTTTTCTACATTGCTCTCGTAAAGTACTTATAGTATTCATAAGAGTGGCAGTATTTATAGTATTCACAGGAGTGGCAATCCTATGGCCAAATATAATGTTTTTGAGACATAAACATTAATTGTTTCTTGGAACAATCCATAACTATGATCTCAAATAAACTAATAAAGTGCTAAGGTAAGAGTCCAATTTAGAGCTCTACTTTTGGATCCAATTCTCTTCTATTTCATTCTAATATAGTTTTATTGCATTAAGTGTACAATTGGAATTCAAAAGTTTTGGAATCAAAAATGCAAAGGATGAATTGGATTGAAAAGTCACTATTTAATGAATTTAATAAACGTATGAGACTTCTACACATGGCAAAACATTCATTTATTGTTGTTTTGTATAAAAAGGTGCTTTTGAATCTCCATTGGAACCATGTAGGGAAATAAGAGTCATATTAGAATCCAAAAGGACAACAATAGTCCTCTGTAAGGGTTCACAATGGGAAGCTATATGTTTTTGCTTAGACCGCCTATGATGTACCATTTTTTCTTCAAAATTGAATTGACCAAAATGCATGTGAAATAAATCCTGATTTACTATTCTTTTGCAAAAAGATAATTGTGAATCTAATAAGTGTATCAATGCACACTGACCAAATGGCCTACAATAGGCTTTCTACCTTAGCTTGAAAAATCATAAACACATAAATCTATCCTAACCTTGGAATGAAGGCCAAGATGTTTTGACAAATGTCATAAGTAAAATTCAAAAGTCTAGTTTCACTACTACATTCAAAAAACTGTAAAAAAATCCTTTAAATGAATTTTATTATAATTTGAATTTGAGTATTTATAACCACATTTAAAAATATAGAATGACATGGCATTTAATTAACACTATAATATTCTAAACTATTATGTACACCTATGACTAAAATTTGAAATTCTTTAAGTTAATTTTCTATTTGATATAAACTTTCTTCTCCTTTTCTTTAAAAATTTACAATAATTTTAAATTTGAGCAAAGCAATTTGAAATCTTTCCTTATAGAAGACACATGCTTTTATCTTCAAAAAAGTGAATAAAATAAAATTCATTTGTATAAAGAAACACAATGCTCCTCATTTGAATCTTAACATTGCTTCTCTCCTCCATGCTGTCTTCTATTTCTCACTAGTCTAGTATTCCTATTTTATCCTAGTCAATGCAATACTAGAAACAAAGATGACATCGTGATAGACTTATCTAGAAATCTAATTGCAATGCAAGGGTCCGTTTACACCAAAAGACTTTGGGTTGGAACTCCAAAAAATAGAGTGTTTTGATTGGAACTTTCGGTTGGTACCATAGCTATCTTCCAATCAAAACACTCCATTTCTTTGGGCTCCAATCCAAAGTCTTTTGGTGTAAACATGCCCTAAAGAAAAGAAACTTATGGCAAATGGATCAAATCACCACAAGAGAAAAGGGTGTTTTAATTATAGGTCAAGTAGTGTTTATAGTAATTTGGAAATATTTACAAGAAATCAATGTGTTTTAGTAAAAAAAATGACTAAAAATCTTCTTAAAGGTCATAAATAATAGGACTATATTACTAGAATTATAACTAAAACATAACTTTCTTTTGTAGTGAATGGATTAGACAAAAAATGAATCACGATGGGAGCAATTACAAGGCAACCAATGTTGGAAGAAGAAAGATCATATGTATAAGTGGGGTGGTAGGAAGTACATTAACAATCCATATGAGATATGTTGAAGCTCATATTCAAGTTGTAAGAGTAATAATTGTATTTGAGGTAGTAGTTCAAATTTCATTTAAGCATACTAAATCAAATTTGCTCAATTAGAAAAATCTGGGTGACCAACTTATCTTTTATTTCAAATAATCCATTTATGATTTAAAGACTTCAATCACAAGTTATAGATAGTGTAGAAATGGGTAAAAAAAACTTTAATCAAAAGTGAAGAACAAAGTTCAGAAAAGGGTTAAAAAAATTCCTAGTATCCTTCTTTGAATTTGGTCTCTAATATAAATTGATAAAGACTTTAAACCATAAGCAATTTATTAAAGTAAAAATTCAACTTAATTATGCACTTTATTTTAGTCAATCAAGTTTTAATTGAACTTGATTTCTAATACTCAAATAGGATATGTTTGAAGTTCCACAAAGATTTCAAATGTATTGTTTTGATCCAAAATAACATTTTTTTTCCGAATGTCCAAAAGAAAATTATAATTCTTATGAACTAGTGCATTTTTACACCTTTATTTTTTTTATTTACTTTAAAAATTCACTTATGGAAACCTAATTATACTCAAGGTCCTAAAAATCCATTCCAAGACTTTGAATCTTTAAAGGTTTAATCTCTATAAAAATCTCATTTTTTAAATTCACAAATCAAAATTCTATGAAATTCAATTGTTTAGTAGAAATTTAATCACCTTTAAAAAACATTGCAAATACCACTGGTATTTTAAAAGTCAAAACCTTAATTTTTACATGGTTCTTGGTTAAATTTTTTATTAAGTTCAACCCAAAAAATATTGCACCAATAATCTATTTTTCATTGCAATTGAATTTTTTTCAAAATTATTAGAATTGTAATTTTTGCGAAACTTTGGAGATAACATCATGAAAGCTAAAAGTATACCACTTTTGAATTTTTTCTATCAAATTCAAATTGGTGTGATCTTGAAGAATACATCAATTACGCCCTTATATTACTACTATTATTTTTATTTTTATAAAAAATTTATACTATTTTAAGTATTTTTATAGTTATTAGAATTTTTACAAAAATAATATAAAATTCAATTTGATGTTTTAATTATGAAAAAACGAGATTGATTTTTAGACATATATTACTACATGTCAAAAATATTGAATTTTTAAACGTGTGTCTTAATGTAGAAATCTAATGAAGTTTGACCAAGTCTGGATATGAAATGTCTTCTAGAGGTTAATAGAATATAGCCCAAAAAATTAAAAAGTCTATACTTGGTCAAACTTCATTCTTTGTAGACAAGAAGATTTTAAGCACCTTCTTAACTATAGATAAAATATTAAAAATAAATTAATAAAAAATATCTATAGTCAAGAAGATGTTTAAAACATGCTTAAAATTCCAAAAATCCATTTGAGGACTTTAATACTACAAGAGATAATTAATTAATTAACTAATTATAGCAAGTGCATGTAGGGTCTACAAGGTGTAATGCTTATATAATCCATCGAATATTTAAGCTTTTAAGTATGTTAACAATTCCTCTAAACAAGTTAATACTGCAATAATTCTTATCTTAATTTCTACCCTTGATTGTCTAAGAGATGTTTTTTTAGGCAACATTTGTATAATTTTTCCAAAGACTTGAGATACATAATTAAAATGTATAGGAATATTTTATACCTTTTGCAATTTTTTAAATATTTCCAAAAAAATCTATTCTTAAACATGACACTATTAAATGTCTATTTTTGCCATTTTGGATTGTTTAATATATATCTTGAGGCATGGAACTTGCAACAAAAATTTCAAATTTTAAATTATCTACTAGGATTATACAAAGTGGTGATGATAATTTTTATAAAATAAAAACAAAAATTACACATGTAATTAAATTGCACCTACTTTGCATTTGCATAAAAATTATAAAATTTTTCTTTTTGAAATTTTATTAGTTGTCTAGGACTTCCATGATATTTGAATTATGGATTAATTTTTGTTTTATTCAAAGATAGAATATTAATTAAAAATTCTAAAACTCTAAAATACAAACTAATATTTTCAATAAAAATTTAAGGCAAAAATTGGAAGTTACTTATAAAATCAATTGAAGATTGAATATTTGTGATTTTCACAAGAATTTTTTTATTTGAGTTCAAATTGCTAAGTTCTAATAGTAGTGATCTTTAAAGATTTTTATTTTATTACTTTATTCAAATGGTTTTAGAAGTGTTATTTTGTAAATTAAAATTGTTATTTTTTGAGGCCAAACCTACCAATATCCTTTAAACTGTAGAATATTTGCAAGAATTCTTCAAAATCTATATTGTACAAATGTTAAAGAACTAATACAATAATCTTTATAAAAATGATGGATGAAAAAAAATATTTTTGTATACTTGGGATGTATATGCATTCATTTGTTGTTCAAAGTTTAAATGTCTAGTCCTTGAAGTCATTAAGCCTTTTCCTTGACAAGAATCAATAACATTAGAAGAAAAAAATACTTAAAACATGCTTAGAATGCATTGATTTTTAAAAATTAGTGCAAGCTAAAATATTATTTGTATTTTACTAATTTTCAAAAAAACAAGTCTTTATAGTGTCTCTAATTTGTTTGGTAAGTGTAGAATGAGTGCAATTAAATTGGAATTTTTGTAGTGTATGGTTTCTAATTTTCAAGTGTTAGTTGCAATTTTTTAGCTTATTGGATGTAGATGGAAATGCTAAATAGGTACTATAGTAAATCCAGTTCATGCTATGTTAGTAATATAGGGAGCTAGGTATTATCCAGGTTGGATTTTCACGTGAAATGCAATTTAAAGAATTGTGTTGTTCTTTTTTGATAGTTGAAGAGTTGAAACAATATTGAATGTTAAGTATTTAGCTTTCTCAAAGTTAGTATTGTCACCCACTACCAAACATGAGCGTACAAATTCCAACTTCAAGGTTCCATATTTTTTTATTTTTGTATGGTGACAAGTTTTCATACTAAATGCTATTTGTGTGTGTACAATTTTGGAATTGTTGAGGTAATGTGTTGGGTGGTTGCAAGGAAGATCAAACAATTTTTGGTAGCTTTGTGCACAATACTCTTGATTTTTTGGAAAGTACTTTAAAATTAGAAAAATAATTTAAAATAAATTTAAAAAATATGTCCAATGTATATACCTTTAAGAAGAACTGAAGAAGGTACTTTAGGAAGAAAACATAAAAAAAAAATTTAAGTGGGAGAACTAGAAAAGTGCAAAATCTCAAGAAAATAGGTATTTTGACGTTTTAATTTGTAAAAAATAGGATTTTTTTTTTATAATGAAGTAAAAATATTTCAATTTGAAATAACTTTATGATGAAGAGATTTCACAAGAAGAATGATCTCAAAAGCATCTTCAATGCTCAAAAGTGCGCATGCAAGGAAGCCCTATTAGCATGCATGTGGAGGACAAAAAATAAGTTTCTTTTAAATTTCCTTTGGTAGACACATGCATACCTAGTGTACAAATAGACCACATACATTTCAGCTCTAGATCATTAGACTTGGGTACTTCCTTGTACTAAAAATCCCTAAATTGCAAAGTGTAATAAACTAGATAAATTCAAATGATTTTTGAAATTTCTTGAAAAATAAGGAATCTAATCTATATCAAGTTAGCCATCTCCAATAAAAATTTCAAATGAATCAGGCTCATGCTTCAAAAGTTATGGCCAATGACAACTTTGTCACTCCAATTGTGATGCAAAATAGGACCAATCTTTCTTGTAATCACCCTATTATGTGCATGTATGTGTGATTTAAATGCTAAAAGTTTGTAATGTGTTGTGTAAGCCTAGTTGAAATTATTCAAGAGACCTTGAGTCGTGTGTTTCAATTGGTTGTTGTTGTGGTTGTTGTAATATGGTGTAAATGACCGTTAGAAGAATGAGAATGAAAATTTGTGTATGAAGATAATTGAGGAACATTGTGAGATTCTTTGGTTCTAATTGGAGTCTATTGTTGATCCTTTTAAATGTGTCAATGTGTATTTAAATTGGATGTGTTATGCTTGCATTCCTAAATTATTGCCAGATTCAAATCTCTTTGATTGTCATTGGATTGTGCTATTCAAATTGGAAAACAAATCTATTAGCTTATTGATTTTGTTTGACAGGCTCCCTAGGATGGAACTTATTATACTAAAGGGGTTATTCCCGAGAAGGTGATTATTCTACTTCAACATTAATACTTATTTCACCCCTCATTATATGTAGGAATCAGTATAATTGATTTCATATAGTATGGGCCTACATTACATTACAAGAGAATTCATTGAATTTTTTTATTGAACCCTTTACCTCTAAAGCCTCGAGGGTGTTTTCTGCCAAAAACCACTCAAAACTACCACTTCAGTTGTATTCACTTAAGGAAACCAATTTTTTTATTTTTTTGGGAATTTAACCTTAGGATCTTGTACTTAACTTGTCTGAGATCATGTAGTAAAAATTTCATCAAATTTCACCTTACGAATTGGAAGATATTAGCATTCAAAGTTGAACAAAAAGTTTTTTTTCAAGAAGATGCTTAAATTGCCCGAAAAACTAAGATTGTCCATAACTTTCTCATCCCTAGTCCAAATAGAATTAATCAAAGCTTCACGTATAGTTCAAAATACAATCTTTTAGGAAAAAAATTCAAAAAAAATTATTTTGACTTTTTGTAATTTTTTTTGGGCTGCCCGAGAATTTCCATTTCTTGCTCATTGTGCCATAACTTTTTCATCCGGCATCCGATTGAAACAAAAATTATATATCCACAAAGCTCTTGCAAAGCTACACAACCTCAAAAAATCTCAAAAAAATTCACTTCAAATTGAGACAATAGGAACCTACCCGGATCCAAATTGTCCCCCGAGGGGACAAGCGGGGCTTTAGGGGTTAAACAACGTTGATGGTGAAAAGTGGCCAATGGATGAATTGATTGTTCATTGTAGCAAAAAAGAATGCTCCTATTGAAGTATTGGTCCAATAATCCAATCATTTTGGTGACTCTATTTTGGTCTTTGGGGCTGCATCTTTTAACCCATAAACAATGCTAAAGACATTTTCCAGGTAATGAATGACAAAGAATCTCTGTAATAAGTGAATGGAATGGACGTTTTGAGCTGGGGGCACCATAGCTACGGTATCATATGCTGTCGTGTGCAGAACGGAATAGGTCATAATTGTCAGATTCATACGATAAGTTATTGTTGAAAACTCCAGAAGAAGTTGTTTCGGGAAACCTTGTGTTCCACCTTCTTTCAGGTCTTCCACAGTTCCACCTCACCCCACCTCAGCAGAGGTAACCTTTACAGCGCAGCTCCTCGCATTCCACCACATAAAATAGTGAAGGTGCATACTTTTTTCGCCTTTGAAATGAAATGTTATCTGCGTGCCCCCCCCCCCAAAAAAAAAAATTAAAAACAAATAGTGAAGGACTGTTTTTTCCAGAAGAAGAAAAGCTATTCACTGAATTAGTCTGCCGAAAACATAAACTTTAAATAGTCTAGGTGTGGGGCGGGAAGAAGACCAAGGAATCCAGAAAACAAAGGGCAAGGAGTCCGTCTCACTCATGCATGCCATTTTCAAGCCTGGCTTGAACCAGATAACCGAGCAGATAACCAACCATTTCAACAAATACAACAAATAGATCAAATGAATGTGATAAAGAAATGCAGTTTCATTAATGAAAGCACTGCGAGCGCACCCCAAGATAGACAGAGTGCAACTGGCCCCACGACATTGTTTACCAAATGAGGCAGGCGTCTCTTTTGGGACATCCTTGAAAAGGGAACTCGTACAGCGAAGGAAATGGTCTTATATGGATGGCTCCTCATCCAAACCCAGTCCTTGAATTATTTAACTTATTAATCCCTCTTAGGTATCTAGTAAAACATACTACCTTCCCTTCCCTGCTTAGGGGAGGATCATTGCCTGTTATGTTGGCTGCCTCTCACCCACTAGAGATTTCGGGTAGGGACACCCCAAAGTGCCACTTTTAATTATTAGATTCATCACATTTTCTTGTTGGCAAATGAAAGGAGTTTGCAACGCACCAAAGAATGGGACATTTGGATATTACAGTATGCATAAATCACGAATAAAAGTTTTTCTTACAGTAGGTGTTCTAAAATCGCTTTTTCAACAGTAGGAACATATGGATTTACTAGATGTACACAGAGGGAGGATATTAAAGTGGCGCTTCACGATTTAATTTTTTAATTTATTTATTGAAACAACTGGGGGAACCGGGAACAGTGCGATTTCGCGTGTGCCGGAGAGCCTTCTCCGGATCTCCTCGTCCGCCACCGCCAAGCTCTTGAAGCCTGTCGTCGTTCCGAACGCGTGCGAAGACTTCTGTGGGCCAGGGAAGCTGGGCAGGAAGAGGAAGTGACTCTTGGACAAGACGGAGAGCGGAGAAAACAGGTGGTACTTAATGTTACTTCTTGATACTTTCTTTTAATGTCGTGCAGGGGAACTCCGGGCCAGGGTGAATTGCCCCCTTCCCCCACTGGGAGCAGAAACTGGAATTTTTTATTTGCAACATACAATTTTTTTTGAAATTCTGAATTCATATTTGCAATCAGAGGCCTCAAATTGGGTAGGATATGTGAAGAATTATCATTAAACGAGGCACGAAATAGGACTCCGTTTGTCCCTCTTGTTTTAAAAAGAATAAAAAAAAGGGAAAAAGAAAAGGAAGGTGAAAACAACTGAAGTCGAAACTCGGAGTTTTGCGTGAGGAATCTAGCTAGGCTGCTGGCCACTTAGGTGGAGTGCAGTGCGCGCCCCTAGCTAGAGTCTGGACGGCCTCTTCGATCCGCCCCCGTCTGCGGGGTTTTCTAGTACTCTAATCAGGCAGTGCAATCAGGCAATCTCACTCTCGCAACCCATCTCGAAGGTTAAGCTTGAGACTCCCTCTAAGCAGCAAGGTTTGCATGGCAGGTTGTTTCTAGGACACTCAGTTTGTTCGATCGTGAGTGTGTGCGAAACTGATATATCGAGACGAAGTTCTGATTGAAGCAAGCTGACAGTCGATCAAGTCGAGAATTCGAGTCTCTCAATGGCCCGGGCGCCCAAGGCGGCGATTGATTCGAGTGAGAGGATGAGCAATTCGGGGGACGAAGCCGGAGCTCAAGATTCGCCGAAGGATCAGTTGGCGTGGGCGCAGTATCTGCATGATGCGCAGTACTTCGATTTGAGTTTGTTTTCTCCGAAGGGGTTGATGTCTCCTCGTGGGGAGATGGGCTTGTTTTCCGATCTGGGGATGATTTGTCCCTCGCCCTTGTTTTCGGGGGATCAACTGAAGTTTCTGCAAACCTGGAGTCCCAAGGTGAACAATTCGGAGGCTTCGGCGGCCGTGAACGCTCCAGCAGTCGTGAACGCTCTAGCTGTCGTGAACGCTCCAGCAGTGGGAGCTGGCGATCAGTTGAAGCCGATGCAAAGTTTGGACTTGGCAAGAGTCAGTCATTCCGAGTGCGTGTCGACGTCCCTGAGCGGCGACAGTGAGCCGTCTAGCAGCAACGAGCTCGGCAAGGTGGGGACCAGTGAATCCACGGGCTCGGGGGCGGATGCGTGCAAGGGGCGCAAGCGGAAGTCCGTCGATCGAGACGAAGAGGCGAACGATGGGAGTGAAGGGGAGGATATGGAAGTCGAAAACCATGGGCACAAGTCGTGAGTAGCTAGACTCTTCTTTTGGCAGACTTTGGTTTCGACTTTGTTATTTGATCACAAACTGAACTCTTGTAGAGCACAAAATCGAATGTGACTTTCTCGCTTGGTTTCCACGTCGATTTCATATTCTCAGGCTATTCGGTTTCTCATTTTTATGCAATTGTGCTGTGATACGACTGGCAGGGTGAAGCAGCAGAAGTTGAAGGTTCCGAAAAGGTTGCGGGAGCCCCGTTACTCCATCAAAACAAGAACGGAGGTTGACATCATGGACGACGGTTACAAATGGCGGAAGTATGGCCAGAAGCCTGTGAAGAACAGCCCGCATCCAAGGTATTGCCTGTGCTCAGCTACGCTCTTTTGAATGTTTGTCAAAAACAAGCAATGTATCTAGCTCTCCTAGTACTTGTGAGATTCATTAGAGATTAGCATTGCTTCGTAAATAAGCAGTCTCACGATGGGAATACTTTTCGATGTAAATCTGATGGCCTGTTCCTGAACCATCAGTTATTCATTCATGAGCACTTCCTAGTTTGTCTCACAGGTTTTGGCATTCATGGTTTACAATTATACTAGGTCTAGTTTAAATCTTGGACTCAATCTTAGCTGCGAAATTCCATACGGGCGCCTGGAAAAAGTAGCAACATATCTCTTGAAAGTTGGCCATTCCATCTAGTAGGATGCTGCTATTTTAGTTTATACTAGTTCCTCGCTACTCAGATTCACGAAAAATGCTTTAGGGATATATATTTTAGGGATATATATGTACTCCGTAAACCATTTTTCCTTAATTAGTATCGAGTGTAAGGACTAAAGAAAACACATATGATTGCAGGTCACTAATTATATTTGGTATCTACGTACACTGATCGAATCCGCGAATCCTGGCTAATTTTGCGTTTTCGAAGTTAGTTTGTTTGGACTCTTTGATATAACGTCAATTTCGTTGTGTTTGCGATATTTCACCAACCAAAAATTGTGAGATGCATCTTCTCAAAGGTCTAATTTCAGGCCACAAATTAAGACAGGTATAGATTTTGGTTTAGATTTTGGTCTAGAATATCGCCAATATGACGAAATTGACATTATATATTGACTATCAAACCTCAGAGTATGGTTTTCGAGTTGTGGATTCTTCATTTAACATGTACTGTACCGAATGGATGATGTGCAGAAACTATTACCGCTGCACAACGCCCAATTGCCCTGTGCGAAAGCGAGTGGAGAGGTCGACGGAGGACTCAGGCCTGGTGGTCACGAGCTACGAAGGCACCCACACGCACCCGAAAGTGACGCAACCGAAACGGACGCCCTCGGGCAATTACGCCGCTTACGAGCCTGCCGAAAGTCTGTCCGACGCCTTGAACCAGCTCAACCACAGACAACAGCAAGCTGCAGCGAACTCGACAACGCCCCCTCTTTCCCCGAGCAACCTGGGTGCCCTGCCCAACATGAGCCAGTTTTTCTCCGGATGGCCTTCCCTCATGAACCGGCAAGCGGCCATGCCCCCCATGGGTCCGTCTCTCAATGACAACGTGGGTCTCATGATGGCGTACCAGATCGTGAGACTGCAGTGGGAGTTGCAGTCCAAAGTCCAGCAGTTCATGAGTTACAATGCCCAGCAGGGCTTCGGAGGTGCAATGCCGAAGATGAACCCTTTTATGAATCCTTTTCTGGATCCTCTCGGTTCAGCTATTCCAGATTTTAACGGTTTGCTGTCCAACTTTGGTGAGGGCTCGGAATCAGAGGGGTTTGAGCGACCGAAATTGCCCAAAGTGCCTGAGGCCGTGACTGGTAACCTCCATTCTAGACGTGCGGCTTTGAGAACGGGGAGTCCGCTGAATCCGAATGTGCAGAATGCAATTAAGATGCAACAACTGATGAGCCAGGCGATGGCCGGCTTCCATCAAGCGGCACTTGATCAACAGGAGAGTTTAGGTGAAATTGCGGATCAGGGCCTTGTCCACGACCGTCGTGCTCAATGACTTGGTCGCGAACTCTAATTAATTTCTAGGACTCCACAGATGATCGAGAAATTGTACATAATTCTATTTGATCAAATGAGACAAATTGAGGAAGTATTCTTAATTTTTGGAGATTTCTGCTTCGTTGTTGGTGGCATCTTGGTACTAGGAGCTCTCGTTTGTTCGTAACTCGCCCTTCAGAGTCCACGGTCCACGGTCCACGGTCCATGCATGTCTATCTGCATGTCGCATCAATCTGGAGTTGTTTATTGTAAAGGTACTGTCCAGAGTTACGGAACCACGGAAGTTCAGTTCATGGAACGGCTGCAGTTGTTGATCGATAAGGACATCGTGTGGGTTTGCAAGGCTGCAATTGCAAGCTCTGTACGAAATATCCGATGCGTTGAAATAATGGCAGTTTCATCACGTGGGATTCCTTGAGGAAGATATGGTCATGGCACTGTATGAAACTGGCATTGAATCAAACTTTTCATATGAAAAAGCTTTGTAGACAAAGGGAGTAGAATCTAGACAACATGTTGTAAGAATCTAGGCAACAGCTTGTAAGACTGAGCTAAAACTAATGGCTCACTGGTCGTTCGGTCCCCCACGTTCGGTATGCTTCAAACATGGCTAGTTGTTTAAAAAAAAAAAAAAAAGTTGGCCAGGTACTGTTCTACTTATGACTGTTATGAGTTGAACTGAGCCCCACACATAAAAAAACAAGTACAAAATTCCATCCGACAACCGACACCCGGAAGACGTATCTCTGTTGCCCATCTAAAGTGGCTGTAGGAAATGTGGGCCAACACCGCTGCCAATGAGGTAGAAGTATCGAAAACCTTATCCCCCCAATTCAGTCGATCATGTAGTTGTGTTCAAGTGATCAACCCTTGAAGGACGGGCTGGTCAATGTGGAAATCATGCTTTGGGGGTAAAGTAAGAATCATTTGCTTAAAAAATACCAAGAACACTCATTGCAGGTCAAACTAGAGTGCAAGAGCCTCCCCTTTTCACACAAAAATTCCAAACATGAGCATGTGCACTTCTGACTTACATAGATGGATTCTCTGTCATCTATCAAACAATAAATGTCCACATCATTGTTGAAGAGTTTGTTCTTAAAACGCTACTAAGGATGCAAAAGGAGTCATTTGGATGACTTCACTTGAGTTTATAGGATGGAAACATATGTTTTCTGATCCACTTTTTTAAGTTGCTTGCGTACGTTTTTTATGAATAGTATTACAAATTCCCTCATCATGGCATTCCTAACTTTTCTAAAGAAAAAGATGCTTCATCCACGGATCACCTTCGTAGCATTACTTTACTAGCATATTTTGTTCATTTCTTCCTATTTACTCTTTATGAATGATTTGGAAAGTCATCCATTGATTGCAAGAAAGACCGTTCAAAAAGCATGGTGTTTTACACAATACTAATTTTTTTCTTCGGGAGTACTTTAGATTTAGAATTAAAATAATTTTTTAAAAATGTGAAAAAAAATGTTTAATGTATACACCTTTAAGAAGAAGGTACCCTAGAAAAGAAAACCATAAAAAAATTCTCTAAGTAGGAGAATTAGAAAAGTACAAAATCTAATGAAAACAAGGATTGTCACTGTAGTTTGACACTTTAATTTGTAAAAAATAAATAAATAAATTTAAAATATAAATAAAATTTGGTCATTTAAGAAGAGTTTATAGTGATGAGATTTCACCAAAAGATTGATCTTAGAACCATCTTCATTGTTCAATAATTGCATACAATGGGAGTGTTATTTGTACTCATGTGGAGGACCCAAAATATTATATTTTTAGAGTTTCTTTGGTAGGAATATGATTTCCTACTATGCAAATAGACCATGAAAATTTTAGCTCCAAATCAACAAATTTTGGGACTCCTTTAACGTAGTGGAAACCCCTAAACCTCATAAAGTGAAAAATTAACAAAAATAATTTAAAATATAAAATTATTTTAAATTATTTTTTTAATAAGGAATTTGATTACTATCAAATTAGACATCTCCAATAAAAAATTCAAGTTCATAAGGTTTATGCTTCAAAAGTTATAGAAGATGACAAGAAGATATACCCTCATTATGACACAACATGAAATAAGGATGTATAGTTGCAAGAAACAACTTATTGATTTTGTGCCACATGGGATATTAACCCCTAAAGTCCCATCGTCTCCTTGGAGACAAAATGGATTTTGGGCAAGACAGTTCCTATGGTCTCAATATTTGTCTTGATTTTCTGAATTTTTTTTGTGAAGATAGAAAAACAAATTAGCTTTTCAAAAATAAAATTTATATTTCAATTGGAGACCGGAAGCACATGTTATGACACAAAATGTCTTTTTTTTAGTTTGGCAAGAAAAAAAAAAACATTACAAAAAACTTGAAGTAAAAAATATTGAAATTTTATTTTGTATAGATTATGTTTTTATGTACATGTGAAGCTTTGATTTATTTCATTTGGATATTTTATGTTGAAGTTATGGACAATCTTGTTTTCCGTGGCAATTAGAGCATTGTCTTGAAAATTAACTTGTAAGATTCATTTTTTTCCTCAATTTTCACAATTTTTCAAAAAGAAAATGTTCACAAGGTTAAAATCTCTAGGAAAAAAGTTTCACAAGGTTAAGATCTCTTGCTAGAACAATCTCACCATTGAGATTAGTGTATTTCAATTCCATCTTAGAGCTATTAACAATTTAGACTTTCTTTCAATCTTGAATCTACTTCTACCTAATAATTTTTTAATGAATAAAAACTAACTGTGTTTTGTTTTGTTTTAATTCCTAGACTCTCAACTCAAATTTTTATCATATAAAATTCAAAATTCAAAATCAGTAAAGCAAAAATTATAAGTTATGAAGGTTTTAAGCCAAAAAATGTAGTTGAGCAAGTTGCAGAAAACTTGTGTCTTTTATTTTAAACGCAAATATCTTGCAATCTATTCGGTTGAAGTTTGTGAAATTTCTTCCACGCATATTTACACTAGTCTAATACAAAATCCTATGGTTAGATATGCAAAGAAATATTTTTATGTTTTTTTACACTTTGCTATAGAAATGGCTGTTTTGAGTAGTTTATGATGGAAAAGAGGCCTTGGGACTATAGGGATTAATAAGTAGTATGAGCTTTTGAAAAAATATATAAATATAAATATAATATAAATAAAAATTTATAAAAATTTATTTTTTTCTTAAAACAAATAAATATTTATATTTCCAAAATATAGACTTAGACTAATTTATCTCCATTGAAAACTATGCACAAAAAAGGATACTCAAAAAATCTCAAGAAAATAGATGCTTTGATGATGCTATGTCAAAAACTCTAATCAAAATTGACCATTGTGGCATTGTCTTGTGGCATTGTTCACAACTTTAATGAAATATTTGTGTACAAAAAATCCATGAAATATAATCTTTTAATGTCTAAATATTCCATGTGAAATCTTTTTTTGTAAATGTCAAAATTTGAAAATATGAACTATTTTTTGCTTATTTACATAGAAAAATTTCAATTGAATTGGAAAAATTAATTAGATTTAAATTTCTTAACTTGAATTCAAATCTGTAAAGAATAATAAAAATAAACTTCAAAATTGTAGAAATGAACATCTTGTTTAAGGTTAATCATGTAAATATAATTTTGGAAAATCTAAAAAGATTACTTTACATAAAGAATCAACTATGCTAGTAAGTGTGTGAGCATGAAAATGTAAGCATATGAGCCTTGGACATATGTATAAATAGATTTCCTACAACCATTGAAGGTGCTTATAATATAAGCAATTAAGCACCTACAAAATATAATATAGTTATACTATAATCATGAAAGGTTTTTATAATATAGACACCTATAATATAAGTGTATAGTCTTTTAGGCTCATGGGCTCATGTTCATAGGTTCACATAATAGCAACCCTCCATGTTGAATAGTCATTTGTCATATAATTGAACCTTGAGTCTGTTAGGAATATTATCCAAAAATATGTCCAAAAATTCATCACTCACCAATCATGCTTCATGGAGGATGTGAACAAAGATTAAAAAATAATTCAAAACAAAAGTTAATGCCCATTCTCCTATGCTAGAATACCATTATTCCTTGCGGATACAAAAGGCCCAATGTGAGGTCATTATATATTTTATAAGTTTCAAAGAACTCAATTAAGGATTTCATGTGTCCAAATTTTTTTATTTTTTTATCAACACTTTCAATGTTCACATAATCTAATGACATAAATATGTTTCTATTTATGTTATACTTTCTTTAATACATGATCATTGAAAATAATCTATTCAACATCACGAATCCTTTGTCCGTAAAACGGTGGTAATGCTAATCATTTGTCGTAGTTTTCCTCGTTCCCACATTCCCATTTCTTGTGTATTCAAATGACTTCCAATTGAAGATATTTTAGTCGTGTGAGAGAGTTGAAGTCCATAAGGTAGTTGCACCTAGCTAAAACCGTCGCATTTCTAATTGCACTTCCTATTTTTCTTATGATAAAAGATTCACTTTATGTCTCAAAATTATTGCAAGTGCGTAAGAGCAAACTATGGGGAGTTGAAGAGTTCTTTGAGGCAACCAATGGGAATTGAAACATTTTGTGCTTCAAGGATGGCAAGTTTAAGGGAGTTTAGTGACATAAGTAGATATCTATATGCTCTCAACTTTGAAAATTCATAGAATATTGTGTGAGTGTCAAAAAAATACAAAATGATGATATTCCACAAACTTGGCACTTTTATGTTTAGACCATGCAGTCTGAAATGTATACCGATCATAGACTTTAGACTGTCCGGTTAAAAATCTGTACCAGTCAGTAGAAAATGAATGGAAAAATGGCTGCATATGGAATATGCAATTTAAACAAAACATTTATTCAGTTCAGGTAGGTCGATTTCAACAAAAAAATTGTTGGGTTGGACACTGTTTATTTCTACTAAGCTTAGTTAGCTTATAATTGGGCTTTCTTGATATGAACATAGTCTTAGTGGCCTCTTGACAAGACAGGCCATTATAGGAAGACCACACTGTACTTACTTCGTGCTACGAGATTTTCATAGCTCATGCCATGTTGGCAGCTAACATACATATTTGGAACCGAAAAGTCAATTAAAATGATGTACGTTAAGCAAGTCCTAGGTCATGGCACCCAACACTCATAAGTACATGTAGGAGCACACATTCATTAGATTGGCATGATCCCAGCATCACATATTGTGTACCTATCTTTCGAATGTATAGAATGCATACTGAGGCAGAGGTTACAAGTGATTTAAACCCAATTTAACTATTTTCTTAAAAATCCCACCACCACCCAAACCTAAACCCTAACCACACACACACCCTATTTGTAATTTCAGATTAATATAGAATATGCAATCGATATGGGATATTGTTGTATTGTTGTATTGTAGTATCCATCTTCTACATATGTATTCGTATTCATATCCCAAATCAATGGATTGGATCAACATTACCCATTTTATTTTCAGCATTATGATCGACGGCAAGGAAGGGGTTAAATTTTTTTAAATTTGATCTGGCAGTGGGAATTATTCAATTGAGGGGCGGGGGAACCTCGAGGCTAGGCTACATCTTTTTAGATAGTAATATACATCTACACAATCTTGAAAAGTAGGACATGTTTAGATTTGCATCTCACACCATGCCAAAGTTTGGGGTGAAACATGGGTTGGTTGATTGTTAACCAATGCCTTTGGGAAAATAACCAGTTGGAGTGTGAAAATAGAGGATCTAAATCCGGACACAAAATTGGTAGATTTGGCAACCAACTAGTGTGCAAAAATAAAAGGTGGATATGTAGCCAACACTTTAATGAAACTGTCACATTTTAGCCACTTGCCATTTTGAATCCAAGGTTAATACCTAGGTTGTTGGAGGTGGCTATGTTTTTGGACAAGGCGGATACTATTGCTTGAGGGGCTTGAAATGCTTGGACAAGGTGGGGGTGGGTATTGCTTTAGGATTGGTTGTGGCGGCTAGTTCGTGTTTTGTCTTCCGTATCTGCTTGATGTGATGAAATTCGGAATTTAGTTTCAAAACCGACATGTCTTTGAAAGAGGAAGATTGTAGCCTTGCAAATTTGAAGTTGAAGGAAAGTGGGAACTTGATACCAGAACAAATGAACCTGGAGATTTTGATAAGAGGAGGATGCAACCGGTGTCCTTGGGAAAAAAGATTGGCACCTTCTACAAAAAGGAGGCAAACTACCAGGACAATTATGAAAACTTCCCAAATGCTGCACCATGCATTCTAAAAGTGTCGCAGTAGAATACTGCATTATTGACTGCAGTATTTTGTCTTTCCACCAATTTTCACTTAATAAATGGATGTGCAAATCTTAATGGGTTCCTTAACCCCTAAAGCCCCGAGGGTGTTTTCTGCCAAAAACCACTCAAAACTACCACTTCAGTTGTATTCACTTAAGGAAATCAATTTTTTTTGTTTTTTGGGGAATTTAACCGTAGGATCTTGTACTTAACTTGTCTGAGTTCATGTAGTAAAAATTTCATCAAATTTCACCGTACGGATTAGAAGATATTAGCATTCAAAGTTGAACAAAAAGTTTTTTTTAAGAAGATGCTTAAATTGCCCAAAAAACTAAGGTTGTCCATAACTTTCTCATCCCTTGTCCAAATAGAATGAATCAAAGCTTCACGTATAGGTAAAAAAATAATCTTTTAGAAAAAAATAAATTTTAAATCATTTTGACTTTTTGTAATTTTTTGGGGGCTGCCCGCCAATCTCCATTTCTTGCTCATTGTGCCATAACTTTTTCATCCGGCATCCGATTGAAACAAAAATTATATATCCGCAAAGCTCTTGCAAAGCTACACAACCTCAAAAAATCTCAAAAAAATTCACTTCAAATTGAGACAATAGGAACCTACCTGGACCCAAATTGTCCCCTGAGGGGACAAGTAGGGCTTTAGGGGTTAAAGATCGCCTACCATATGTCAAGATCAAGTTTCAAGTCGTGCAATTAATCTGCACTGTTATCAACAGGAAGTTATCGAATGCAGCACTACTGAAGTTTTGTTTTGTTTAGCTAGCAAAATTGTTGAATTGTAAAGTATCACATTGATGTCCTTGAGTATGTTGTGAGACCTAATAAGAATACTTCTGCAGTGATGGTTTTCAATGTTGAGTGGAGATGTTTAAGTACATGGCATTGTTGTGGACAGTGAAGTAAGGTAAACCATCTCATTGCAGTCAAAATTTGAGACCATCCCATTGTGGTCAAAATATTAATGGTGGTGTACATTTGAGAACTCAAATGTACACCACCATTAACATTTGGACTACAATGGAACCTACTCAAATTCTGACCGCAATGGGATGATTTACCTTATACCCCATTGTCCACTTATGTTTTCAACATTGGTGTCATGCCTTCAAGTTGTCAGTTTCACCTTGCTTGAGCATAGCATTGTTTGGTTCTGGCATAAATCACTGCTGATCAAGTCCTTTTGTAAATCATGGTATAATGTGAAAACATGGGTAATATAATCATCACACACTTAGGGTCCTCAACATTCTATGTTGCTGAATTTGCACTCATGAATCCATGTTGTCTGTCAACAACCATTCTGAAATCCAGTAAGGTAGTCTGCTCTTAAAGCAACCATTTAAGAGCTGATCGCCTATTTCGGGGAAGCTAAACTTCTCAAACCAATTTTCAGTAAATTTTCATAGGAAGAATGGTGGAATTGGCATCTAATCCAAGTCGTTTCATATTTTTCGGACATTTGTAGAATAAGTTGAGAATTTTCAAAGATTACTGTTGTAGTCACCTATTTGTGACCATAGGTCTCTCAAAATCCGTTCCCTTGCAAATTGTAAGAAGATGTAGGGACACCAAGGAGATTGATTGACTCTTGCAATAAATAACTCTTTGTCGGACTCGATCCACTCAATGGGTAAAGGGGTCCATTTAAGGATCACCTCATGTCCATTCTAGAGCTTATTATAGGAGCGGTTTGAAGAAGATGGGTGCTTTTAAAGCAGACTACCTTACTAATTGTGTTCTCTAGCTTAGCAAGTTTCTTGAATTGCATTCACCAATATGGTTTGGGTTTCTCACTTCTCGTGGAACTTCAACCTGCTTCAGTATATCAAATGGAAACACAGTGCATGAATGCATGATCAAAAACAGCAGGCATGGAATGGGAACTCTTTCTGTTTCTTCTCCAGGAATTGTTAGGATTGAGTTTTCAATATTGTTTGTATTTCAATGGAGTTTTGAGAAGATGAATTGCTTATGCTGAGAGTTAAATTGATTGATATGGTCACGAAAAGATTTCGTGTGCACTTATCCTATTAGGTGTAGCCTGCAGTCATGGCGTTCTTGAGCTGGAAGAATGGTTGAGTTGCTTGTGCAATTCTCTAGCTGAGTGGTCAATTTTGAAGGTCCTTCGAAGTGAGTGATTGTGAGTCATGCAGGTTTCCGTGAGTTGTAAAGTAAAGGAGACTATTCTGAATTCTTTGAATAACCCAACATACTCGACATTTTTTGTAGTCTCGATAGATATTACTGCAAATAAGTTGAATTTGAAGAGATTGGAACTCTATTTTACAATGTTTGTGAATGAGCATTGGTAGGCCCCTGTACAGATCAATGATTGCGTTGAGAGAGGTGTTTGGGTTCTTCAAGGGGATTGAATGCAAGTCCACAATGAATATGTGTAAGGCTTCCTATTTGTTAAACATGTTAAAGCTATTTCCTTTGCTGTAGGGCGATGTTTCCTCAATGTTTGTTGCTGCAGGCAAGGCCAGCTAGCTCGTTCTTCAAGACTTCAACGACAGTAGTGCGCATGTTCTACGGTAGAGCTCGCTTGGGTGGCAGCAGGTCTAATCTCCGAAATTAAGGTTACATTGAGGCTACTGTAGTGGAGGAAGGTGTCGATGATCAATTGTTCTTTTTTTCTTTCAAAGTAATGATAAGGTGACCATTTAAAAAAAGCTAAGATATAAAAATCGATACATTCGGCAATCAAACTCGGCTCCCTGGGGCAGGCTATTGAGCTTGGTGGCTTCTGAGATAACCGGAATGTTCTGATCATCGTGAGACTCCCGCCCCCGCCAGGGAAAAAGTATTTCTGAAGTGTGTGACCTTAGGTTAGGAATAGCAATTCGCAGTCGAGAAAGTAGAGGGAGCAGCTTTCTAACCGGGTTGCGATGTTGGCTGGTAATCACAAGCAGACAGCGCCCGAGTTTCCATCGATCGTACCTTGAAATTTAGGGCAGTGGCCAGCCTTGGGGTACAAGACTCCTGCTTTTAGCTTATTTAAATGTACTCTTTCCTTTGAAATGAAATTTTCTTTTCATTTGTGCCAAAATAAAGGCCATGTACATGTTCAGGAGATGCGCATGCGTTCCACAAGATGCCGGAAAATGGTAACTAACTTTTCCTGTACGAAGCACGCATGCCGAAACATAGAGACTGATCGATCGAGCTGACGACGAACTATTGTTTCAGTGACTACATACCTGGTGACGATGCACAAGGAGTGAGTAATTGCAATGTGGACCACATTTGTACAGACGAGCAGAGGATTGTAGGAAAGTTCGATTGGAGATTAAAAGAATGTACGCACGTGGCAAGCGCAATTCGTAGCTACTGAGTGATCAGCAAACATTGACACCGAACCTTACTGACCATTTACTAGGGACGTCTTTCGTCCTCTCGGATCTCAATATTTTGGTTGCACGAGATAATTCAGGAGGTGGGCCCTTTGCCTTCTCAAATTTCTGGCTTTCTCATTTTAGGGGTCCGGAGGCTTTTTTTTTGAATTTTCCTGCGGCCCCAATTTACTCTAGGAGGTCCCCTTCTACTTTAAAAAAACCAAAAAAAACAGGGGCAGGTTTTACCCCCCCCCCCCTCCTGAAATATCTCGTGCAACCAATTTATCGAGATCCTCGTCCTCTCTCTCTCTTACTCTCCGTGCCTTCTGACTGGTTGGTGCGTTGCACGTTGTTGGGATCCAATTCAAGACCAGTCCTCTTCTTTTCGTCGTTGAAATACATTTTAATGCGAGTCCAAAACAGCAAAAGGGAAAAAAACAGTTTAATAATAGACATGGTATCAACTTAAAGGCAATGAAATTATTAAAAAAAACTTGTAGGATTCTTCGGTTCTTCCTTCGTGGGATCTATTCCGGGAAATGTTCCCGTAGGCGACGTGGAGAAGAACAGGCAGCCAGGCTGCTGGTTTCGGATATGTCTGAAATTCACTTATCGATAATGTGCAATTTGGTGCGGAGGTTGCTCTGACACGATCGAGGATAGCTAATCTTACCATTTTGCAGTCTGGGTCTCTGGGTCATGAGGCAACGTCGACGTTTTTAGTACTGCCTCCGCGAGATGGCGAACTTGGCAGTGTCTGCATGCAGCATCCTGACATCGAATGCAATCATTCAATCGCCAATCTCGCGTCAAAGATTTAGTACTCCGTAATAATAATCGAGAAAATGAAAGAGAACCACCAGCCTGATCAATAGTATTCTATTTATGATGAATAGAGCGGAAGCCTAGTGCTAAACACAGCCCTCCAGATTTGAACGACACGTAACGGTAATCGGTTGTTGGAAAACTCCTCCATGGGCCTCCACGTGAGCCGGCTACACGGACTTGTACTTTTCTTTTCTTTTTTGACACAAGCAAAGGGAGCCTTTACTGCAGAAAAAAAGAAAAAGAAACCTAGCCGCAAGCGATCCGAGAGGGGCAAGTAACTAAACAACCTAACATAGAATACAAAACAAGTGCCAAGCAACGGGGCAGGGCCGCCCTGCCATGGCACCAAGCGCCCATGGTGGTTGAAATACAAAACCGGCCTGCGGGCCGGAGAGCACCCATTTAGAGCACCCATCTACAATGTAAAAAAAAACGCTCTGTTGAGTCCATTTGGACTCAAATTGACTTTTGGCCAACTCCCAACGGACAAGGTGTCTATCCTTGAGCTTTTAGTCTTGTACACTAAATCTCAATCAACTTCCATAATCAATCAAACCCAACCACATGTGTTGCATGAGCTTGATCGGCCTCCAATACATATCGTTGAATGCCGCTTCGTTATATTCAATCCAAAGGGACCAAAGAACAATTGAGCGAAGAGTGATCCAGATGTTGCTAACCACCTCAAACTTGCGAGGGATTCTATCCAAAAAAATCCCTTGTTTCCAAGTGAGAGGCCTCTAGGGACCAAAAGCATCTCGCCCTATGATAAGCACGTTTAAAATATGGATACCCCATTGCTAGGCTTGTTGGATAGAGGGACTTTCTCAAAATCTGTGAAGCACAAACTTATGGATCTTGAGAGGGCAGATGGGAGTATGGGACAACTAGTATCAATGGCATGGTGAATTCTTCCTCTCCACGCGTTGACCGCTACAGCCAAGAGCCAAAGGAACCCTGCTTCTTTGGGTGTGCATTGTTTGGTCCAAACAGCAGTCTAATGGAAGCGGTGCAAGAAGGGCAAAATACCCTGCCACTTCTTCTTGATGACATTAGGCACTACATGTTTAGTCCACAAAAGGTCATGTGCTAATTTTGTATTGAACTCAAGAAAAAGGATAGGGCCATATTTTCCAAACCAAATAAATCTATAGAGGTCCCAGATCAACTTGTCCAGGTTGTCCAGCCTCCCATAGTACAACCAAGTCACGGTATTCTTCAGCCTCCAGATAATGCTCGCCACTTGGACCCTATGGAAGACCTTAAAACATACAAAATTATCACTATTGCTTTCAACTGAGGTGGTAAGGAGCCACTAGATAGCAAGAGTTTGTGATTGAGGTTGCACCTCTATAAGCCTTCCATTCTTGGATATGGACCACTCACACGGGTGCCCCCCAATTGCGATCTTGGGTTGTTGCCCCACCTGAAGCACGGACAAATAGATAATGTCTAGGTTAGAGCAAAAGCAACTTACCCATTCTTCTTCCTTAGGTGGAGGAAAGCCGTTGGTAAGTAGATGCGGTGGAAAGACTTGGTGAAGGCATCCCATGCTCCTTCTTCCATTTCAAGTAGACCAAAACATCCTCTGGCCTCCTTGCTTGTGAGGAACCTCTGTCCTATCCATGCATCCCTCACTATGCATAAGCCTATCTTATGAAGCTTGGCCACTTGTACTCTTGTGAATCTGGGTTTGATTTGAGAGGAAAAATCCAATTTCCACAAGGGTCCGTTTTGCACCTCTTCAGGGAGTGAAAGAGGAACTACTATGGTATTCCCCACCAATTTCTTCCATGCTTCTCCAACTCAATTCCAAGTCTTAGAACCTTGCTTCACTTGAAGGCGTTGTATAGTGAAAAATTCCAAGCTTGGCATCCAATACCCCTCACTATAGGTTGAAGCTTAAGACTTGTATAGTGAAAAACTCCAAGCTTGGCATCCTTAATGATCCGGGGACTTCCAATACCCACAAGACTTGTCCCAGTAGAGAATTAAACTCAAGTCTTTACAAAACCAATCCAGAGTAGCAATAGTTGTTAAAACTAGACCTTCCTTGTCTAACAAAGTCAATGAAGCATCATCGACATATTGGGCCATTACTTATTGACGATTCTCCATTGACAATGTGATTCCTTTAATTGTGCTAGCCTTGACACCCAATTTGACCATAGAGTTCAACACTTCTGTGACTATGAAAAAGAGATAAGGGGCAAGGGGACACCCTTGCTTGACGCCCCTTTGGATGGAAAATTTTGTTGATGGGGCCCCATTGACTTTTATTGAGGCAGAAGCCCCTTGAAAAAGCACCATCGTCATGTCCACAAACTGTTGAGGGATGCCCATTGCTAACATTGCCATCAAAAGAAACCCATAATC
This sequence comes from Antitrichia curtipendula, assembly GCA_951230915.1. Classification (NCBI taxonomy): domain Eukaryota; kingdom Viridiplantae; phylum Streptophyta; class Bryopsida; order Hypnales; family Leucodontaceae; genus Antitrichia; species Antitrichia curtipendula. Next base: position 26,329,905 of record OX579635.1, read on the forward strand.
CACCATGTTGCAGGCTTTGCTGAAGTCCAACTTGAGGAACAAAAGTGGTTGTCATAAGTGTTCAGCCTAATCAAGCATTTTATGAGTCAAAAGGATATTATCAAGGATGAATCGCATAGGTAGGAATGCCGACTGATCAAGTGAGATAATTTCCATGATCGAGCACGGATTGCAGGCAGAGTTGTAGGGCCTTGGCATAGATCTTATATGCTACATTCAAAAGTGTAATCGGGCACCAATAGTGGTCAATTTGTGTCTATTACCACCCTTGTGTAGAAGGAAGATGAGTCCATTAGTAACTCTTGGTGGCATGGACTTATTTTGTATTGCATTGAAAATCATCGTAAAGTAATCTTCTTTAATGATTGCCCAATAACTCTTGAAGAAGCTCGTGATGACTTCATCCAATTCCAACGCTTTGTTTAGGTCCATGCATTTGAAAGCTTCTTCTTGTTCTAGCATATTGATAGGAGCCATGAGGGCTAATTCCATAGAATTCGATAGCCGATTGGAAATCCCACTGAGGCATAATACCTTATTGTCTTCTTGTGCTTGCGTTGGGGGGCTTGTCGTGTATAGATTGGAGTAATACTTTGAGCAAACTATCTCTATCTTGCCTTGGTCCGTTTGCATAACCCCGATACCATCTTCCAACTCCATGATCTTGGCCCCGTTGCCTCGGTCTTTGTAAGCTTGAAATAACTCTTTGGAATATGCGTTGCCAACTCGCTTCCATCTTATCCTATTATGGACCTTGAGACCTTCAATGTGATGTTTTTCTACCACTCCAAGCTTCTCACCAATATTGCTAAGGCGATTTTTGATGTCTTGGTTCCCAGGCTCTTCGTGCAATGCTTCCCTTGCTTTTGAGAGTTGCATCTTTGGATGGGCTTCTTCCATTCTATGAATTTTGGCCGCCCTCAAGCAATACTCTTTGTAGTATTTTACTACTTTGCGGAGTTTCCCAAATAACCCATCTTTTAGATTGCTAGTCCATATGTAGAGGATTTTGCTTCTAACTTCAGCATCCTCCAAATACCTCGCACTCATTTTATACATAGAATTACAAGGTGCCGTGGATTGAAGGATAAAGCTGCCCCAAACATGTAAATGATTATAATGATTACTATCCTTTTTGATGAAATATTCCAGGATTGGGTTAGGCCAACCTCCATCCTCCTAGAAGAAATAAGAACAATCTAATCTGGCTAAAATTCTCAAACCATCCCCGCCTCTTGTTATCCCATGTGAACTTAATGGGGCTTGTATTGAGGAACTTATTGTCTATATGTAAAGCCTCAATGAGTTGGTTGAAGGCTCATTGCTCTACTAGAAGAATTAATTTGCTACACATGTTAGACTTATCAACCCCATGTTCTACAAAGTTCCAATCTCCACATAGAATCCACTACAATCTTTGGCCATGCTAGCCAATAATATAGTCCATAACTCAATACGTTCCCGAGCTAATGTTGAGGCATAGACATTCAATATTGACAAATCACCTCCTAATGTGCCACCTAGCCTAACCCAATGCACTCTACCGCACTTGGAAAAGCCTATGATTGTCACCAAGTGTTGGATAGTAGGGGAGACCCACATACAAACTCCCTCTTTTCCAACGCCAATATCTCCAACATCATGTCCATAGCCAGGAGAAGCCTCTTTACAAAAGAATTTGGCTCTAGGCCAAATTGTGTGCCTAAATGCCAATAATTTGTCTCCTCGGAGACGGTGCTCTTGAAAACACAATATATCAATACTAGACTTAAGCGACCAATAGTAGTTATTTACGACATCAACCTTCAAAGGGCAATTAGCACCTTAAAGGTTTTGGGTAAGTAGTGTTACCTTCATCACTGAGGTTGGATTTTAGTATGAAATAAGAACGACCCTCTTGGGGCTTTCTTCTCTACCACGCCTCTAGCGGAGGTAGAGCCTCTGACCTTTGATTTCCCCGGAGTGCCCCTAAGGCTAAGGACAAGTGTTGCTCACAATATCCTTGCTAATAATGTCACAACTACTCTTCTTAGGATCTATGGTCTTGATAAGTTTTTGGGATGTGGGGTGAGGAAACCTCCATTAGGCATTAGTTTGTTCCTCGCACCTTGCCCAGTACCATTCCATAAATTCACCATGCAAATGATCAAGCAATGATGTCTTTGAATTAGAATATCCGATTGGTGTCCATGGAATCATGGCGGTTGACCTAGATATAGCTTGGTCCTTGCTTTGGATCTACGTCTTGAGTTTTTCAAGCCCAACCATAGAAGTTGCTTCGATACTATCAAATGGTATTGAGTTGGAATGCGAGGGCGTTGCTTTGTTCAAATCTAAGCTAGGTCGAGGTAGTGCCCATTCTTCTTCTTGAGCCATCACAACGTCCACATCCCTCCTTTGCAAGGCAATCATCTCCATCCCATGACCCCCCCCCTTGTACATTGACAATAGAGGGACTACTAGTCCAGCAGTGGCCTGTGACTGGTGAGACCCCGCAATTGGATGAGAGTTACCTACCAATCCAATCTCACCCGATAGGGACAGGGCGTCCGACATGGTTTGCTCTCGTTTCTCAACTTCGGAGCTTGGCTTGGACAGCAGCTCGATGACGCCCCCGACTTCAACGCCCGATTTAGCTCTAGCTGATGTTGTGTACCTATGCTAAATTTGGAAAGGCATTTGGTGGTCTTGCTTATTGTCCTTAAGATTGACGAATTTCAACGTTTGGCTCAAAATCATGTTCAAAAATCAAACATCCGGACACAATGGACCTCAATGTTTGGCGTCCGAACAGGTGGATAGCCTAGCAATGGACGGACAAATGGGCCCGGCGGACGTTGAGGTTCACTTGTCATAGGATGTCATGGGATGTTCTGACAACCCTGGTTATCCTGGTCTGAAGTCCCCTTCCACATTAGTCGTGGTATAGGTGATCGGGCAGCCATTGTTGCCCCTTGTATCATGCCTGGGCATCGACGAGGAGGCTCATGGATTGGAGGACTGAGCAACAAGTTGCCTAGTTTTTGTCTAGAATACTACCGCCCCTCCATCTCCTTATTTGTTTGAAAAGGTCTTAGCAATCGTCCTTATGAGTTGACCTGGAATGAACTTAGAACGTGGGGCTTGGTCCCGGATGTATTTCGGACATGTGGACTTCGAGCCTCTGTAGACTTGCTCCCATACATCAACCACAACAAACACCTGCATTCAAGTGAACGACTTTTGTTATAGTGTTTGCCAACCATGTTTGCAGCCCTAGTTACGTCAACCACTTGTGTCGACTTGTGCAAACAACCAAGGCAATCTCTGACCAAATCTGTGATCGAAAGACACACCCGATATTGTATGGGGAGGTTTCCATAGTCAACATCGATGACTTCTCTATCCCTAGTGAACTCATTCGCGATGACCAATTGGGTTTTCCACCCGCTGCCAAAAGTGAGGCCGATGCAAAATCTTTGGTCGTTGTTGTATTGGTTGCACTTGTCCACTCTTGATATCGTACCAAGTCCTCCATCGATCTCTTCTATCACCCCATACAACTCTTCAAGTACATTCTTTAGTGTGATCCAAGTAGGGACCCGTAATCTAGTTGGCTTGTTAGTGTTGAATTCTAGAGTCTAGATTTGCAGGATACAAGTTCCCCAACAAAAATGACGGAAAGTCAACATGAGCAGTTTTGTGTGGTCTTAGTTTATTTGCACAGAAGTTGAAAGAATCTCTTCCCGAGATCCTTCTCTAAACCAACCCAGTCACCGACTAGCACTTGTAGACTTTGAATCCATACCTTCATGGCATCTAGAGAGATCTTTTCCTCTACAAAATAAACAACAATCATTAGGAAAAATTTGGGGGGTCCAGAAGGCCGTTAAGTCTGGACCCCCGTAGTGATAGTACAGAAAAAAAATTCGAAAAAAAAAATGCTGAAAAGGAAATTCTGACGTGGTCGAAGTGCCACGTCAGCGCTGGCGTCAGCGTGACGTCACTTTTTATTTATTTTTTTCAGGGAAGGAAAAAAAAAAAAAAAAGGTTATTTTTTTTCAAAAAATAGATTTTTTTTTTTTTTTTTTTTTTTCCGTAATATCACCCGCGGGTCCCGAAAATCAGCACTCACAGCCTTGTTGAGGCCTCATATTTTTTGTAATGGGAATGCTTGTAAAGGCACTCAGTGTCTCTCCTTACCACAAGCTGATTTACCTTCACTTCGAGGGGCATCGTGTTGAGGAGGAACCTTGTGCAGTTCCTCAGGAATCCAACGGGAAGCTCTTTTCCTAGTATTGCCACCGTAGGGTGGAATCGATCGAACCAGCGCATGTTTAAAATTGTAGCTGCTAGTCCAAGCTCTACGTTGGCTTCATCATGGATTGCTGCCACTTTGGATCTCTCTTCTTCTATCTTTGTTTGCATGATCGAGGCGTGCTGCAATCTCACTAAGTCGGTGTACAACGCCATCTAGAGCCACCGGATTTGGATAAACCCTAATCCTAAAACATTAACCACTGCTCCTAACTCCACCTCCTTCCATCCTCAACATTTGCTCAGATACTAGTGTATGGGGAAGAATGTAAGCCTATCGCTTACCTACAGAAGCTAATTGAACATATTTGGTAATCTAAATGCCATGGATTCGTGATCCGCAACCAACGAAGCCCTCATACGAGCAGCAATGCCAGTGCTTCATGGTGTTCCGTTCAAATCCAAGCCTTCCAACTTTGAATTGTTTGCTTGTAGTTTTTTTTAACTTTTAACTTTTGAAGGCACAAATTAAGGTTTTTATTTATTTATTTTGAAACAAAGATTGGCCTTCATGTAAAATAAAGAAACCATTATAATACAAATACCCTCCCAAAGGAGGGAAGCAGGTTCACGTTCCTCCTACTTTTTGCCCTTATTTTCTTGCTTTGCTGAATTGAAATCACCTACCTTGAGTTCAAAAAATAAATAAAACAGAGATAGAGATAGCAAACTAAAATAAGGTACACACCTAAAAACGCCACTTTTTTTAGCCTCGGATAGTTGGATCAAAATGATAAAATTTTGTTGTGAAACTATTAGCCTCCTCAAGAGAAACCCAACCCAAGTTGTTTTATATTTTTATGACACTCATACAATGTTTTATGAATTTTCAAACTTGAAAGCATAGGAGGACTACTCATGCCACTAGACTCCCCTTTATCCTTAAAGGACCATTGTCCCTTCAAGGGACAAATGAGATTTCGGGTAGATACCTACGGCTGAATTTTTGTCCTCATTTTTAGAATTTTTTTTCTAAGATAGAAAAATTGATTAGCTTAGTAGTAATATAATTTTTTTTTCAATTGGTGTTCAGGATCAAAAATTATGTCCAAATAAGCTCAAAACATGGGAGAGCGGACAACAAAAAATAATTTGCAAAAATTTGAATATTTTTAATTATTTTTTTCTCTCTCATAGATTATATTTTTGTCTATCTATTAAGCTTTTATTCATTTCATTTAGATTTGTTATGAGAAAGTTATGGACAATCTTGTTTTTCAAGCAATTAGAGCATCTTCTTGAAAAAAAATAACTTGTAGGATTCATTTTTGAATGCAATTTTTTCAATTTTTCAAAAATAAAAGTTCCACATGGGTTAGTTTGCTTGCTAGAACAATCTAACCATTGGAATTAGTGCATTTTAATTCCATCTAAAAGATTTTAATATTTTAGATTTTCCTTCTATCTCATATCTACTTCTACTTAACAAAGTTAAAAATGTTCAAAGTAAAAAAATCTAGTCCCGCAATGTGCTGAAAAGCTTCTTTTTTTCACTTTAAACGCAGATATCTTGCAATCTGAGCGGTCAAAAATTCTGAAATTTTTTCCACACATTCTCATACTAGTTAGATGTAAGATCCTATGGTTAGATGTGTAAAAAAAATCAATTTTTTAACTCTTTGCTATAGAAATGGCAGTTTTGAGTGTTTTTTTGGCAGAAAAAAGGCCTTGGTCCTTCAGGGATTAAATTGCTACTTGCATTACAGAAAATCTCAAGCCTCCAGAGGTTCTTTCTAGAGCAATTGAAAGGACCCCATGATTCCATTTAATTTTGCTTAAAGATTAATTTTTCCCCAATAATTGTTAACCTTACATTGCAAACAATGGTTCAAAATTCAAGTACAAAGTGTTAAATAATCAAGATCCATGTACTGTAATCCACCTTTAGCCTTGATTATTGCATACCTTGTACTCTAACCAAGTTGTGGAAAAAAAGCAAATGTCAAAAATAGTCCAATGATATCTACCATCAAGAGGTTTTTTAATGGCAATGTGATAGATTTAATTCATTGAAAATTGTTAAGAATGAAGGGTAAAGATGTTGTTTTTAAAGAAAAATCAATTGTCCATGGTCAATTCTCAAAGGAGATGGGATCTTTTGAAGAGAGATTACTCATTGTCAAATGCAATAATTATGTTCAAAGTCAAATTTTAGACCCCATTAGGCATAATAGAAAAAAAAATTCCAAAAAAATTTGAACTAAAAATAGTTGGATAAGTAATCTAACTTTCATCTCCAAAAATCTTTTTGAAGTTTAGAGACTCCAATAAAAAGTTATGGACAAAATTCTAAAAGGAGTTGAAAAGAAAATTTTCTTTGATATTTTCAAACACCCTCTCTGAACTTTGTCCATAACTTTTTATTTAAGACTCTAAACCTCAAACGGATTTTTGGAGATGAAAACTAGATTGATTATACAATTTTTTCTAGTTCAAACTTTTTTGAAAAAAATCACTCTACTATGCCTAAATGAGGTCTGAAATTCGACTTTGGACATAATTCCTACTTTTCACTTAACTAGGAGCGGTTGTACGCTTATTAATCCTAATTTACATATCCCACATGGATTGTTTTACCTAGTATTACTAACCCACTTTTATAAATAGCTCTCCTTCTCCACCTCAATTCCACTAAGTTAAGTGACTTGTGAGGATATTTCAAACTCATTAGTATTTCTAATTTTTTTGGTAACTAACTTCAAAAGCCACTTCATTTGGCTTAAATTGTTTCATTTGCCAATTAATCTTTGTGTAATCTGATGCCAGTGATTATTAAACATATCTTTGCTCCACCCTGATTTTTGAGTCTTGACACCTTTAGCAAAATTCACACAAGTTGACAAAGCTTTGTGCCTAGATTTGTCAGGCTGCCTATGTTTTATTAATAGACTGGTTTGGTCACTTTCTAGCAGCCCTCTTGATGCCTCATTTTCTATACAATGTAAAGAAAAAGATGCTTCAACTCCCATCGGTTATTCTAACTAATTTCTAAAGAGCTTGTGGTAGTTTGAGAAGACATAGTGGCTCTTTTGCCACCATTCAATGTTCCTTCCATGGGACTTAGTAGATGGTGCAAAATGGATTGTAGCAAAATTAGGGGTTTCTATCCTAGTGCATGAATACACCTAAAGGAAACTTTCCTCTAATTTTTTGTTGTCAGAATGCCTCTTTTAAATTAAAATCCAATTCAGACAAAGAAAATACTAAGTCATTAGAAAAAATCTAAGGACTTTTGACTTTTGGCAACAATGCAAAGACAACAAAAGTAGGAATAAAATAATAATAAAACTATTTTTCCACATCACTTTAATAAATATTATTTACGTCATTTAATAAATATTATTATTTTATATTTTCCTATATTTGCATTGCTCCCAAAAATGAAACGGCCCTTCAAAGGCCCCATATTTTCTAATGTGTTGTTGCAAGTGTTGCAATAATTGCACTACTAGTTCCAAATTCCAAAGTTAAAAGACGTTATGCTAATGAGTGTAAGACCCATACTGATCTTCAATAATTGCATTTACTTATATTGAGTTTTGTTTTAACAAAAGTTATTTCTAAAAAATAAATTTTGTTTTGAATCCAATAACAACAGTTTCATTCAATTCTAAGTTATAGCCCGCCCTGTGGAACTTGAAAAAATTGATTGGGGGTAGTGTAGCTGTTCATGGCTCATGTTTTTGGGTTGAGTTTGGGCATCATGCACTGAAAAATTAGCCAACCATGCGATTGTTGCCCACCTCAAAAAGGTTAGATCTGCAAAGAACTCAAAGAAAAGACAAGTGTGTCCAATCTTGTTTTTCTTACAAACACTATTTTCATTTCAGTGACCACCATGCATTACAAGCTCTACCCAAAATTGCAAAATGACCACAACGTTGTGAAATTTTAAATGAGCATTTCCAATTGTCTTATCTTTCACTGAGTACAAAAAGGTCAATGTTTCAAAATATTTTCAATAAGATATGCTCCTTGAAAATGTGTTGCCTTGTTTTTCCATTGACCTAAGTAAAATTTCAAACTTAACCCCGAAAGGATTGAGGCCTTCTCTCAATCAAAACATACTCAAAAACGCCACTACTATTGCAAAAAGAAAAACACTGAATTTTCTTTTTCTTTTTCAATTGTAACCATAGGATCTTATATTAGACTAGTATAAAATGTATGCAATAAATTTCAGAAACTTTGACTGCATTGATTGCAAGATATTTGCATCAAAAGTGAAGAAAACAAGTATTTTGCACCTTGCTTGACTAAAAATTTTGGCTTTGGATCTTCTTAAGTTAAATTTTTGTGCTATCAATGTTGATTTTCTAAGTTTTTATGTTGAACACTTGAGTTGAGAATCTAAGAAAAAAAATTCAAAAAAAAAATACTTAATTTTTACTCATTAAAAAATTGTTAAGTAGAAGTAGGTTCAAGACACAACAGACTCTTTTAGAATTCCCTACGATTGTTTTGGAGATTTTGTAGTTTTTTCCTGCAAGTTTTTCCTAATTTCTTTGTTTTCCTATGTTCTAATGCCATCATGGAGGGATTTTCAAAGAATTTCTACACAAAAAGAAATTGTAGATTTTCTTCTCAAGGATTTTCTTAAATTTCCCCCCAATCCCCGGTGTGCAATCCAAATTGGTAGACTTTGAAACACATTGACACATCTTACATTTCTATCTTGTTTCCACCTAATATTGGGTAGATTTTAGAAGATGCAAATTGTCCATATCAATTGTCAAGGGTATTGTGAGGTTGGACACAGAAGACTTGTAAGTTGTCAATCTTCAATACAATGTGTTCCTTTCATAGAAATGTAACATTTCTACAATTGGTACATTTTAGAAATATTAAAAATTTTACAATACATTAAATTGTAAAATGTTTAAACAAATGAAATCTACATATTACTAATATTTTGAAATCTAGAAATTAGTCTACACTAACGATTTTGAAATGTTTAAATCAGTAAGATTGCAAATTCAAAATCTACATATCCGTCATGTTTTAGCTTCCAAAATCTACAAAATGTATTGATTATGAAAACTAAAATCTACATTAAAATTATAGTTTAGAGGCATAAATCTACATTCTAGTATATTGAATTTTAAAAATTGAGATGATTTTGAGGTAGGGACATCTTCACGTAACACTCAAAAATGCACATATTTTCCCCTTTAAATTCCCTTAAAGTTATTTGTTTTACATTTCCCTGTGAACAACAATTTGTAACATTTCTATATTTCTTTGGAAGGGATATGCTTGTAGGGAATTCAAAAAATGCTTAGTGTAAGATTGAAGGAAAAATTAAATTGTTAAAAGCTCTAAGATGAAATTGAAATACAATAATCCCAAAGGTGAGATTGTTCTAGCAAGAAAATACAACCCTATCTACCAATTTTTTAGGAAAATTATAAAAATTGCATTAAAAAATGAATCCTATAAGTTATTTTCTCAAGAAGATCCTTTGATTACCTGAAAATTAAGATTGTCCATAATTTTCTCATCACTAGTCCAAATAGAATGAATCAAAGCTTCAAATGTAGAAAAATATCTATAGTTTTAGGAAAAAAAATTTAATTATTTTGACTTTTTGTGATTTTTTGTACTGCTTGCCAACCTCTATTTTTGGCTTATTGTGCCATAACTTTTTATCTCATGCACCAATTGAAATAAAAATTACATATCCACAAAGCTCTCATAAAACCACAAATCTTCAAAAAAATTCAAAAAAATTCACTAAAAATTGAGGTTATAGGAACCTACCCGAACCCAAATTGTCCCCCAAGGGAATAAACAGTCCTTTAGTGGTTAAATATCTACTAAACTTTGCACTCAAATAATTAAAATTTTTTGGAGGTGCTTACTTTCAATGTAAGCTACAAGACCCTATGGTTACACTCTATCCAGTCTCAAGAAAAAAATGAGGAAATAGATTGCTCAAATTTTTGGCAACGTTGGCCCATTTTGAAAGTATACCCTCCTTGTGTCATTAGGGGTTAAAATATATAACCTAAGGCTCAACTTTGGCCCATTTTGAAAGTATACCCTCCTTGTGTTGTTAGGGGTTAAAAAGTGTAATCTAAGGTTCAACTTTGGCCTATATTTTTAGGGGATCAAAAAACACTTCACATTTTTTGAATTTCATATGGACCACTTTCATTCTTTTAGTATCACAAGACAAAATATCAAATTACATCCAAACAGGGGATTACATTGTAGTAATTGTACAAGCTTTGTAAAGGAAGGTGTGAGTTTTTTTATTCAAAATAAAAAATAGAAAAAATAACCAAATTCCATTCTTGAAAAGCCAGTTCAATTTGGAAAATGAAGGAAAATAGCCGGTAAAACTCAAAGAACTCTTGAACATTAAGTCCAATGTTCAAGAAAAACTGACGGCTCATTCAAAATTAGCCAATGAAATAGGGAGAAAAAACAATTGCAATTTGAAAACGTCAACCAAAAAAACAGTACAAATTCTATGAAATTATTATTTTTAAGTAAAAAATAGAGAAATAGCCTAAACTTGGTAGTTGAAAAAACAGTTCAATATGAGAATTAACCCCTAAAGGCCTGTTTGTCCCCTTGGGGAACAATTTGGGTCCGGGTAGGTTCCTATGGCCTCAATTTGTAGTGAAATTTTGTGGGATTTTTTGAAGTTGTGTAGTTTTCTTAGAGCTTCGTGGATATATGATTTTTTTTTTAAAGTGGATGCCGGATGAAAAAGTTATTTGCATTTTTTTGGAGGGGGGCAAACTGGGCACCAAAAAATATTTGACTTTCAAGCGAGGGGCAAGAAGGGGCAGGAGTGCGACAGCCTGGGTGGGCAGCGGTTGAAGCCCCTGCTCCCCGTGCCTTCTCCAGCCTCAAGCCCCTGGTCATACGAGGAAAAACTGAATGGAACAACACCACCTAAATGTAGTAATGCAGTATGCTATTTTTAGGAGCTGATTGGGCGTTAGGGGAAGCTAAAGTCTTTGAATCAATTTTCAGTATTTTTCAGAGGAAGAGAAATGAAATTCCCATCTAACCCAAGTCGTTTCATATTTTTTGGACCTTTGTGGAATTAGTTACGAATTTTTGAAGTTCATAGAGAAGTAGGTGGATGGATGGATGGAGTGCATTGGAGGAAGAGGATGTGGTGAGGTGGAGTTTTCATGCAATGGAACGCAGTAGGGAACATACTGGGAACGCAGGGGAACATATTGGGTCCCTTTTTTCCCCATTGCCCACAAGACTTTGCCTCACCGGCGTTTTCTAAATTCAATAGAAATTAGAGATTTTGTTTTTTTTTAAATTTTTTTGGGGGGGATTTTGTTAAAGATAAATAAATGTTTCAGTCCACCGTTGGGATTTTGGAGTTTTGAAATTATGAGGTAGAAAACTTATTAGCAAAAAAAGATAGTGTATTGTCATTTCTCTTGACATTGTGTCATTGCAAGATTTTTTGGGATGTGTTCCACACATTTTTTTGGATCAAAATTTTGTCGACACGTGTATAACTATCCACTCAAAAGACAGGAACACCCTCTTGGGAATTAGTTGCCTCCCCCCCCCTCCCATAGAAAAAAATGACAGCCCTTTATTTTTTTTGGAAAAAAATCCTCCCCCTCCTCTTGCCATTGATTTATATACGGATTTATATATGGATAGGTAGTATGTGTACGAATATATATACAATACGTATATGAATTCGAATATGCATATATGATATGAATATGGATATACACTTGGTACAAATACAGATACGTAATGGATATGCAATGGATACGCAATGGATATATCCCATATCCATTGCCACTCCCACCCCACCTCAAAATTACAAAAGGGCTGGGAGGGAGGGGGGGGGGGGGGGGGGTTGAGGGAAAAAAAATTTAATTGATTTTTTAAAACTTAACCACAATAGAAATGCATTAGGGAACTGGAGGTGGGGTAAAAAAAATTTTAATTAAAAAATAAATCAAGCGAAGGTCTTTTTGAGTGGATGGTGAAGGCGTCCCTCACTATCCATTCAAAAGACAGCCTGCACATTCTGATGTTACATTCGACATGTGTATAACATTACCTTCATTATGTTAAGTTATTAATTTCAAAGTCCATAGTGCAAAAAAATTCCTCAAATGCTGGTCAAAGGCAGCTGAAGTTGTAGGGCAGACTTCAAAAAAACTTTTTTTTCAACTTTGAGTGCTCATATCTTCCAATCCGTACGGTCAAAGTTGATGAAATTCTTACCACATGTTCTCAAACAAGTTAAGTACAAGATCCTATGGTTAGATTTCAAAAAAAAAATTGATTTTCATAGGTGAACGCAGCAGAAGTGACAGTTTTTAGTGTTTTTTGGCAGAAAACACCCTCGGGGCTTTAGGGGTTAAAGAAAAATAGCTGATAAAACTCAAAAAATATCCCGAACAACTAAGCTTGGTGGGGTCAATTTCTGAAGTCAACGTCCTTACTGTATGCATGAGTAGGCAGATGTCGATGGTGGAAGTCAGCTGATTGAGCTTAATAACTTAGTAGTCACTTAAACTATGGGTTTGCATGGGCATGGAGTCATGGACCAGTAACGCTGGTGGGAGTGGTCACTGACAGGTGGCATTCTTGGGCCTCGTCACCCCAACCTTTGGGCTTTTGAGACGATTTGGTTCTCAATCATTAACCTGATTCCTGCATGGCGCATCCTCACGAGCAATATACGTAAACGTACAATAGTATGTACTGTACACTGAGTAGGGGTATTAAGGGGACCCACACTAATTAATCGACATTACACACTATATAAATATTTACCTTTGTTGTTGTTATTGAAGTATCCAAGGGCTATAAGGTGGGTACACCCATTATGGCGCAGTGCCTTAAAGCGCACCCTAGATTAAGCCCTTAAATGGCGTAGTTATCTACTGAAAATTGTCAGTGAGTGAATTTGGTAGTTCATAAAAGAACCATTGGCCATTTTGGGTATTGGTGACATGCTTGTAAGCTCACGTCACATGTTAATTTGTTTCTCTGACAAGGTAATCATTCTTTTCTCTTCTTTGAAACACATATGGACAATTCCTATTGATTACTGACAAGCTTTTCTATTGCTTGTTGGTTACTACTTTGGTTGTTGTTTTTCATTATTTTAAACACAATTGCAATTCCATTTCTTTTCATTCTGACACCTTGGGAGGGGAACTTTGTGCATGTGACTGCTGATTTTCAGTGCAGCCTATGAGCGCTTTTGAATACTCTACTTCCAAAACTTTGTATCCCTACTGTGGTCTCATATTTGTCAAAATCTGATTTTATTTTGTGCATTTCTTCTTTTTCTACACATCTCTTTACAATCATGTATTTACTATTATCTAATTAGCCTTCAAATTACTCATAGCCCAATTTGTGGCGCTTTTGGGTGTACCCACCTTACATCATGTTTCAAACATCTTCAATTTTTTGCAATAAGTCCCTATATTTTTTTCTCCTTAATATCCCCATTCAGTGTATGTACCTCACCATACACACATACAATATATCCATCTTCGGGGATTTGGTGACCTAATTCCCATTACTAGGATGAACTACCCCCCTTGCTCATCCTCCTTAAGTCTGCAGGTCATTCCAGGGGTGCATTTAAATAAAGACCCCCTATTTTGTGCTTAATTAAATGATCTTTTGCACCACTCCTAGTTAATTTGGGACCTTTGAATGAAAATATGAAATCAAAATTTCTAATTTTAATCATGTGTGCCAAATTTAAAAATTCAGCATTTTTTCCATGGGTAAATTTGGAGATGAGTGAGGAGGTCAGTTTATCCCAATCATTCCCTTGCCGCATGGTAGGCCAAGGTAGAAGCACCCCAAGAAACGACATTTTCGTTGATTTTGCCAGGTGCATGACCCAAGTGATGAATTTTTTGGGTAAGATTGTTAGCCTACTCAAGTAAAAACCAACTCAAATTGTTTTGTAATATTTTTATACTCACATAATATTCTATGAACTCTAAATCCTAAATCATTTAACCCTCTTAGGATGCTTAGGCCAAAAAGTGGTTGATAAATGACCTTTCACATGTAGAAATGAAGAATATACCTATTGGTTCAAAATTGAATCAATTTTGGCAAAGCACCTTGGTGAGATATCTTGTCCTTTTAGGGTTAAATAGATATCCAAAGGTATAAAATGGCCAATTTCCATTGATTGCTTTTGAAGCCATGTGGTGCTTTTAACCCCTAAAGCCCCGCTTGTCCCCTCGGGGGACAATTTGGGTCCGAGTAGGTTCCTATTGTCTCAATTTTAAGTGAATTTTTTTGAGATTTTTTGAGGTTGTGTAGCTTTGCAAGAGCTTTGTGGATATATAATTTTTGTTTCAATCGGATGCCGGATGAAAAAGTTATGGCACAATGAGCAAGAAATAAAGATTCTCGGGCAGCCCAAAAAAATTACAAAAAGTCAAAATATTTTTTTGAATTTTTTTCCTAAAAGATTATGTTTTTACCTATACGTGAAGATTTGATTCATTCTATTTGGACTAGGGATGAGAAAGTTATGGACAATCTTAGTTTTTTGGGCAATTTAAGCATCTTCTTGAAAAAAAACTTTTTGTTCAACTTTGAATGCTAATATCTTCCAATCCGTACGGTCAAATTTGATGAATTTTTTACTACATGATCTCAGACAAGTTAAGTACAAGATCCTACGGTTAAATTTCCGAAAAACAAAAACATTGGTTTCTTTAAGTGAATACAGCAGAAGTGGTAGTTTTGAGTGGTTTTTGGCAGAAAACACCCTCGGGGCTTTAGGGGTTAAAAGAAGCGGGTAGCCATTCAAGGCCAAAATACAAATTGGAATTAGAGAAGGGTTGATTTTAGAGCTAACAATGCTAGCATGTGAGCCCAAAAATGTAAGCCTATGATCCTTGAGCTAAGTGTAAGTAGGTACTCTACAACTATTGAAGGTACCTCTAACATACATACTTATAATATACGTACCTATAACCATAGAAGGCGCTTATAACATAGGTATCTATAACATAGACACCTATAATATAAATATCCTATAACCATGGAAGGTATCTATAATAAAAGCACCTATAATATAATTAGGCAACTATAGTATAAACATCTTCTAACCATGGAAGGTGCTTATAACATAGGTGTCTACAACATAGACACCTATAATATAAGCACTTATAATATTAATATCCTATAACTATAAAAGGTGCATGTAATATAGGCACCTATAACATAAGTGCCTAGGTTCCTGGGCTCGAGATCTTAGGCTCATATACTAGCAACCGCGCTTTTAGAGCCTCCTACCTTATTCAACTTCATGTTGCACTAGATGCAAAGTTAACTCATCCATATTTCATATGACTTTGAATGACTTTTGTACTAGTTGAAATTTTAGTAACTTTGTAAAATTTGAAACTTCAAAAAAGTTACAATTTTAGAATTTAAAAAATAATAATTATAGTAATATTTTCTTTAAAATCTCATAAAAATAATGTAAAATGAAAATAAAATTAGCATCAAGGATTCTGGAGCGATATTTAATTTTATGCACTTAACTCTAAAGAGTTATGGCATTTGTTGGGTGGATTAACCTTTAACCCCTAAAGTCCCATTGTCCCCTTGTCCCATTGCCCCTACGGACTCAATATTTTTTGTGATTTTTTGAATTTTTTTAAGATAGAGAATCACATTAGCTTTCCGAAAAATGTAATTTTTATTTCAATCGGTGCCCGGGAGCAAAAGATATGGCACAAAGACCCCAAATTTTAGTTCGGCGGGCAGCAAAAAATCTTCAAAAAAAATTTAAATTAAAAAATTAAAAAATTAGTTTCATATATATTTTTATTTTATTTACATGGGAAGCTTTGATTCATTCCATTTGGATTTGTTATGCAAAAGTTATGGTCAATCTTATTTTTTGGGCAATTAGAGCATCTTTTTGAAAAAACAACTTTTAGGATTCATTTCTGAACTCAATTTTAACAATTTCATGGAAAAAAAAGTTTCAAAAGGTCAAGATTTCTTGCTAGAACAATCTCACTATTGAGATTATTATATTTCAATTCTATCTTAGAGCTATTAATGATTTAATTTTTCCTTCAATCTTGAACCTACTTCTATTTAACAATTTTTTAATGAGTGAAAACTAAGTGTGTTTTTTTGTTTTTTTTTAATTCTAGATTCTCAACTCAATTCTTCATCATATAAAATTAGAAATTCAAAATCATCAGAGCAAAATTTTGAAGTTAAGAAGGTTCAAAGCCCCAAAATGTAGTTGAGCAAGGTACAAAAAAATTAGATTCCTTCACTTTAAATGCAAATATCTTGCAATCTACATGGTCAAAATTTTTGAAATTTCTTCTACACATTCTTATACTAGTCTAGTACAAGATCCTACGGTTAAATATGGAAAAAAAATTATTAATTTTTTTTTTGCTCTTTGCTTTAGAAATGGCAGTTTTGAGTGTTTTTTGATGGAAAAATGGCCTTGGGACTTTAGGGGTTAAAGTCCCATTGTCCCCTTGGAGGACAAAATGGGTTTTGGGCAGGCTCCTATGGTCTCAATATTTGTCATGGTTTTCTAGTATTCTTTTTTGTGAAGATAGAAAAACACATTAGCTTTCTGAAAATATAACTTTTGTTTCAATCCAAGCCTAGGAGCAAAAGTTATGGTACAGAAAGCCCTTTTTTCAATTCGGCGGGTAGAAAAAAACTTCAAGAAAAAAACTTCAAAATTTAGTTTTGTATAAATTATATTTTTATGTACATGGGAAGCTTTTATTCATTACATTTGGATTTGTTATGTAAAAGTTATGGACAATCTTGTTTTGGGGGCAATTAGAGCATCTTCTTGAAAAAATAACTTAGAGAATTCATTTTTTAACTCAATTTTCACAATTTAAAAAAAAAAAAGTTTCCCAAGGTTATGATCTCTTGCTAGAACAATCTTACTGTTGAGAATAGTGTATTTCAATTCCATCTTAGAGCTAGTAATAATTTAGATTTTTCCTTCAATCTTGAACCTACTTTTGCTTTAAAAAAAATTAATGAGTGAAAATGAACTGTCTTTTTTTTATTTAACTCCTAGACCTTCAACTCAATTCTTTATCGTATAAAATTATAAATTCAAAATCAGTAGAGCAAAAATTATAAGTTATGAATGTTCAAAGCCAAAGCAAGGTGCAAAAAAATTTGTTTCCTTCACTTTAAACGCAAATATCTTGCAATCTACATGTTCAATGTTTGTGAAATTTCTTCCACAAATTCTTATACTAGTCTAGTATAAGTTCCTACTGTTAGGTATGCAAAAAAATTATTTAAAATTATTTTTTACTCTTTGCTAATTGCTATACAACTATAGAATTGACTGTTTTGAGTGTTTTTTCATGGAAAAGAGGCCTTGGGACTTTAGGGATGAAGAATGTTTTGAAGCCCTCGTGTGGAGCAGCACCAAAGAGATGAAGCTCATATATGTATGTTGAGAAGGCAATTTTGTATATTCCTAAAGTATATAACTAGTGTGATCACTAAATGCTTCCTAATTGTTGTATATGCTTATGAATCAATTTATGTAGGGATGGGAAGAAATCAGAAACTTGCAAAAATAAATTTTTCATGTTATGATTCTTCTTGAGCCATAATCTAGTTTACCTTAAAAGCTTCAATTCTACATTCCCATGCCTACAAGAAACTTTTAATTGTTAACTTTTAAAGACTGCTACCTTTTCACAAAATTTAATAAGAGTGGAGGTCACAAAATTGACCAACTTGCAAAGAATGAAAGAGAGTTGTACTTATAAATACAATTGTATAATGGATAGAAAAAACATTGATTTATGGGTCATTGCAAGAAACACTAGTCCTATTCTTTGTCACAATTGGAGTGATGTTGTTATCAATCACTATAACTTTTGATGCACAAGTTCAATGAGTATGAAATTTGTATTGGATATGTCTAACTTGATGGAAATAAGATCCCTTAATTTTAAAAATTAAAGAAAAATCATTTTATATTTAAACTTCAATTTTGTTAATTTGTCACACTTTGAGATTTAGGATTTTTCACTATGTTTGGAGTACCCAAATTGAATGATCTAGAGTTGAAATTTTGGTGGTCTATTCCTACACTAGGTGGACATATGCCTACCAAGTGGCATCTAAAAATATATTATTTTATGTCCACTAGGTTCATATAAATAGGGCTCTCTTGCACAAGCACTTTTAAATATTGAAGATGGTGTTAGCTTCATTTTTTTGGTGAAATTTGATCACCATCAAGTCCTCACAAATGGCCAATTATTAATTTTAATTTTTTCTTGATTTTCTATTTATTATTAATTTGTATGGTTCCATTGTTTTTATTTTTTGTGCCAATTTGTCTTTTTTTTTCTATAGTACAATTTCAATATTAGCGAGTAGTCTATAGTAACAATACTTTTAGCCGTTGATTTTCTAATCAACGGCTATGATTGTTCCGCTACGTAGTACTCCTAATATTTTGGATTTGAAATATTGATTTTTCCAAAACGCTATAGAAAAAGCATAGTGTCTCTTACAATGATCCTTGTAATATAATATATTTTTAGATGCCCCTTGGTAGGCATATGTCCACCTAGTGTAGGAATAGACCACCAAAATTTTCTCAAGTGGTGCACTTAATTCTATTACAACTAACCACATGTGAACAAGTGGTTTCTAGTAAGCTATAATTTCAGCCTAAAATTTTGAACATTGTGTAATAATGACTATAGGTTTCTATTGCCAAAATTTCCAACTCAAATAAAATATGAAATGATTTCTAGATGAGGTTGAAAATAAACTAAAATGGCATGTTTTTCAACTCAAAAAATTATAGAGAGCACATTTAGATGACCATTGAATCAATATTCAACTCAAAATGAGCTTTCAATATAGAGTTATTTTTAGAATTTTTTGTTCATTTTTTAGACAATTTTTTCTTATATAATATAGGGGTGTGAAAGTTATTTTTCAGTTCTACAGTGTATCTTTTTACTTCAAAAATTTGTAACTAATTATTATTAAAAAATAAAAATATCAATAATTCAAAACATAAACTTTCAAAGTAGGAAAATTTATTCTCATTTTTTTTTAAATTTTAAATTTAAAAACTAAAAAGTATATAGGGGGTCCAAAGTTTTGTTTGCACGTGGTTTCTAATGGATACTCTAAGTGAACTCCCCAAGAAAATTTCAACTCTAGATCATTCAATTTGGGTACTCCAAACATAGTGAAAAAACCTAAATCTCAAAGTGTGACAAATTAACAAAATTGAAGTTTAAATATAAAATGATTTTTTTTTAATTTCTAAAATTAAGGGATCTTATTACCATTAAGTTAGACATATCCAATACAAATTTTATACTCATTGAACGTGTGCATCAAAAGTTACAGTGATTGATAACAACATCACTCCAATTGTGACAACTTAAGAATAAGACCAGTATTTCTTGCAATGACCTTGGGATGGGGAGGGCTTCACAATTGTCACTCCCGTAATTGATCATACATGGGGGAAATTTGGGTGGAGGTTTCCTAAATTTGGTCCAAGTGTGAGCATTGTTTGCATGATTTTTAATTTTTAAAGATAAATAATGACCATGTGAATTAAGAATTTTTTTGTAAAGATCTGAGGTTTATTGAACACGGCAACATATCATTGTAGAGTAAAGTTGCTCCCATGTTGACATTGACTTTCAAGTCACCGGGCAGAATGGTTTGGATTCCTATAATATCTGGTTTGGACTCTTTGCCAAGTTTTCTCCCCTAAATTAGCAGTCGGATGTTTATGCATTATTCATCAATTGTTTCTAGGAATTTTGCTTGTGAATTGTGATGGAAAGGCCCCTATCTTGACCACATCTAGTCTTGGTCTTTGACCTACCCCCCAAACCAATTATTTTAAACTCCTTTTCAATTTATTTTTCTTTTCAACTTTTTTTGTTATAATAGCACCATCCATTGTTTGGATGGGTTTTTAAAATCAATTTTGAAATTCTTCGGAATTTATTGTAGAATTTTATTTTTTATTTTTAGTTGAATCATAGTATTGTAAGGTGCATAAGTCTTTGGGGATTACATAGTGACATAGTGACTCTTTTGGAAGCACAAATTGCTTCAACTCTCATTAGTTGCTCTTGAAACTTGTGATGGTTTTGAACTATATGGCCATTCAGAGTTCAAATGTAGATGACATAATTGGAGGCTCATTTGCATGTGTCCAATTGTGTGTGAAAACATGAGGGTAATTACAAGCAATATTTGTTGATTTTGTTGTATTTGAATAGAATTGAAAGTACTATGAGTTTTTGGAAAAAAATATTTAAAAATGAAATAAAACATGAAAAATTAGAAGAATACTACAAATAGGAAAATTTTAATTTCTTCAATGGAAAAAGTAAAAAATTTGATGTTTAAATTAATAAAAAATAGTCAAAATGCTCATATCATTCTTAAAAATTGGCCATTCTTAAGGACTTTCTAAAGTTTAGATTTAGGAAGAAAAATTATTAAAAATTATATTATATTTTTAATTTATGAATATTTTGATGTGAAGAATAATACTTAGGTTCATATTAGTGTCCCTAGAATAATACTAAAGTCATTCTTTCAAAAGTAGGAATCAAAGGATGAGAGTCTATCAATATCTCTAAAGTTGAGAGTACTTCAGAACATTATGAAGAGCTTGATTTTGGATTAGGAAATAGGGTTTGATCGGGAATGGGGAAGCGTTTGGAAATTGAGTGTTCTACTTGATGTGTAAATGGGCCTTGAGTATGAATGTATGATTCTCTTAACCCCTAAGGATGGAGACACACTTTGGGCAAAAATTGTGAAAAAAATGATACTTTTTTCTTTAAAATTCAACCATATAAATTTGTACTAGACTACTATATGAATGTATACAAAAAAATTCAAAATTTTTGACTGCACGCGTTGAAAGATTATAAAGTTAAAAGTTAGAAGAAAAGAAAATAACCTTGTTCAATGCACCTTGTGTCAAAATTTTATGTACTTCCAACCAAAGTTACAACTTCGTGCGTAACTACCCAAGATCTCTTGTGTCTTGCGTACCACCTTGAAAGATCACTTGGTTGTTTAGGGGTTAACCATCTGTGAGCACATGATTGTGACCAGGGCTTTTTTTTTTGGCAAAATTTCGCCAGAAAGTCAGAAATCTGACCAATCTGGCTTCATCCCTCCAAAAACTGGCCTCTGCTATGAAGCCAGCAGGGGGGACACGGGTCCAAAAAAAAAGCCCTGTGTGACATTTTGGCCCCCACTCAAATGTGCCAAAGTAAAGAACATTACAGGATGGCACCAGGAAACTTGCACAAACTAACGAGTATGCCGTTTAATAGTTTCATGGAAACCACTTAAGTAATACTCCTTGTACACTTCACGGAAACTACGTAAGTAATACTCCGTGTACAGTTCATAGAGTACACTTCTTGTGGTAACTACGGTATATTGTACAAATACATGCTGTAGCCGGAGATACTGTTGAAACAGACGAAACAGACATCGTTGGTAGACTACAACGTCACAATTAGTTACTACCTGGGCATGAAATAGCCCGCAGATCCCCCACTTTCTTCCCAGGATTTACATGATTTACATGATCACTAACCCGATTTACAGAACACCTACTATCCTCGGCTCCTGGCTCAATCACATTTCGAGACAACATGTGATGGATGTCTAACTGATGGTGGATGGTTTCTGATGATGATGCCATTTTCTAGCTGAGCCAATTTTGTTAAAGGAAAGCATGCGTTAGGCACTTTTGGCAAGATCGTTAGTTCTCTTCGTAGTGGTTCGTCGATATACGTCCTTTCCGGGAGCCAGCTTCATCCATCGGCTTCTTGTAGAAGACGGTGGCTCCAGAAGGTCGCAAGTGCTATTCTACAGTGGCGTCCTGGTGTCCATTGCATCTTATGTCACTAGACAGTCTGCTTCAGATTTTCAATAGCCCCGACTGACGACTCCCTTAGCTTGGTCAGTATGTTCAGACTGAGTCAGACCTGTACTATTGCAAGGCTTCAGGATCACCTGTTTGTTCAATTGGTACCGGTAGCTAGTCACTATCGTATTGTATCATAACCTGTTCGCTCGTTTCAAAACAACTGCAACGGCGAATAGATCTCGTAAAAGCTGTTTCAGAGCTCAATTCGAGACTGATATCGATTAGGTTCCCATTTACACTGGTTTCCTGACGTCTAGCACACCAGGCTTCACCGCGGGGCTGCCTTGTATTAGCTCGGCCTTCGAGCAATGTCGTTGTTGTAGGAATCAAGGGTAGGTCTCGCTACTCACGTCCACGCGATGTGGATAATTGATCGAACTACCCCAACCCAGGCTCCTTAGACCCTTTGTTCCATGCGGTTGTGATTGTTATTATTATGTTCTAAAACTTTCGAGGCTAGGAGTTAAATCTGCTTAGAGTTTGTTGACAGACTCAAACGTAAACCCGTAAACGTCAGAGACTAACGTTTTCACCAAAATCGCTCCAAAACTGCTATTTCTAATACAAGTACCAAACTTTACAAAAAAAACCATTTTAAGAATAATGTAACCGTTGGATCTGGTATTAAACTAGTTCGAGGAGTTGTAGAAAAAAATTCAGAAATTTTCACCATGTGAATTGCAAGATATTAGCGTTTGAATTGACAAAAATCCGAGTAGCTGCACTCCATAAAGGTCACATTTGTATGAAAAAATGTCCAAAATGGTGGTTAGTCTTTGTATTCATTCTTCAAAGCAAGTTGACGAAATGCTTGAAAAATACTAGATTATTTGGAATTGTAAAACATATAGGAAAAAAATAGTAAGTAGAAAGAAGTAGAGAATGTTCAAAACACTAGATTGTTAAGAATTTATTTATGAAATTGAAAAATGTCAATCTCAACGGTTGTAATGTTGTAATAAACAATCTACATCCTATAATTTATTTATTTTTCAAAAATATTGAAAATACAATTAAATAAAGAATTTCAAAGTTTATCTTAGAATACAGATATGATAATTACCTTCAAAATAAAACTCCTCTTAACTTTCATCTCATTAATCAAAAAATGGAATGATTCAAAGCTTTTCATATATATATAAATCTAAAGAATCAATATCTTTTTTTAAATGATTTAAAAAAAAAAAAATTCAACTATCCAGGTTGCTTGCCAACCAATGAAAATGACATATCCTGCAATAACTTTTTAACCACATAGTCAAAAGTTATGAAAATTGTTGGACCTTAAAGCTACTCCTTAGACACATCTTGTGTGAAAATTTCAAAGAAAAAAATAAAAATTCTGGTCGTAGTGAGCTGCCCAAAATCGCTATGTTATCAAAAAAAGGTGTTTGGTCCTTTAGGGGTTAACAGTTCAGATCCGCCCACCTGGTGCATCTAGCCCCAATGATACACTTGCGCCAATTCTTGAACGATGCCGGATTTCCACGACAGTTGCAATGGTATTAGCGCTTCCACTCAAAGAGCTTGCGAGCGTCTTCGTCAGCAGGAATCACTTCATCAGCAGCGTGCTCAGGCTGGACATGATAGGCGGGATTCGAGAAGCGAGCGAACCAAGCAGTCACCGATACCCAGTAGTTGGACCGCCGGACATGGATCATCTGCAGGACTCCCCTGCATGAGATCTTAGCGCAATGGGCCCAACTCCTTCCCCACAAAGCAGTTGAGCAGTGTTTTCAGTTGGACGACCTCGACTCTCTGCTGGAGAATTGCTCCGGTCTTCTGGACTTTCAGACTCGACCATGCAGTTCGGATTCCGGTACCACGGAGAATTCTGATATAATTTCACCATCTTTGGGTATGGAAATCAGGGATGATCAAACCATGATCACCAGTACTAGCAGTGATTCTGTGGGTACTTTGACACATAGCTCATCTGGAAAGAGGAAATACTGGGAGAGGATCATCGAAGCTTCGGGAGATCAATCCGATGGGGTTGGACCAGGAACCCAACCAAAACATTCAATGTAAGCAAGCATTTAAACCTCTGTCCAAAGTTTTGCTCAGCATTTTGTAACTTAGGTTTACAGAGATTGGAACTTACGCATAGCTTCGGGAATAACCAGACTGCAATCACTTCTCTTCCTTAGTCAAATACGTGTCATCCGTGGGAACCAATGAAGCCTAAATGGTGGATTGACCGCCTCGAAGATTCTTTGGTGTTCTTTCATATCTCAATTCCGAACGTTAAGAATTGTGACTCTTAAGCGCATACAGATTCTTGGACGCAAATAAATTGTTGTCTCTCCGCTGATTTCGTCTGCATCTTGTGTAAATAGATAGCTCCCTTAACGCAAGTGAGTGCTGTTAACTTACGGTAGGGCCGATCGATATTCTGGCATACGTCATGGAACTCCGATATTTATGCTAATGACCTGATTTGTCAATGCGTCGTCCGTACCTAGCGGTGATCTCGATTGTGATATCGACTGGATCAATGGAAGGTTACTAGGGTAGTGACTTTCTATCACTTATGCACCTTTCAATGACATTACTGATGTAACAACAATTCAAAGGTCGGTTTGCGGCAGAGAAAAAGTCAGGTTGCTTGTGGAAAATGTGTTCCAGAATCCAGATTGCGGCCCTGCTTGCTCGGGACAGTGGTGTGGGTATTAATTATTATCAGATATTTCCGCGTGGTGAAGTTGATAGCAATTTAATTTTCAGGCTGATCAGGGGGGATTGATCGGCTTCATGGCCTGGAAGTCTTGAGGTGCAGGTCCGAACCCGGGCTGGGCTCCGGGTATTCGCACACTTCATTTAAAGATCTGCCACTGGACCCGCCAAAAAAATTTGGGCGAATTAGAGCGAGCTTCCATTTTCAAAAATCAGCCAAACTTACCATAAAAAAACAAAAGGAATTTTGGAATTTTACATGGAATTGTGCTATGATTGGGAGAGGAGAATTGGAATTGTTGGAATTGGATCATGAAAAGCGGCCAGGAGACAACTTTTTAACTTCCGGAAATTTAATTTTATCATTGGACATTAACTTTTTCCATATCGTTTGACAATAAGGCAAAGCTACTCTTAAGAACATTGTAATTTTTCCTTCTCACATGCAAGCGAAAGCATGAAGACAGTCAAGACACTCAAATAAGGCAATTACAACTCTGGAAAAAATTCAATATTATTTTTCTAATTGTCTGACATTGCATAAAAATTCTCTCTTATTTCCAAACCATAATTTCAATTAAGCATTCATTTGACTTCTTTAACACTGAAAAAATGGATGAAATTTTCAAGTACCTCTCAAAAAAATACTTAGATTTGCAATTATTTGGGTATCAGTTTCTCATATTAAGTGAATTATGTGCATGAACGAACTTTTA
The DNA here is from genome assembly GCA_951230915.1 of Antitrichia curtipendula. NCBI lineage: Eukaryota > Viridiplantae > Streptophyta > Bryopsida > Hypnales > Leucodontaceae > Antitrichia > Antitrichia curtipendula. Next base: position 26,355,561 of record OX579635.1, read on the forward strand.
TGGATGATTCTATCCATTTCTCCCTTACATGCTTGCATTGCGAGGTGTTTACTGCTCTACGACCATCTCCAACCATCCGCTCTTACGACTACGACACCGGTGAATTGCAGACTAAGTAAGGCCCAAAAGAGTACACGGAACCAAGAAACCACTGCTCGCTGCAATGGTCCGCAATGGGATCCAGATGTGGAGTGCCAATTTGGTATTGGCTACCCCATTTCCGACCTCGTCTGCCACCTTTGAAGAGTACTAGCCAATCCAAATACCCTAGTAAACAAACAACAATTGGATGCAAGAAAAAATGGTGTGACCTTCCTAGATTTGCCGAGCGATTATTTCGGGAGTCGGGTCCGGAAGAACGCCGGTGCTGTTGGGGTGCAATTTTCCTCCCCAAATCACTCCCTCGTTATTTCAGCGGCCTTGGAAGCTTCTTCCCCGAGCGGCTGGACTGCTGGAGATGCTCTAATTTCAAGTAACCCCCAAAATTGGCTTGCACAGGACTCGAATGGGCCTGTCGCGACGACTCCCTGGTGACCAATAATGGCTGCACAGGTGTCCATATCGAATAAGTCAACAACGGTGTTTTCATGGGCCCCGTTTCAATAGCAGAGGGAAGGGTTGCCTTCCCCATGGGAGGCTTCTGCGGCACAATCAGCAGTAATGCCTGATTACGCGGGTAAACTTGAGGCATTACGGATTTTTCATCCAACTTTGTTTTTTCATCTCAATTGTTTCATCCAACTTCGGTTTTCTTGCTCATGATTTACGTCAAGCAATGCCCCTTGTCGTCGGGCATTTTGCGGTATAAAGTGCCTCCTCATTGAGCTCCACCCTCCTCGTTGGCCCTTTATATCGCAAAATGCCTGACAACAAGGGGCATTGCTCTATACGAAATGATGTGGAATATTCCACACCATTAGTAGCTAATTGCCACACATCAAAATTTGGACAAAGAAAGTCACTAGGTCAAAGATTCAGAACTAAGTTGTAGTGGTTGATGGATCTAATAGCCACAACAACAATTGGCTGAAAATATGTATTAATGATTTAAGTTGGTCGACTCCCAAAAAAATAGTCATAGATTGACAATAATTCCTTAGGTTTGCTCGTCTAAACTAAAATTAAGACTAACTGATGATTCATGAAACTAAAATTGATTGGCTGGCCGGGATTGGTGATTCACCAGGCAAATTAAATCAATTAAATCAGAACTAAGGTAACAGGTTTGAAATTGCCCATCTAAGAGCTAAAGTTGAATTTTGCGGAGGCGAAGCTTTTTGAAAAGAAATTCAGTAAACTTTCTTTGAAAGACAAGTGGAATTGGCATCTAACCCAAGTTGTTTCATATTTTGGAGCTTTGTGGAAATAGTTATAAAATTTTGAATTTGAATTGGCATAGGCTCTAAAATCATCCACCTCCTAAAATATACACTCTTTGTACATTGTTGAAGTCTATAAAAATAAAGCAACATGTACACATAGTGTACATTTGAAGATGTGGTTGACTGTAGAATCTGTGTGATTTCAAAGCATGTTACCATACTTGAGAATTCTTGAGGAATTGAATGGATAGGATGCAACCTCAGCGTTCATAGTTTAAAAAAAAATTGCATTGTGATTAAAAAAAATACATACTTTGTAATGAAATTCTATTTCAAATGTGTAGAAAAAAAATTAAATGTAACTACATAGGAAACACTCAAAATTGTCATTTCTATTGGAAGGTGCAAAAGTTTTACAAATTTTTATTCTTGGATACCTAACCATAGGATCTTATAGTAGCCAAGTATAAGAATGTGTGTTCTAGATTTCATGAAGTTTGACCGCATAGATTGTAAGATAGTTGTGTTCAAAGTGAAGATAATAAAAAATTTGACACCTTTTATGACAAGTTTATTGACTTTGAATCTTCATAACTTAAAAATTTTGTACTACAAATTCTAAATTATAATTTCTTAGTGTTGTGAAATTGAGTTTAAAGTGTTGGGATTTTTTTGGTACAGAAACTCTTAGTTTATTCTCCAAAAATTTTTTATGTAGAAGTAGGTGTTTGATAGAAGGAAAATTTTAATCTTTGATAGCTGTGAGATGGAAATGAAATACATTAATTACAACAGTGACATTGTTCAAGGAAGCTAACTTGACCCTTTACACAATTTTTTTGAAAATAATCAAAATTGCATTCACAAATAAATCCTATAAGTTATTTTTCCAAGAAAATGCTTTCATTGCCTGAAAAATAATATTGTCCATAACTTCTTCATTAAATAGGCCAAATAGACTATGTATCAAATTATTCAAAGAACATGACAATATTGTCTATGAAAAAGTTAGTTTTGAAATTGTGAGATTACACTTTTTGTGAAATTATTGTACTTCCATAGGATTGTATTATAGACTTAAGGTGGCAAAAATTTTGCTCCTAAACACCAATTAGAATAAAAATTATATTCCCAAAAAATTGATACTTTTTTTAAAGTGTCAACATAGCACATTATATATGGAGATCATAGGAACTTGCTTAACCTTTGTTGTGTTCATGAAGGGGATACTTGGGACTTTAGGGGGTACCCTACTTACAATACCCTCAATGGAATTATTTTTTATTCAAAATGCCACACTTGAAAGGTTGATTGTCTCAAACTTCAAAACAATTACATTAGACTTTAGAAGAAGTTACAATGACTATCTAAAATATCAAATCTCAAAATAGTATTAGAGGGTGTTATATTTCTAGTGTATGTAACTTACTTCTAGTTGGCCAGAGTAAGATACATGGTTCTCAAACAATCTTTGCTCTTCAAAAGTTGCCATGAAATAGCCACTACGTAGTGTTCCATATATGGATGATTTTAGATGAGTATTTGGTACATGTAGTATTTGATAGTGTTTGTTATTGAAATCCCCTCATACTTAAACAATTTGGCTTTCTAAACAAACTTCATTACTTACTTTCAAAGTGAGTGAGAACAATTTGAGAATAATAAACACATTGTAAAACTCTATACATAAAAATTAGAAGATAGAAGTGAATGTTTTTTCCCTCCATCTATAAACCAAAGTAGTGAACTACGTTACTTGCAAGCTTTGAAAAATCATAATAAACAAATTCTTTAAACTTTGAATGAATATAAATTTTTTTTTATCTCTTCTAAATTTTTTAATATTAAAAGCTATATTCAAATTTAAGTTTCTCAAATTGCTTCATGGAAACTCTACCTTACAAAGATGTATACATGTTGTTTATGAAGTTTTAAGCCAATGATTTATAATGGTAAGTAAGCATTTAATGGTGGTCTTCCATTTTGAATTAATATTATCTATATAAAGGTCTTAAATATCCTTAAAATGTGCTAAATGTCATTTCTTCGATCATGTACATTTATTTTAATATTAATCCAAATGTACAATGTTGACATTGGAAGTTACCATTGAAAGTTTGATGGGATAATTTTAATTTTTTTAAATACAATACCATGACAAGGAAATGATGTGAAATATTAGTACTTGGTTAAAATATGAGGATGCAGGGCTTAGCATGCATAGATTAAAAGAAATATTTGTCCACTTTTGTAGCTTGTGAAGTAGATGTAGGTGAATCAGGCTATGTAAGGCCTTTTTTATCTTGTATATGTCTAAGGCCTTTTTTGAGCTTCTAAGAGTTTGTTCTAAATTGAACAAAAGTCTATATTTTGATAATTTATATCAATCTCTTTTGAATGATAACTATACAAATTCAAAGTAGACATTATAGAAACTTCATAGGAAAAGAAAACACAACATTATCACTTATGGATTAAACGTTTGTAATGTTTGATCATGAGGGTGTTAAAACTGCAAAAGTGATTTGAAGTCTTTCAATCCTCTTTTCATGTCAAATTTAAAAAGATGATCACTAAACAAATATGAGGATGAAGGACCTAACATGTAGAACCAAAATCAATTTATGGCTTCTCAAAATCTACTCTACAATCTTTTAAATGAATTTATAATGAGATTTTTTTTCAAAATCTAGTGTATGTGAGGCTCATTTGAAGAGCCCTCGACATTATGGAAAGTCAAGATTGCGATGGACATCCTTGCACAAAATCTTGAATAGAAAAAGCACAATCAATCATTTTCAAAATTAGATTTTTGATGCTAAAATTAGACTTCATGAAGGATTGTTCAAAAATATAAACTATTAAAAATAGCAACTTGGTTAAGTTTTATGTAACTCCAAAGTATAGCCGACAATAAAATTTGGACATAAAAAGATTAATTATATTATATTTTATTAATATTTAGTGCTTTTAAGTGTTAAAAAAAATTAATTTATTATTTTTTTCAATCAATAATTTGAAATGCTACCTAATATTGTACTTTGGGGAATAATTCATTAGACCCCATACAAAATCATTTCTTTTGGGGTTGAATATCCTTTCATTCATTTGATTTAGAAGTTTTGGAGATTTCATTTTACAAGAATTGAAATTTTTTGTAACCTTAGCAAGGTCCTCACAACTTCACCATGGTACTCAAGGTTTTATTAAATCTTTTGTGAAATTTAGTTCAGTAAGTTCATGAAAGGACAGATTTCAATCCCTTTCAATGACTCTTTTCAAAGAGGGAAAAAGGTCTAAGCTTAGTAAACTTATGTATTCCATAGATTCTTTTATATTTATAAAGCAATCACCTTGATATGTATATATATTTTTTTCATTTTTCATTTTTCATTGAGGTTACTTGAAGCATTCAAATTATTTTTATTAATATTTTCTACACTATTCAATTATCCCCCAAAGGACCAAGTGTTTATTATACGTACGCAAAAAAAATCTCAAGTAGGTTCCTACAAAGTCATTTTTGTTTAGATGTTCATGAAATTTGGACACAATGTGTAGACATGTACCTCCTTAGTAGAAAACAATTTTTTTTCTTTGATTGGGTGTTGGGATCAAAAGTTATGCTTCCCTTTACTTTTTAAGCAACGTAAAAAATGTGGAAATCTTTAGGGAATCTTTTGCAAAAAAATTAATCAACTTTTGAATATATATATATATATATATATATATATATATATATATATCAATTTGGCATGTATGTATCTAATAGAATAGAGAATATAATTGTAAAAAGAAATCAAATTTTAGTCTTCAAATTACTTTCTAAGAGGAGTCAAACTTTGTTAGCTATATTTAGGCAGTTTAAAAAAATAAATAAATAAATAAAAAAATAAAAAAATAAAAAAAATAAATAAATTAAAAATTAAAAATTAAAAAAAAATTAAAAAAAAAATTAAAAATATATATATATATATATATATATATATATATATATATATATATATATATATATATATATATATATATATTCTTCTAACTTCAAGTTATGTTATTCTTCAAACTATGAGTTCAAAAATTTAGAAACATTCACCACATATTTCAAATGTTTGTTTCTAACAGTTCATTGTTTAGATTTCATATAAAACATTTCTTTACTATAGAAGAAATTATCAAAAAAATGACTAGTGTATTGCCAATTCACTTCATGCCACATTTAACTACTTCTGGACTTTTAAGTGAATTATGGACAAAACATTCATAGAGCTATGGATAATAACATCTGGAGATCTTTAGATGTTTGTATAGATCTTCAAATGTTTTGTATTGATTTCTCAATAATTTGCATAGATCTCATGATCTTTTGCATTATTTCCATATGACCATTTTTTTTTCCTATTATTAATTTTGGACCCTTTCAAAGTCCAGAAGTAGTTAAATGCGGCATCTTTAACTTGTTGCACTACATGGTAATTTAGGACAAGATAGACTTTATATTTGCTTCTAAATTTTTTTTCATCAGTGAAACTAATATCATATACTTATAAATGGTCAAATTCTTCATTCTTGTATAGAATAAAAAGTGTACTTCAAAAGGACCCGAAGTCTGATGATCCTCTTTTGCACAAATGGAAAAAATAAATTTATCCCACTTCAAACGTTATAATCTTTTAATCCACAGGGTCAAGTAGGTTGAAATTTTTTCCACATTCTCATAAAATACTTCACTTCAATTTTTTATGGTTGAAGTTTCAAACAAAGTTTCTATTTTATTTCTTGAATAACATATTATAAAAACTATAGTTTTTTACTATGTTTATGTTCCTAGAAAACCCCTTGGTCCTTTAGAGGTTATGCCACATTATAATTTATGAAAATTTCATTACATGCCACATTTAATTACACTTTGAATTATTTATCTTTTAAAATTACACAAACGTATGGTACGCCCAAAGCACTACCCAAGTCGTACATGTTGGCAATTTTTTTTGCAAAAGCTTTTTTGCTATGGCAAACAAGAAAAAATAGAAACAACAATGTCAAATTTGGCATGCTCATCTGACATTCTAGCCACTCAGTCCAATAAGGTAGAAGGTTCTAAAAGCGCACAAGCTCTAAAAATGTTCACCACCTAAAATGTACACCATTCACACATGATGTTTTTTCATAGCCTTCACTGATGTACAAACAATGTATATTTTAGGAAGTGAGCGATTTTAGAGCCCTATGCTAGTTCAACTTTAAAATTTCATAACTAATTCCACAAAGCTCCAAGAAATATGAAACGACTTGGGTTAGATGCTAACTAAATTCCACTTGTCTTTCAAGGAACATTTACTGAAAATATTTCAAGAAATTTCACCTCCCCAAAATTCAATTCCAACCTTAGGTGGTTGATTTATGGACTTACTAGCTTAAACTGAATGCTTACTAAGCTTGAACTGAATGCTTTGTAAGCTTGAACAGAACATCAGGAAAATGAGCCTACTTTTTTCAATATCCTTGCAGTACTGCATTTGTACGAGTGGAGAGGCTTAACAATAGAGTACCTAATTAATACTCTTACAGTACTACAATTTAGCAATATTTAGTGTATACAAATGTTGTACTGCACTTAATTAGAAAACTTAAGCGCAATATTACATGCAGTACTGCAAAAGTATTAAGAAAGGATTGTTTGTTGACATTTTGCAATTGAAAAATATGTAAATAGTAAGTATTGTATTTTTAAGAAACAAAGTATTAATACAATATAAACGCAATATTAAAAAATTAAAATTAAAATGTTATTGTCTTTGTATAAGTGCAATATTACATGCAGTACTGCAAGAATATTAGCTAGTATAGCATACTGAATCTGTACGAGTGGAGTCAGGGGGCACTTTCCTGATGAATGCTTACTAAGCTTGAACTGAATGCTTTCTAAGCTTGAACTGAATGCTTTCTAAGCTTGAACGGAATGCTTTCTAAGCTTGAACGGAATGCTTTCTAAGCTTGAACGGAATGCTTACTAAGCTTGAACGGAATGCTTTCTAAGCTTGAACGGAATGCTTTCTAAGCTTGAACGGAATGCTTACTAAGCTTGAACGGAATGCTTACTAAGCTTGAACTGCATGCTTACTAAGCTTGAACTGCATGCTTACTAAGCTTGAACTGGATGCTTACTAAGCTTGAACTGCATGCTTTCTAAGCTTGAACTGAATGCTTACTATAAGCTTGAACTGAATGCTTACTAAGCTTGAACGGATGCTTACTAAGCTTGAACTGGATGCTTACTAAGCTCGAACTGGATGCTTAATGACTCAGTTCAATTAAGGACAGACGGATAATTTCCTTTTCATTTGGTTCCCAATATGTAAAAATGAAACTGAACTGACCCACCGACTGCTTACTTAATTCAAAATTGCAGTAACTTACATTACCCTAATGCTAAAATGAAACGATTCAGTTGCAGCTCATGGACGGCGAGACGGAGTAAGCTCACTGTTCACTTAATTTGTACTGACTACAATAGTACTGCCCAGCTGTCAGGCCCAATACCGGCACTCCTGCCTTCTCCGCTCTGCTACCCAGAAGATAATAAGGATGAATTTTTGTGGATGAGGCCTCCGGGGGAGGAAAAGGCGGCAGCCGCTCTCTGAACTCTACAGTTAAGTTACTGAATGTTGTGTTGGGGCCGCCTTTGACCTTTGTCGTGTTTTTTCTTCTCGGGTCGTCGTTCTTTTACGCCTTTTTCTCCCTTTTGCTGCTCCCTTCCGTCTTTGGGAACTTTTCGACGTAATTTTCATTTTCCCATCCCTCCTTGGAATAAAGCCTTGTATTATTACCATTTGTTGCTTAAATATCTACAAGTTGCGTGCAAAGGCATTCTGGGGAATGTGTGTTGCAGAGGTCTACTGGGGAGTAGAGGACTATGAAGGTCAGTACTGTAGTAGTGCTACAAGCCTCGCAAAATTGGGAAGAGCGGAAATTGGGTGCTCCAATTTTTGATGTAGAGGAAAACGAAAAGAAAAAGTTATTTACAAAGGTTTAAGGATGATCAAATTTGGATATTTTGAATTAGAGGCCCTGAATGAGGTAAGAAACATTACGGAATGGAAAGTTAAGGGTTTGAAACAGGGGACAAGGAGTTTTCACCTCCGTGAACAAGCATAGGAAAAGAAGAAAACAAAATTTTCACCCTCTAGAAGACTAGTAGCACTAAACTAATAATGAAAATATAGTATCTGCAACATTAAGTACAAAGTCTCTAACACAAAATGTCAGCAGCACCACTACTGTTACCAATCATTCCAAAATGTCAACATGCATGGACACTAATTGTCAACTAAATTTCCACCAAAGAAACTAAATTAGTACAATTAGAATAGTTATCCCGTCTTGCATTGAAGTAGTATCCTGGGTAAGAAACACTAGTTATAGGTATCATAACACTAAATTTCCTTATTTGCATACACCACACAACTCTATATATGGTAGAACCACCCATTGTCAACCAAAGATCCATCCCCAACTTGTAGGGTGTACTATATCCAACCAAAGTTGCAATAAATTTTCAATCAAAGCTTTGAATGTTGTTTTTTTCCCCTTTTCAAAGTTAAAACTAATCGAGTCATGACACATGTTCCAAAGTAGTGAGCAAAAAATAGTTCTTGAATGATCAGCATTGGAAGACACTACATGTCAGCTATAGGTTTGGACTAGCTGACGCATTACATGTTTTTCAGCCTCTGTGGAGGGTTGCAAGTTCCCCAGGGTTCCCAGACTCTGAAACTGTCTGGAACTGCACCGCAACAATTGCGTGACGTGGCCGAGCGACTGCCACGTCATACCAAAAAAATATTAAAAATAAAAAAAAATAAAAAAATTGTTCATTTTGTTTTTTCATTTTTTCAATTTTTTTTCAATTTTTTTTTTCTGACAGTGGCCGTTCTTTTGCTGCCGGGGGAGCAGCGCCAGGAACAGGCCCGAAACGGCCCTCCAGACCCACCCACCCAAAATCATTTAATGGCTTCCAAACTTCATAGTAATTTCAATTGAAGGCATAAAATTACAGAAAAAATTGCAATCCCCTTGATTTCTATCTTCCTACATGGCAAAAAAATTACATGCCTTATACTGCTCGTAAACCACTCGCAGGAAATGTCTCGTTCAATCGGCGGGAAGCTTCTGTGCCGTAATCCCCGATTACGCAGGCAAAACCGCGTAATCGGGGATTACAGATTTTTCATCCGATTCTGCGTTTTCATCTCGATTTCGTCGCGATTTCGTCGTGATTTACGTCGGGCAATACCCTTATCGTCGGGCATTGCGCCAAATAATCAGCCCTCCTCGTCGGGCTCCGCCCTCCTCGTCGGCCGATTATTTGGTGCAATGCCCTCCTCTGCGGGCATTGCCCTACACCAAAACATGCACAGATCGCTTTAAGTGGTCAACAATGGGTGGTTCTACTATAGAGATGCCATTTGAAACAAATTGCAAACAGTTTTTTTTTTTCTCTCTCAATGCTGACAGCCAGTGAGTGAGTGCGAGCCCGGGCCCAATATCTGCTTTGAATTATTGGTTCTTGGCCACGCTGGTCCGCGGAGGAGGATTCAAGCATGATGTAAGCTTATAACAATAAACAATGTCAGTGGCTGGTTGTTTTATTCTGAGACATTACAAATATGTCAAAATAGATCCACTGTTAGTATTCTTTATTCACCCCTGCTTCTGTTCCCCATGAGGCATGAGATAGGAGTTCTTCACAGAGCTTATCGAATACTGTTCCAGCATATTATGTTCCGTAGTACCATACACGAGGGTCAGTTTTCCCAGGGAAGTACGAAAGTTGAATTTCCATGTCTCCTTACCAATCACAAGATGATATGTGGTACTTTTTTTTTTTTTTGACAAAAATGGCTTGATTCTTATCAAATCTGGTTCTCATGTAGGGTAGGATAATGTTTTCAACATTGGGGGAAAACACTCCATCTTGCACTCCGTTCCACAAAGAAAATATGATATTTATTCTTAGATTACATGGATAGGATTTAAAAGTCAAGAATGCTTCTAAAATCTGCATGACAATTTGTAAGGATGAATACATGATTACATGATTATATAATGTGTGCCATGAGGTCATGGCATTGGTATAATACAATATGGTAGATGAGTGATGGGACAAAGTTAATATCATTGCCAAACAAAGGGGACACTTTGTCCATGTTGTATTGGTATGAATTTCATCCGTAGCTTTTGAGTGGGGGGTTGGAATTGTAACAAAAAAATTTAGGAGTTGAAAGCAAATAAACTTCCGCATTTCTAAATTTCTTTATAAGCAGAAAAAAAAAGTTTGGAAAAAAGTTGAGCTACTATACTCAAATGACTTCTAAAGTTCTTCAAAGTTTGTAATTACTACGTCTTGAAGTATTCCAACATGACCTCCATGTCATGCATCCTATCCCCCACTTGTGTAAAGTATTTGTCATTTCACCATCTTTCAAATATTGATTGGGTTGAAGATTGTAATAGAACATGTTAATAATAATAGAATTATCTATTATATTTAATACATCTCTATTGACAATATGACATCTACGTCATATTTTACATCAACTCTACCTCAAATTCAAATGAAATTTATATCATTGTCAACAAAGAATATACAATAAAGTCATGGGATAAGGAACATTTTTGTTTGATTGAACTTAACAAAGCTAGGCAAAAATTATTATTAACAAAAATTAATAGGGCCATTCAAGATTAAAATTGTAGAGTTTTTGCATGTTTATTTTTCTTTAAGTTGAAAATCTTTTGAAACATAGGCATGTTTTCTCTAAAATTTAACAAATCTTGTTAAAACATTGTTAAAACCTCAACTTGACTTTGCAATATTATATGAATATCAATGTGGTCATGGATCCCTCTTTTCAAGGGTACCCCTCCCCAAAACTAAAAAGAGACCACTTTCACTTTCTAAAAACTTAAACAAGCTATTTTGACTTCATAACTTGAAATTTTTGCATGAGATGTTTTAGAATGGATGCTAATCATCCTAATCTACATGTAAAGTTTTGTTTTAAGTCAAACACATAAACAATCCAAAATTTAGAATTTTAAAATTTCAATCCTAAATGAAGCCACTAAAAACATGTATTAAAAAAAGACTAATTGATTTTATTGGATTGAATAGATTGATAACTACACAAAAACATTTGAACCATTTAGTTTTGAATAATGAGGTGGAAGTTATGAAGAATTTTAGTTTGAGAGCAATGAAGGTAGGAAAAGCATTTATAATTGATTTTTAAATTCAATTTGAAAATTCACAAACAAAAACGAAAAGAAAGGACTCCTATTGTTTACCAAAACATACTCATCATTGGGATTAATGATTCCTAATTCCTTATAAAGGTTATTAGTGTTTTAGTTTTTTTTTCATCAATTTTTGCTTTCTTATTTTTTTAATGATAAATATAAAAGATTTTTTGGTTAGATGCTTCTACATATATTTTCAACCCATTTTTCCAACATATTGCCTAAATTGCACAAGTTTTAGACATGACTATTTTTTTCTTAAAATATTGAAAGACAAAACGTCACATTTGAAAAGGGCTAGAAAAAAATACTTTATAAAGTTTAGGCACATAGAACTTGCAATCTGTGAGGATTTTTACTCTACTATTTTGGGAAGTTGTACTTGACCTAGTTAACCAAAGCATCCTACAATTGGATTTGTTAGAAAATAAATATAAATGAAGATTTTAGACTTGATGTAAGCTTGTAAATATAAGTACATTTGAGTAGTTTGAACCTCAAAACATTGTAGAATTTTAGTGGTTAAAAGATTGACCATAAAAGTACCAACCTATAACCGCAAAGTTGAAATTCAAAATCCTTCATTGAATATCTTTCCATTTTGTAACTTCTTAAAAACAAATATTTTTATACTTTGTTTTCAAAGATGAAATTTCGACAAAGATGGAATGCAAAGTGCTTTGGTAATTGTGCTTTGTCAACTCTTCTATAATTTTCGTCTTTTAGTTAGCTTTTAAGCAGTTCATTTTCATTGTGAATGTCTAAATTTGAATATTTTTGTACCTATTCAAAATACTTTGGATATACTTCCAATGAACAAATAATAATTAATCTCTAATTACAAATTGATGAAAAGTTAGTTAATTTGGAAGAGGCAATTGGCGGAGTAAACTAGGAATAATCTTACTAAATTAAAGCTCTTATTATATCACATTAAGGCTCTATAACCTCTATTGCTATCATTATAAACAATTATGATAAATTAAATTTGTAAATGTTGAAAATTTTTAATATAAAAAATACAGTTTTTTAATGTTAGAATTTCCAAAACTTTCAATTTATTAAAAATTCAATGATGTATTAATTTATTTTATTGAACTTTTAAAGATGTAATATTTATAAATTTTAAGTTAATTAAAATTGAAAAAAAATCTAATTTCTACATGTTTTGTTTAGATAGAAGAGTTAGTGCTCTTCAATACCAAGGGTTCAATGTTCCTTATACTAATGCCAATGACGTCCAATTGTTTGAAAACTTAATATGTTGAAATCTTGAATTTGTAATTTTGTAATTTTTAACCTCTAAAGTCACAAAGCCTCTTTTCCATCAAAACCCACTCAAACTTGTCATTTCTATAGCAAAGAGCAAAAAATATTAGTTAGTTTTTTCATATTTAACCATAGGATATTGTACTACAATAGTGGAAGATTGTGTGCAAGAAATTTCACAAACTTTGACCATGTAGATTGCAAAATATTTGCATTTAAAGTGAAGGAAATAAGTTTTTTTGCACATTGCTCAATTACATTTTTTGGCTTTGAACCTTCATAACTTAAATTTTTTGCTCTATTGACTTTGAACTTCTAGTTTTATATTATAAATATTTGAGTTGAAAATCTAGGAAAAAAAAATTCTAAACACGCACACTTAGTTTTCACTCATTAAAAAATTGTTAAGTAGAAATAGGTTCAAGATTGAAGGAAAATCTAAATTGTTACTAGCTCTATGATGGAATTGACATACAATAATCTCAATAGTGAGATGGTTCTAGCAAGAGATTTTAACCTTGTGAAACTTTTTTTTTTGAAAATTTGTGAAAATTGAGGTCATAAATGAATGATCCAACAAGTTATTTTTTCAAAAGGATGCTCTAATTGCCAAAAAACAAGATTATCTATAACTTTCACTTAACAAATCCAAATAGAACAAATCAAAGCTTCCCGTATACATAAAAAAATATAATCTATACAAAAAAAAAGTTACTGTAAGTTTTTTGAAGTCTATTTTCTACCCACTGAACTAAAAAAAGGGCTTTCTGTGCCATAACTTTTGCTCTCATGCTCCGATTGAAATAAAAGTTATATTTTTGGAAAGCTAATGAATTCAAAAAATTCAAAAAATCTCAAAAAATATTGATACTCGTGGGGTGCACTTAGTTCTACTACAATAAACCATGTGCGAACAAGTGGTTTCTAATAAACTATAATTTCAACCTAAAATTTTGAGCAGTGTGTAATAATGACTACAGATTTCTATTGCCAAAATTCCCAACTCAAATAAAATATAAAAGGATTTCTAGAAGAGGTTGAAAATGAACTAAAATGACATGTTTTTCAACTCAAATAATTTTAGAGAATATATTTAAATGACCATTGAATCAATATTCGACTCAAAAAGAGCTTTCAATAGAGAATTATTTTTAGAATTTTTTTGTTCATTTTTAGACAATTTTTTCTTATATAATATAGGGGTGTGAAAGTTATCTTTCAGTTCTATAGTGTATCTTTTTACTTCAAAAATTTGTAACTAATTATAATTAACAAATCAAAATATCAATAATTCAAAATATAAACTTTCAAAGTATAAAAATCTATTCATATTTTATTTATTTATATTTAAAATTCAAAAAGTGTATAGGGGTTCCACAATTTTGTTTGCATGTGGTTTCTAATGGATACTTTAAGTGAACTCCCTGAGTATTGATATCATAGGAGTCTGCCCAATATCCATTTTGTCCCCCAAGGGGACATTGGGACTTTAGGGATTAAAATTAAAATTTTAAAAACAAAAATTTAAAATTTATTCCAAAATAAAATATATGAATTTATAAGATAAAATAAAAAATATATTTTATTTCATTAAATTAATTTATTAATTTTTCTAACAAGATACTTTATAAAATTTACTTCAACATTTTAAAAATTTTAATGCGTTGATTTTTTCAATTTTAGAATGAAATAGTATTTTGAATTCAATATTTTATGTTTTACTAAACTACTAGTAATACCAAAGATCATTTTCAACATCATAACGCCACAAAAATGGCATGTCTTGTATAATAAGATAGAAAAAATCATTTGTTGTTGTTGCTATATTAGAATATTATTACATTTCTTTGCTGACAATTATGATCAACATATAATTAAGAAATTTAAAAATATTCCTAATACAAATAGCTTCCAAAGAAGGGCCAACTCAATAAGTTTGGCTAAAATTCACATAAGAAACAAGGGCTAGAAGTTGCAATAATAAAAAAGTTCTCATTTTGTATCCTCCATCTCTTTGCTATTTATAAGTAAAATTTTTGGTTTATATTTTTTAAAGACAAAATCACATGTCTAATATTTATTATAAAAATTATAAATTTTTTTTGTAAAAATTTCAAATTATCATGAATTTTCAAGCAAAAATGAAGAGAGTTCATATCAAATACAAGTTATATTCAAAAAATCTAAATTTTTTAGAATAAAAGTAGAATATAATGTAGATAAATGTTGTATAAAAAAAGATTCCGTGTCTCTCCATATTTAGAAATGTGATTGTAGATCTTCAACTTCAAACTTCACTAAAATGCTTATTTTAAGCAATTTTTCAAAATTTTAAAGTAGAACAGAAATAATATTTGAAAAGTTTCATTGAGTAAGTTTTGCTCAAAAGCAAAAGAAATTGTTTTGGATGTCAAACTCAAGTTTTAAGGGGGAAATGCTCAACGTATTGAAATACATTAGTGTACCATGTTTTTAGATAAATTACTATGTTTAAAATAAATCAACAACTATAATGTTCTTGAACTTAAGTTTATGATGTAGATATAGCATCAATAAAGTTATCCACCAAAAAATTAGATGAAAATCAACTAGTCCTCAATATGCACAGGATTTGGTTATCATTGACCATCTAAAGGATATAAAACATCCTCATTGTCCTTATGGAGTTGAGGTCTACTCACCCAAAAGTGTCATCACCGGTTTGTATTATCTATTTTTGGACCTTGAATGGCCACCTTCATTCACCCAAAACCACTACAAGCTCTCAAGAGCTATCAATAGAAGTTGAAGCATTTTTATTTCAAGGTAGTTGTTTAAGGGAGGTCTAGCGGCATAAGTAGGTATCCTATGCTTTGTACATTAACTAGTTATTTAATCCAGAGATGACCATTATGAATATTGGTTACATTGTAAATGCAATTTTCAAATGAACCACAATTTTGCTAGAGTAGGTTTAGGTTTTGAATCAAAGTATATGATGTCATGATAACTGCTCTTCTAACACATGGTATAGTATGGCTAGCTTTAGTCCAAATGATCTATGGTATGAATCTCATATTGATGATAGTATGGCTTATACTTCAACATATATATTTTTCTTTCATGGCTTCAATGTTGTATTTGATGCTCCACACCATATAACTCATAAGCAACCATTTGAGGATGTGTGTGTGAATGTCAAAGGTTTATTCATGGATAGAACAAATATATTTCAGTGGAGTCCATTTTCCAAAGCATCAAATATAGAGAGTATGTTTATATCTAATAATAATAATATTCATATATCCAATTTTATACTTGAGATGTTTTTAAATTTGACATATCTTCTTGACTTTGGATTGAGTGCAAGCAATTGCAATTGAAACGACACAAGCATCAACTACATACTAGTATCCTTTAATCTTGTTATGAAAAAGTTAAATATAAAAATTGAAGTGACTAAAAGTAAGCATTGCGGATTCATCTCTCGATTTGAAAATTTGTAAAAATATATCATTAACAACAACTGTGAGAACTAATTTGGTATTGATAAATAAGCCATTATTGATAAATAAAATTCGAAAATCTAAAATTTAATTTTAAGAATAATAAAATAAATTCTAAATTTTAAAATTTTGAGATTAGTTCTTTTTTAAGAGGATTTGTAATTGCAAAACTCTAAATACAACACTTTGGATATAAAAAGTAGGACTCTACTACTCATTGCACTACCATTGGTGACTAATTGAATGTTTTAGACTTTGGAAACATTGGAAAACGAGTTTTTCTAATGAACCTACTAATAAATTTGAAAATCAGAATTTGAATTCTTTAATTAATTTGGAAATGTAACTATAATTCAACAAGTTCATAGTCTTTTTGTTTTTGTTTTTCTTGTTCTAGTTGGAGAAGTAAGATGTATTATTTGATTATTTGTAGTTAAAAAGGACTTAGATGATTTCTTGTATTTCATTCATATTTTGTTCTTTACTAAAAAACTTTTAAATAGTATTAACACAATTATACTTCCCATGCTAACCTTTATATATGGTAAAAATTTCAAATTGTTCTAATATATATTATAATTGATGTAGTTTTTTTTTTTTTTTTTCTTTAAACATTAATGTCACATATCTCTAAACATTAATGTCATATTTCTCTAAACATTGATGCCAATTTTTTTAATACATTTTTTCCCAAAATAAATTGTAGTGAAGAATTTTTTCCATCTTTTGGCATTTGACAAATCCCATTTTCCAACTTAATTTATTATTCTACAAATAATAATGAACTTGACCATATGATCTAATATTGAGATTTTATGTCCAACTTGTATAATCTTCTATTCAACAAATTATTAAAGAATAGAAATCAAGTCCCCTCCCCCCTCCAAGACTCCCAACTCAATTCTTCGACATTAATTTTTTTTAAAAGAATCAGATTTTAAGGACCCCCAAAATGTAAATGAAGAGTATTCTACTGAAAGTCTAATAATTGGATACAACAAGGTGCAAAGAAAGTTTTTTTTTTCCCCTTTAAATGCAAATATCTTGCAATCTTAATGATCAAAGTTTTTGGAATTTCTTCCACACATTTTCATACTACCGTATTTTGCTAGCAGCTTCTATAAAAATAATTATTTTCCAAAGAATGTTGTCATGTCATCAAAATATTTACGTAAATATCACCAAAATAAATAAATAAATATAATACAAGAAAATAAATATAATATCCTTCAGTGCACACAAAGTCAATGGAAGGACGGTGGCTAGTGTACATTAGCCATGGAAGATACCGGATGTTGTTCCTATGTTCTGTGCGGTTTGGTGTTCTTGTACCTTGTTTAAGATTGTCAGACTTGCGGGACGATAAGGTGTAGGACAAGAAACTTGACATTGTACGACTGAATTTGAAATCAGACGTGCGGGCATGTGAATGACAAATGGGACTAAAGTTCACAGTTCCGTTAAGTTCACAGCTGCCAAGATAATTTACCACGTGCACTCCATACATGAGTTGCATAAGGTAACAGGCTTGAGAATAGTTCGGGCAGTAAGAACTGCCCACCTGTAAAATGTACACGATTTGTACATGCTGTTTTTTCATAGCCTTCACTGAATGATGTACAAACAGTGTACATTTCGGGGATGGACGATTTTGGAGCCCTATGCCAGCTCAACTTCAAAATATCATAACTAATTTCAAAAAGCTCCAAAAAAATATGAAACGATTTCAGTTAGATGACAAATCCACTTCTCTTTCAAGGAAAATTTACTGAAAAATATTTTGAGAAGTTTTGCCTTCCCCAAATTCAGTTTCAGCTCTTAGGTGGGTGATTTCTGGACCTGTTACCCTTAACTTGGGAATGCTTCTCTGAATCTCTGCTTCATACATGACTTAAAAACCAGGAAGAAATTGAAAGTTAAATATTGAAAGAAAAAAAGAACGTAAATAAAATTCAGAGATTATGGACTTAGTGAGGGAAAGTGGAAGCTAGCTTGCTTGACTCAAGTTCCTAAGCACAGAAGTTGTAAGCCACCTCCAACATGCTGATGGATTTGGTCACTGCATATGCCATTATCCCGCCTGAAAAAAGAGATGGCCCCCTCTCTGCCCCCCAGACTGAATTAAAAAACTATAAAATTAAACACATGACGGATTTGCCTCCAAAACCAAAACCAAGAAAATTTTAATATGGATATGATATACTCCCTCCGTCCCAAAATGATCTTCCTATTACACAAGATGTTATAGATTAAGCTCAAAAAGAACTATTTTTTCAAAAAAAATTGACTTATGAGTAGAGTTTGATGTCCTCCTATTGTTCTGAAATTTTGAGTTTTAAATTAGTTTTCAAAGTGTGGTTTCAAAGTGCTTGAAAATTGAATTTTTGAGGCATTTTTGAAGAGCACCGGTGGCCACTCACTTGATGCATGGGATTGGTTAGCATGCCCATGCTTTTGGACTATGTACAAGTTTCACTAGCTCCCTTTCTCCTCCAACAAGAAGATCATTTTGGGACACTAAATAAAGATCAACAGGAAGGTCATTTTGGGACGGAGGGAGTACCAAATATGGATGTGTAGGGTAATATGGAATATTGATACAATATGACATATGGATATATTTATGGGATACAAAATATTGGATACAATTGTTAATTCCATGTTGATTGCGGTTTAACATGTCTAGAAAAAATTATAAATATGGGGGTTATGAAAATTCACTCTCTTAGCTTATTTTTTTTTTGACACAAAAAAGGAGAACCCTTTATTGCAAGAATAAAATACAAACACCCAGCAGCAAGCGGCCTGGGGTGAAAAGAAAGACAATAGAACAAATAAAACAACAGTGGGCCAAACAAACTAGGGTGACAACAAAGAGCGGCTTACGCCGCACCTTTCTGCCACGGGGAGCCTAGAGAGGCTTGTACACGAAACCGGCTCTGGAGCTTGCCATTTCCCACCGGGGGGAACCTTCAAACATCGTTGCTATGACTCCGTTCCGACACCAACGTTGCTCAAAACGCCTCTGAACTACCATCACAGTGGTAGTATTCTTCTTCATAGCAATCCTGCACTTTTCCACTCCAACCTCCCGTAGTCGACAAGCCCCAACCAAATTTGTTGGAATTGCTTCACAAGACGCCAAAGGATTTCGTTGAAAGCAACATCATTGCGTTTGGTCTAAATTGTCCACATGATAACTGATTGCAAAATGGACCAAATGCCACTAATACAGTTGAACTTCCGAGGGATACGATCTAAAAAAATGCCCTATTTCCAAGTGAGAGGTTATTAAAGCCCTTGTGCCTCCAACAAAGTGATAAGGGTATTAATAATGTGAACTCCCTATTGCCAGTGCAGTGGGACATTCCCAAAATTTGTGCAGTATAGACTCGTGGAAGTGCCGAGGGTAGACGGGGCAACCTGTAGGGATGGAGAGGTGAATGCGCCTATGCTACTCATTGACTGCCACTATACAATGCCAAATTAACCACGTAAGCCCAGTTTCTTGTGCTTTGTCCATATAGTCTGCCATCTAAGTCGATGGGTTAAGGCCGGGAGCATGCCCTGCCATTTGCGAATGATCACGTCTAGAATGGTATGTTTGACTCCCAACAATTCACGGCCGATATTCGCTGTATAGTGGAGGAGTGGTATTTGGGCATGGGTTGAAGGCCACGAGAATTTATTCGGATCCCATGCCAACCTGTCAATGCGCCCATAATATAGATGGATACTGGTTTTAGCTGCACCTCGAATAATGATTGCCACCTGGGTTCAATAGAAGGCTCTTTGGCAACTGTATGGGTTGGGTCCTTCTATACCAACAATGGCATCCGGGTGACAGGGGATCATGATACCAGAGGCTAGGAAGACAATCCACGCCTTAGTGTCAATATGAAAGGTTCAATACTTGCTCGGGCCCCCGATCTCGATGGGCAGATTCGAGTGGAAGCGCAACAAGAGAACGGGAAGGCCAGCCTATTTGTCATCAAAACAATCCATCCACTCATCCCTATGTGGCGAAGGATAATTAGCAATGAGCAGGTTGCCTCAGGAATTTTGAAGCCCGCGGGTGGATGTGTCCCGTGCACCACTTTCTCCAAGGTGGAGATCGAATTGCTTGGTGGCTTCTCTGCTTGTGAGAAATCTCGTGCCTGTTCATGCGTTGCTAATCGTACGCAGGCCCGCCTTATGCAATTGGGCCATACAAAGTCGAGCAAATCCTGGGCCAATTTGAGGAGAGAATGGAGACCACCAAAATGACTCACTTAGAAGTTCCTCGGGAAGCTCAGGTTGTACTCTCTTAGCTTATTTTGACATTCTATCACTATCCTCTCAATAAAGATAGACAAACTTATAACAATACCTGACACATGACCAATATCAATGGCTGGCCTCCATGCTTGGTTTTATTAGTATTTACAGATTTTTTTTTCTTTTCAAAGGGCTTCTTTACATGCAAGCGACAAGCTACTAGACAAGCCTCTATGGATGAAATTGATTCTTTTATGTGTAAACTTGAGGTTTTGCATAGTGTAGAGGCATCCTCTAGACTCTAGTCTTGTTATATTTCCAGCTCAAAATTGCAAATAAAAATCAACTATCATTTTGATACCACTTAAAGGACTTTGAGAAGAATTCTTCTAGTAATGACCACAAGGGATCCATTGGTTAAGGTGATGCCAACTTATTTGAGTACATGATTCTTGTCATATCTTTAGTGAAATGCACATTACAATTTTAGGTTACAAAAAAATGAACTATGACTAAAATTGTGACATGATTTCTAAACAATAAACTAAGATTTGAAAAAAATCATACTTGTAATCTTTATGGTCAAGAGAATTTTTGAATACTCACCTTAGTAGAAAAGAGGTCTTTGGACACCAATAACTAGTATTAGTGTGTGATGCCTAAGGCCCATATTGGTACAACTATGCTATGACACTATTCCTTGGTGCTCATATACCACCCTTTCTAGTTTCTACTACTATCAAGTTTAAGAAGTTTGAGCTCATACTTGAGAGTATATTCCTATTCTAGACTTTTCCTATCGGACCTTAGGTTCCACTTAAATTCAAAGTTTCCAAATTTGATCGTGGATGGTGGATTCGGGATTCCGAGTTCCAGCGTTTTTGTGGGGGTGAAAAAATTGTGCAATTCTCCGTAGCCGACTTGAGCTGGGACCGCAGCTACGGATACAGACGTCTATACAGACGTGAGCCGAACGGAACAGGCCAATATAGTCATCGGCTTTCCTGTACAGATGGAGAGTGAAAACTCCATCCATTCGCAAGTTGCTACAGGACTCCTGGGGTTCCCTTCCGTCCACCCCACTCGGTTTGAGCACGACTGCATCAGTCCCCATTCCCCACCCGTCGGGCGGAGAAAAACGAGGGGGAACCCGAAGAAAAAAGTGAAAACGAGTATTAACGTAAGCATTTCCCAAGCTAAGCTTAGCATGCAAAACCAACGATGTCAACAAACATAACATATGCCAAAAAGAAACTGCCGAGTTTAACCTACGAAAGCAGCTGCGGCCTGCGGCGAGGATAGAAAGCCTAGTAAGCAACTACGGGAAGTGAGTGGTCAGTAAGTTAGTGAGTGGGTTAAGTTAGTGAATCCCGGTGGCACCCTCTCCGGATCTCCTCCTTCGCACTACTGAGCGCCCGCCACCGCCAAGCTCCTGAAACGCGACCCCGTCGTCGTCGTCGTCGTCGTCGTCGTCGTATTTCTTCCAAGCGCGTGACGTTTGACGCCTAGTCTCGGGGGGAAGACGGCAAACGTCTGGAGCAGCGTTAGACTTCGGCTCCAGTGTCGGATATTTAAGCTGCGGCTCTGCCAGTTCCACTTTGACACTGGCGAAAACCCTGAGAGAAAATCCACCACTCCTCTCAGTTAACTGAACTTGGCAGTCGCTCGTTTACTAGTCGACGGAGTAAGCTAGCGAAGCTACGCAGTGTGGTGAGATATAACACTGGGGTGGGTGGTTATTTAAGACTGTTTCTATCAATCACTCTCTGAGTGAACCCACCTCTAGCTTTTGCGATATATCACCGGTTCTACCTCAGATGGGCTGAGTCTCAAAGAAGCAAGGTGCTGTTCCTTAGCATTGCAGGTTGTTTCTAAGGTAATAAGTTTGCTCATTACGTGTGTACGAAACTGATATATCGACAGAAAGTGCTGATTCGTTCTGATCGATTCAGACAAGCTGACTGTCCAGTCGAGAGGTGCTCTCAATGGCCCGGGCGCAAGACAGGAAGGCGGCGATGGAGTCGAGTGAGAGGATGAGCAATTCGGGGGAAGAAGCCGGAGCTCAAGATTCGCCGAAGGATCAGTTGGCGTGGGCGCAGTATCTGCATGACGCGCAGTACTTCGATTTGAGTTCGTTTTCTCCAAAGGGGTTGATGTCTCCTCGTGGGGAGATGGGCGGGTTTCCCGACCTGGGGATGCTTTGTCCCTCGCCCTTGTTTTCGGGAGATCAACTGAAGTTTCTGCAAACCTGGAGTCCCAAGGTTAACAATTCGGAGGCTTCGGCGGCCGTGAACGCTCCAGCAGTGGGAGCTGGCGATCAGTTGAAGCCGATGCAAAATTTGGACTTGGCAAGAGTCAGTCATTCCGAGTGCGTGTCGACGTCCCTGAGCGGCGACAGTGAGCCGTCTAGCAGCAACGAGCTCGGGAAGGTGGGGACCAGTGAATCCACGGGCTCGGGGGCGGATGCGTGCAAGGGGCGCAAGCGGAAGTCCGTCGATCGAGACGAAGAGGCGAACGATGGGAGTGAAGGGGAGGATATGGAAGTCGAAAACCATGGGCACAAGTCGTGAGTAGCTAGCCTCTTCTTTTGGCAGACTTTGGTTTCGACTTTGTTACTTGATCACAAACTGAACTCTTGTAGTGTCCAAGATCGAATGTGATTTTCTCGCTTGGCTTCCACGTCGATTACATGTTCTCAGGCTATTCGGTTTCTCATTTTTATGCAATTGTGCTGTGATACGACTGGCAGGGTGAAGCAGCAGAAGTTGAAGGGTCCGAAAAGGTTGCGGGAGCCCCGTTACTCCATTAAAACAAGAACTGAGGTTGACATCATGGACGACGGTTACAAATGGCGGAAGTATGGCCAGAAGCCTGTGAAGAACAGCCCGCATCCAAGGTATTGCCAGTTCTATGTTTCTGAAGAGTTAGTAGGCTCTCATAGTATGGACGAATTTCATTAGAAACCCACATCTTTCTATTTCGAACGAAAACAGTCTTAATTGCAATATTCTTGCTGATTTAATTTTAAAGGTCAGTGCACAGTTTATCAGTCATTTTTTCATGAGCACTGGCTAGATGGTCAGAGGTTGCGGCATTCAAGATCTAGAATTAAACGAGTTCTGGTTTACATTTTGGACTCAATCTTAGATCTGAGATTCCATACAAGCGTCTGTTTAGAGTGGCAATCTCTTGAAACCATGTCATTCTAGCTAAAATGACGATTCAGAAGCTAGTTTCTACTTGTACCGCCCTGCTCAGAGGTGGGATCTATAAACGGGAACTAATCATTGCAGCTTCGACCAGATTACGGGGGGTAGATTGTATTTCTTATCTACACACGTCAGATCGAATCCACGAACCCTGGCTAATTTTGCGTTGTCGAAGTTAGCTTGGTCAGCTGTTCATGAAATGAATTTTCAAACCTTACTTTAAGTTTGGTTTTCGAGTTGTGGATTCGTCATTTAATTTGTGCTCTACCATTGATGTGCAGAAACTATTACCGCTGCACAACGCCCAATTGCCCTGTGCGAAAGCGAGTGGAGAGGTCGACGGAGGACTCAGGCCTGGTGGTCACGAGTTACGAAGGTACTCACACGCACCCTAAAGTGACACAACCGAAACGAACTCCTTCGGGCAATTACGTCCCTTACGAGCCTGCCGAAAGTCTGTCAGAGGCCTTGAACCAGCTCAACCACAGACAACAGCAAGCTGCAGCGAACACGACGACGCCCCCTCTTCCCCCCAGCAACCTGGGTGCTCTGCCCAACATGAGCCAGCTTTTCTCCGGATGGCCTTCCCTCATGAACCGGCAAGCGGCCATGCCCCCCATGGGGCCGTCTCTCAATGACAACGTGGGTCTCATGATGGCGTACCAGATCGTGAGATTGCAGTGGGAGTTGCAGTCCAAAGTCCAGCAGTTCATGAGTTACAATGCCCAGCAGGGCTTCGGAGGTGCACTGCCGAAGATGAATCCTTTTATGAACGCTTCTGTGAATCCTTTTATGGACTCTATGGGTTCGGGTGTTCCAGATTTCAATTTGTTACTGCAAAATTACGGTGAGGGAGCGGAAGCGGAAGAGTTTGAGCGACCGAAATTGCCAAAAGTGCCTGAAGCTTTGCCTAGTAGCCTTCTTTCACGACGTGCGGCCATGAGATCAGGTAGCCCGCTGAATCCGAATGTGCAGAATGCTATGAAGATGCAACAGCTGATGAGCCAGGCGATGGCTGGCTTTCAGCAAGCGGCGCTAGATCAACAGGAGAGTTTAGGTGAAATTGCGGATCAGGGCCTTGTCCCCGATCGTCGTGTTCAATAATTTCAACGGAGTTTAATATGTAGGACTCAATAGCCCATTGAGGAATTGTACATAATTCTATTTGATCAAATGACACTTGAGAAAGCATTCTTTTTGGAGATTCCTGATTGGACCATGATAGAGAGATCATAAACTCCGTTGTACAAGAGATTCGGTGTACAATAGTCTGTTAGTTCCAGGTTTCTCAACAAGAGCCGCAAGATAGTGTACGTGATAGAGGAACTAAGCACAGTATGAGATACTAGCTACGCCCTTAAGGTTTCCCTGCGTCAGGCACGTTTTAACCCTATAAATATTGGTGTTTTGAGGCCCAAAATTGCTTCAAATTTATATGCTTCACGATGCTACAGATCTTTGTGAAGTAGTTGTTAGTTTTGGATTGTAACTCCTATTGGTGCAAATTGAACAAAATGATGTCAATTCTTTATTTAAATTACATTTTCTTTTGGGTGAAATTATTGCAATTTTTTGACGAAAAAAAATTCATAGCTTAGTTAAAGAGAATGCATACTTGGGCTCTTGTGAAATTGAAATTTGGGTTCTTCCCCTTTATCATATAGTTCCAGTTAAAGCCTTTTTTTCGTTGTCCAATCTCCTAGTAGGGCCGTAGGGGTATTTCCATTCTTGAACTTCAAGGCAAAGGGATATGGGACCTGTTACTTTCGATGAGTGAAGGCTCCTTTCATAGTAGAACATCTTGATTGCAAGCTCCCCGATGTATTGTATGCTGCTGAAACACAAATATAATTTAGATATGTTTAGTGATATTATAGAAGGAGTGGTTTTCCTTTTCAAAAGTAATGTCATTTTTTGGTTTATATTTTTTTTAATTTATATTGTTATTCTTACAACTTTGGTTATAAACAAGGGTATGTAAGAGCTTTTTGCACTATCAATGTTTGTTTTAATGCGGTTGGTTGTTAGTTTCTTACCACTGATTGCTTTTGTCCAAAGGCAAATACTTGATAATGATTTTCATTTGATTGGGTGTATACATGTGGTATGCCTATATGATTGGTTAAAAATTAGGGATACATCACCAAACACACTATAACTTTCAAATATCTTTATTAATTGACTTTTCAAGCAAAGCTAAAGCATTTTGAATCATTTTTTTTGCTTTATGTAAATCTATTCATAAGATCATTTTGTGATTGGTTCAAGTATATTATCTTAAACTATTAGTGTAACAATATTGAAAAATTGGAAAGTCATAATTATAAAGACCATTTTTGGTGGCCATTCAAAAATGTGTAGTTTTGTTTACCAAATATTCAAGTGAAAATATCAAGTATATCACTTCTTGTGCATTTTGACAACTTGTTGAAAATGAATTGCAAATACATGAAAAAATATTATTTATATACATTTTAATATTTATTAATAAAAATTAGAAGTAGGTGATAGGCTCTCAACTTCAAACTACAATAAAAAACACATTTTAAAGAATTCTTCATTTAATTCTCAAGAAGAGTAGAAACTAAGCTTTACAAACTTCTTTTTGTTGGTTTGTTCAAAAGACACAAAATCTATTTTGAATGCCAAAATAAAAATTTAAAAACAATAAGACTAAAGTGCTAAAGTACACTATATAGAATTTTCATTTTTTGAAACAAATACCCATAAAGAACAAAACAAAAATCAATTTGACTTAAAAAATGTAATTTTGATGAATTCTACAAAAACCAATTCAAATGAATTTTACCTCTAACAAGTTTTACCACAAGAATAGACAATTCTTTTTTTCTATTGTTCATTGTTGGATCCATACCTTAAAAGAACATTTAATTTTGTCCAGTCTAAGAGTAGAACTAATCCTCAACACTTGAAAGCACAATTGATCATTTTCTAGTCACTATCCAATTAGAAGTATTTTTTTCAAGGGAAAAATTAATTTTTTCCAATTTTTTTAATATTCCATACTAGATTGGATTATCTTTGGACTTTTTGTTCGATATTTAGATCGCTATACTAGTAGTCAAAAGGATTTTTTTTCTAAAGAAAATAGTACAAAGTACTCAATTTTAGTCTCACAAGTGTCAAAAAAATTATTATTTGAAGAATGGTTTGATATTTTCATTCTTTATTTATAATTTTTAATACATAAATAAATTGAAATTGAAGTTTTAGACAATCATAACAAAATTTAGATGCAATTATAATAAAAATTATATTTTTGAAAATTTTCCAAAGGAAATTGCTCTAGAATTGATTTGAAAGATTTCTATATTAGTTTTAAAAGAGATCTATATTTATAGGTAATTTCAAAGCTTGATGCCTACATCTTGTCTCTTGATGTAAATATGAAACATGTTGATGAAGCCATATTTTATAACTTATTTTAGGGCAATTCTCCTAGGTCCTACTCTCCTAGGGCAATTAGATATTAACAATCACAACATACTAATTCCTTGAACTAGTTTATAGTATATTTTCAATAATTGTGAAATTAGGTTTCTTCAATGCCACTCAAGTGATTCAAATCGAGGATACCATTGAATGACTTGAGATAATGCTCGTATCAATTTGTAGACCCAAAGGTTCATAAATCCAATTTTTTTTCTTAAATAAATCATTTAAAAAATTTGGCTCTATTTTGTCATAGGTTAGTTTTGAAATTTTCAACATAACAATTAAACTTTCTTAGGGTTTCACTTTTTGTTCCTTCCAAAATATGGAAAGCTTCCTTCAACTAACTTAACATTGGATTTTTTAATACAAGAATCTAAAAATAGTACACAATGAGCTAATAGCTTGCTCCGTCTATCTCACAATCTTTCTTGGCAAGAACTCCTAAAGGCAGTCCAAAATCATGTATTTGGCCCATTGTCTTCATTCAATCCGTCATCCTAAGTCCAAGCCAAAGATTGAATTTTCAAACCTAAGTGTTCCTCAAAAATAATATTTGTCTCAAGTGCCTAGAAACTTTGAGGAAGAATATTCTTCTTGCTCCAAAAAACTCATTAGTGGCACATTAGTTGGTATGTTCTCATAGGACATCTGAGTCCATAAAATTGTTAACCAATGTTGGGGTGAGGGGGGCTCTTTTTAATTTGCTTCTGCACAAAGTGGGAGCTCCCAACATGGCAACTTCCCAGCCAAACAATAAGTCTCTTGCAACTTCCCACTTAGCCAATGGAATTAGCATTGCAACTTCCCAACTCACTAATGACAAAAACAAATTATAACTAAATTCACTCCAAGGCATACATGGAGGCATTACCTCTCCTCCCGAGGAATGTTATATCAGAATGTGAATTCAAACTTTCCAATTTTGACCACGAGGAAGTATGGTAGAACCTCCCATTGTTGACTACTTAAGCAATTCCGCACATGTTATGGAGCAGTAGAAGGCAATATGAATTTACAGTCCTGTAGGAAGATAGAAATGATGGGCACTGCCAAGTTTTTCATGATTTTTTTCCTTAAAACTAAATTTACTATGAATTTTGGAAGCCAAAAGTTGGCCTCAACCCATACCCAGGATATAGAGTCTTCGCCAATTTCAACCATTCCATAACTAAGTTACTTTCCCACTCACTGCTTCCTGCTTTCTTGCTCACTAAATCAAGACATGTGTCGTGACTTTATAGTGCCAACCTTGCAAAAGAGAAAAAATCACATTCCAAACTATGGTTGGAATTTGTACTAGTCTTGGTTGGAAATAGCTGCACCCCTACAGGTTGGTTATTGATGGCCGGTTGGTAATGGGTGGTTCTACCATAGGATGAGAAGTTCCTTGCATTTTGCATTTTCCCCGAAGATGCCGAAATTGGAGTTTTGCACAGGCTCCCGCGAGCAGTTCAACCTGGACGGGGTCCACAACCGTCCTGTAACCAACTACTGTATGATGAGCATCCTCCTCGCTCCTCCCTGCGCCCCCACCAAGTAGGAAGAGTGCACTCATTGATGCCCTGTTTTCTGCTGCTGCGAGAATCATCGAACCATTCTCTCGGAATCCGGAATCCGGAACACTGGCTTGTGTTCGACACCCCGGAAATGCTGATGAATTTCATGAATGATTGTATCAAAGTCAGCTTCGGGATGCTTGCCACGACACTTGTCGGGAAATCCGTATATATATACACACTTACACCCCATGTATGGACCAGTCATGGGAGGTTTTCGGCCATGGGTCCGGTGGAGGTAAAGCAAGTGGCTGGGAGGATCAACTCACTGTGAATCAGCGTTTCTTTTTTGCGATACAAGGCTATTTCCTTGACCAACGACTGACGTGTAATTTGGGAGGGACTGTCAGATCTTGGCCATGGTTATAGCTTTGTATCGCAAATTAAAAGAAACCCTGAATGTGATTGATGCAGGCTGCTAGCTCCAGAGTCTGATGAGAGTCTGGGATTGACGGAGGAAGCCTTGGAAGTTGGAATAGATAATTTCCATGAAAAATCCAGAAACAACAAGAAACAATTTCCTAGAAACAACAAGATATCCCTCCACAGTTGTTATTGCCATCAATTTCTCACAACATTCATTACAACTACAGTGATCTTACAGTAATAATATCAAGTTAGTAGAGAGTTGCAATCAGTCGTTGACGAAGCCGACATACGTAACTGATGAGGGCGTCCTCAATGCACCCCGGAATTGGCCCAGCCATCTACATCAGTCAAAAATTTCAGTGCTTTGTAATTAGAACTTGAAATTTCCATCTTTTGGAAGGGCATTCGAAAGTTCCTTGAAGAGGTTCAAGAAAACTTCAATTTAGACATTGGTCAAAGAAGATAAATGGATTCAAAACCTAGCTAAAAAGACAAAAAATTATAGTGGTCTTGGCAAATCATGGTTACCAAAGCAAATTTTACTCCAAATTTTGGGTGCTAAATTGACATTGAAATGTAAGATACATATTACTGGTATTGCGTACATAAAAAATGGCTTCCTTCAATTCTTTGTATAAAATAAATAATTGAAAGAAATAAAAAATGCCAAATAGTTAGTATCTTTTTTTCTTTTTTTCTTTCTTTCTTTCTTTCTTTTCTTATGGTAGCATAGTATTGTACATTAGAAATTAAACATGGAGTCAAGGACTTATATCTATAAGGAAGAGAAGGCACTAGAGTCCTAATTTACGAGATTGTGGATGATATCAACTTATTTCTAATTGAATAAGTAAATGTAAGGCTCTAATTAAGCCAAGTCATCATTTGTGGTGTTTAACCCCTAAGCGCTCAAACGACCATTTTATGGTCGCTGCCCGACTTCGGGCAGATTTTTCGGGCAAAAAAAAACTTTTTTCAAATTTTTTTTTTTTTTTTTAAAGAATATATTGGATTGTCTTTCAATATTTTTATTCAAAACTAAGATCGCTACGGTCAAACAAAAACTATAAGAGAAATAGCACAAAGAGTCTAGTATTGCCTAGTGTTGAAAAACTTACTATTTGGAGAAAGTGTTGGTGTTTTCATTACTGGATCTTATGCATTTTTTCACAAATCAATAGAAACCACAATTTTGACCAATCAAAAAAAATTCAATTGCTAAAGATAGAAATTGTATTTTTGGTGAATTTTTGAAGTTATATCTTCAAAATTCATTTGAAGAGAATCTAAAAATAATTTTATAATTTTGACCATACGGATATTTTCTTCTTTTTGTGCTTCACATTATCTATTTTAATGCAAACTTCAAAAAAGTTGTAGAACTTATATTTTATAACACATTTGTGTTTTGTCCAAACCCCTTGGGCTTTTAGGGGTTAATAATATCTTATTTTGAGGTCAAAAAGACTTTACTAAGAATTAGTATAAAATTTGGAAATACTAACTTTAGTAGTGCACCAATAGACAAATTATTGTCATTTTTTGAGGAAAGTGTGAAGAAAGTTTACATCAAATGCAAAATATGCTATAAAACATCTGAAATTTACACAATAGTTGTATATTATAGTAGGAAACATCATAGTGTAAGCCAAATATCCTTGTCAACTATGTTTGAAAACATCATTTTTGGCTCTCAACTTCAAAATGCAATAGAAAATTTATTTTAAAGATTTTCTTGGAATTCTTAAAGCAAAATAGAAACTTAAATTGAAAAAAATAATTTTTTAGTTTTTTTAAAAGAAGAAGAAAAAGAATTGAATGCCAAATTTGACTTTTAAGAATAAAAAGTCAAGAATTAAAAAATTCAGTATGCAAATATTTAGTTTTTTTGAAACAAAATCCTATATTTAGTTTTAAAAAATGAAGATGGATTGAACTTAATTGAATTATGTGGATTTATCATTAATATATGCAAAAATAGAAGGAATTTATTTTCTAGTATGAACAAAAGTCATTAGAGAAAATCGCAAGCCTCAAAAGGGCTGCTCAAGAGTGACCAAATCAATCTATTATTTAAAAGTAGGCATGTAATCATAGTGCATAGTCAAATTGTATGAATTTTGCGAAGAACGTCAGAATTTTGCAAATGATGTTAATGAGACTTTAGTAAAGGTCTATTTAATATTCACTTGTATAAGCATACAAGGTGATTAATTGGAAAATTAATCAAAATGAAGTGAATTTTGATGCTAATTGTCAAAAAAATTAGAAGTACTTATGATTTTTAACTAATATCATATGCCACTTACATGTGTATGTTTAAAGTCAAGAAGGAAAGATGTTTATACAAATGGGATATTAGTAGGTAAAACAATCCATGTGGGATATGTAAATTAGGATTAATAGGAGCACAACCGCTTATAGTTAAGTGAAAAGCAAAAATTGTGTTCAAAGTCAAATTTCAGACCCCATTTAAGCATAGTAGAATGATTTTTTTCAGAACTCTTTCAACTAAAAAAAGTTGTATAATAAATCTAGTTTTCATTTCCAAAAATCATTTTGACGTTTAGAAATTGTGATAAAAAGTTATGGACAAGATTCAAAAAGGGTGTTTAAATGTCAAAGAAAATTTTCTATCCATTTCCTTTTAGATTTTTGTCCATAACTTTTTATTGGATTCTCCAAACCTCAAACGGATTTCTGAGATGAAAACTAGATTGATTTTTTAACTTTCTTTAGTTCAAAGATTTTTGAAAAAAAATATTCTATTATGCCTAAATGGGGTTTGAAATTTGACTTTGAACACAATTTTTGCATTTGACAATGAATGATCTCTCTTCAAAATATCCCATATCTTTTGAGGACACCATGGACAATTGATTTCTCTATAAAATCAACCACTTCATCCTTCAATAGGACTATGTGTTAATGAATTGTATCTAACATTGCCATTAAAAAAGCTACTAATGGTGGATGTTGTTGGATTGACTTCGACACTTGTTTTCTTCTTCAAAATTTGGTTAGAATATATAAGGTATGTAATATTTAGGGTTAATGTGCATTACAATATTTGAACCTTGATTACTTAATATCTTTTACTCGAATTTTGAACCATTGGTAGTCATCTAATGCCACGGCGCAAGAATTGCCGTTGAGAATGCGTGAAAGGGAAAATACAATGATTTGATTTCAAATTGGTTTAGGGTTCCTTTGTTGCGAATGCTCCACACCGGTTGTGTTTCACTTAAGGTTTTGATTTTGTGTTTGGTTTTCGATGATGTCTTGTTGGTGGAACATGTAATTGGAAGCCAAACTATTGATGGTCTTCCCAGTTTTCGCTGCGGTCTTTGGTCTTCAAAATTCTAGCTTACTAAATCTAGGGTTATCTTCAGTCTTCTAGAAGTTATGCATTCTTATAATAAGTATTTTACATTCTTTTTCATTTGAAATTCTCCTATTCTATTACAGTTTTCGTGCTTGCTTTTAGGTTTTGCAATCTTCTTGTTAATTCATTTGGCTACCAATTTCATGTTTCAAGTCTTTGTTTTATGCCTCATTGGAGTCATACATTTTCATTTAGAGTTTAGGGTTCAATCTGGCAAATTTCTATATTTGAGAACTTCAGATCTTTGAGTTGAACATGGCATCCGATGGATTCATGCTTCTCCTTCACAATTTAATTTTGTTTTTGTATTTAAGGAAAGAAAAGCCATGTATCCACAACCTAGTGCCATGCGGATCAAGGTATACTTTCAGAAGTAAGAAGGTGACTATGCATTCGATAAAGATCTATAGGAACTATCAATGAAGGTCCATCTAAACTATCAAGCACTGAACACTTCATGTCCAATCCAACCTTGATTATAAACATAACGACATTGGAGGAGCATTTGGTGACAAATGTCGTTTTTGATATGAAGTTCACTCTTGTACCTAAAGATGTTTAGTACTGGTACAACAAGGTAAAGGAAAAACTTTGGAAGGATTTGAAGCAAGTTTCTGTAGAGGACCATGATTGATTTTATTAGAAAATGATGTTCAAATCAACAGAATATGAACAATTTTATGTAAATTTGGGCACTGCATCAACCATTTTTACACTTTTTAGTTGATTCGACACAAGCTAACAAAATGGTCAAATATTTTTTGCTGATATGAATAGTACAACATCCAATTTAACAAAACAAAAAATATTTTTTTGTTTATTTTCATTTACAAGAGTTTCAAATAAGTTTTTGCCATTTGAACAATGTTTAAATCATCATGGTTGGAATTCTAAGTACAAAAGAATATTTTTTAACTTTATTCATTCACAATTTGGTGTTTTTTTAAATCAACAAATTTTGGTGGTGGTTTTGGCATAGTAGAATAGTTTATTTCAAAAAACTTACACTAAAAAAAATTGTAGAATCAAGATAACTTTCATTTCCAAAAGTCTATTTGAGATTTTGAACCTCTAATCAATAGTTATGGACAAAATTTAGAGAGGGCTAGCAAAGCACTTTTTTTTTACATTTTCAAACACCCTCTCTAATTTTTGTCCATAATTTTTGATCAGGGGCTCAAAATCCCAAAGGGATTTTTTAAAATGAAAGTTAGACTGATTGTACAACTTTTTCAGTTCAAAGTTTTTTGAAAGAAGTTATTTTACTATGCCTAAATGACCGTCAAAGTCTGCTGGAAAAAAAATTCAAATAATTAAGTACCAAAAATTTAATGATTGTACATGTAAAGTCATAGTTGCATGATGGTTTGGGCTTGGGGGTATTAATCCCACGGTCTTAGGTTCAAATACGCAAGCTTCACTTGTACACATGGCAGATAGTTGTCATAGCAGTCCGCTAATATGGCCGCCTTACCATGTGGCCTCCCCACGTGGCAATTTTATGTCTTGGTGACATGGCATTTGCCATGTGGCACCATCCATATGGTCAATTTTTTTAAAATTAAAAACTAAAAATTAAATAATTATTTATTTTTTAACTTGACCAAATTAACAAAAAAATTAACAATTTTGTTAAGTTATGTTCAAGTCAACTTGACCTCTAGAACAAAAGTTACCAACACTTTTGTATTGGATTTCTGTTAATGTGGTCACCAATTTTCTAGTAGTAGAAGCGCTTCTTATAGCATTTGAGAAATCCTAAAAGGTTTCTAAAATTTTTTATTCTAATTAAATCAAAACCTTTAGATGAATTCAACCTCAAAAGTAGGAAGTATTAACGGATTCAATAAAGAAACATTTGAAGATTGAGGTCAAATGGAGATGATTGATTAGAAACTCTCGGAGCTCTTGAAAGCAATATGATTTTTTTTTGCTACTGAAAATGTCCCCACGACAACAACCTCCTTAGGATTTTTTGGGCTACCTATATTCTTTTAAACAATCCTTGCTTTAAGAATTATTAGTAGCCCAAAAAGGTTGGATGGTCTCGAATTGATTTACACGATTTTTCTAAGCGGAGATGGATCGCAGCATTTATGTATTCTAAGTCCAAAACACAAAGCAATCTCATTTTCAAAATGGCATGGCTGTCTTTATTGAGCCCTCTCTCCAGGTCAGGCATAATTTTACTGACAGCCATACTATGCTATTTGTTGATTAGATAAAACTCTCCATGCTCAATGTCTTCCCACCTTATTGGCTTTGCCTTGAGACCTACTTACATGACACAAAGCATTTGTTTTGCTTTCTTGTTTTGACATATGCATCAATTAATGGCATTCAACTCTAATAGAGTTGAATGTGATTTGGTGAGGTATAATTTTTGTATCACTCTGTGGCCTACCTTTAGTAAAGAAAAATATCATAAATAAGGAGGAATTCTAATGGCATTCATCTCTGTAAGAATTAAATGCTAATTTGGATATATCTTAAGCAAAGAGGAATTCTAATGGCATTCAGTTATAATGGAGCCAAATGCACACTAGCAAATAATGTTCAAATCAACAAAAAATCAACAAATTTTTATTGAAGTGGATATTGTATCGACCATTTTAACATTTTTTTTGTTCATTTGGCACAAATTAACAAAATAGTCACATAGTAGTACTATTCAAATCAATAAATTTGAATAGTACAACAAAAAATGAATAAAAGAAGAAGACTATAATTTAATTACATAAATTTATAATTTGTTTAATGGCCAAGGGTCTTGCACCACAAGCACAAGGTGCAAGGTTTGAATCCTTGCATCCACCCGCTTGCATGGCCTTGCCACCTAGGCAATCTGCTTGCGTAGAGCTATGTACCACCTAAGCAGCTTGTCCACATGGCGGACTTCAGAATATCTGTGTGGCATGTTGTTTATATGATGATGTGGTAGGTGTTGACCTTTGATTGGCTAGAATTTTTTTAATTTTAATTTTAATTTTTTCACGTGACGAAATCAACAAACAAATCAACATTTTTTTTGTTTTGCACTACCCTAGTCAACACGTCCAAATTAATAAATGAATGACACATCAAATCAACAATTTTTTGTAAATATTTTATTAATTTGATCACTGTTTTTTAAAAAGTGATGCGACTTGGTGAGGTATAATTTTTATGTCATTCTACAACCTACCTATTAATTTATGTAAAAGTCTAACTTTAGATAATTCAGTTTTTGAAAAACAACGGATACATTTAAGGTTTACAGATGTGACTAGCTCAAGACAAGTACACTCTAGGATAAGCAATTTGGTTGAAAGTGTAGAGATGCATATATTTGCTACACATTACATTATACAAATACAACCATTGAACATATTAGGATGTCCATTATAAAGAAGTTGCTCACTTCAAAATTTGGAATTGAAGATCTTTACATGGAATGTTATCCACATCTTGATCAAAGAAAGACTGGAAAGATCATTCTTTAAAGGCAACTCATTTTCTTCAAATTTGTTGTGTTCTTTCATTAGAAGAAATCTAGAGCCTCCGGAGGGCTGTTTTAGAGTAATAAACCAAGCTATTAAAATAAGGTAAGTATCCTATGAAATTTGTCCGTAATGCATAGTCACATGCTCTGATTTTCACAAAAATTGTTAGAAAGAGCAAGACTTTTGCAAAAATCATCAACTTAATTTGACTTTCACGATACAAAAGGCCAACATTATACACAGTTTTAAATTTTAAATCAAATTGTCCAATCAAGTCTAATTAAGCTAATTTAAGTGGCTATGGAAGCTGGTTGCTTTAGAAGGCAACTAACTTCAATAGCCACTTACTTAATTTTGTGAATATAAAGATAAAAAGAAGAACACTTTATACAAGTGGGATAGGGATAGATAAAACAATCTATGTGGGATATGGTATACTAGGATTAATAGGAGTTCAATCGCTTGTAGTTAAGTCAAATGTAAGAATTGTGTTTCAAGTCAAATTTTAAACTTCATTTAGGGACAATAGAATAATTTTTTTCAAAGTTTTTTGAATCTAAGTTATAACTAAATGAGGTTTGAATTTAATTTTAATCACAATTTCTACATTAGACAATGAGTAGTCTATCTTCAAATTATCCCCATAGCTTTTGAGGACTTATGATAGACTGTTGATTTTTCTATAAAAAAAATCACTTCACGCATCATTTCTACCAAATGTCCTCAAAATAAGTCTTTCACATTGTTATAAAAAATATTCTTGATGGTAAATGATTGAACTATTTTTTGACATTTGTTTTTTTTTCCAAATTTTGGTTTGAGTAGAAGGTACATAGTATCCAATAAACAAAGTTAAAGTGTATTAAAATACCTTAACTTTGATTAATTAATACTTTCTACTCAAATTTTGAGCCACTGATGAACATTCGACATCATAACCGAAGATGAACGGGAATAAGGGGGAAAACAAATTTTAGCCTCTAAAAATGTTATATGTGGGGTCCTTAGAGGGTTGTGGAGCGGCCCTCTTGAGGCCTCATTTTTTCTCTAATGACAATATTCTTCTTTCATGTAGAATCCAAATCCTTGTAAATGAGGATATTGTTCTTGTATCTTCTTGTTTTTTCAGTCTTTTGTAGCCTATCATGTTAGCTCAACTGCTTTTCCAATTCATTTTTGCACCTCACAAACAACTACACCATCCAAGTTTTTGTGTTCTTAAGAAACTAATTGTCTTTAGAACTTCTTTAGCTCCTCCTCCTATTGTAACCTCATATACTTTTGCATTGTCACAGATTGAAATTTATGAGCGTTAAAAAAAGTTGTAAGGATAATTTTATAGTGGTCCTCCTATGTCTCAACCTTATGTGCATTATTATGGTTGCCATCACCTTAGAAGTTGTCACTTAAATATTGAGAACACTTTCTGCAACCTTCTCTACTCTACATATACCTTTTATTACTTTTGTATTGATATTATATCAAAAATTGGTTAATAAGAATTATAATAACAAAAAATGGTTGCAATTCTTTTATTAATAGACCTACTACAACTACAATTGAATATTTTTTAGTTACAATTTTCAATAATTTTTCAATGGTATATTATGCATCTCAAAATTCAAAAAATTGTAGTTGAAAATTTAAAAAAAGTTGATTGCAGTTGTAGTAGGCCCATACAAGACTTGGGATTAAAAAAATCACAACCAATTTTGATTGCGGTTCTTTTTTTTATCAACTTTTGATATAGTGCAACGGGGCGATCTTGGAGACTCTAGCTTATTTGTAGCTTTTGCCCCTTTACAATACTCTCACATTCATCTACAACTTCATGAGAGCCTTGGTTTAAGGATATGACCTTCTTCATTAAAGGCATAGTATTTTTATATTGTTTCCCATCTCTTTGCTTACTGTAGAAAATCTTTAACAAGCACTCAACAACGCTCATTTGACAAATGTAAAGTTGGATTGTATTACATTTTTGGTGCAATACAATTCTTTGACTACATACATAGTGTATTTTGCATTAGTTCCAATTACTTGCAAGTTTATGATTTATTGATATGCATTAATAACCTTGTTGGTATCATGCTTAATTTGTCCCCAACCTCAAGATTATAATATTTGTGAATTTGTTTCAAAAATGAAATGTGTCTTTATTGGTTACCTACCAGAAGAGCTTGGAAAATGATTATCATGGACCTTGTAAATTGTCTTTCCTTCTCCAAATCGAAATCATAGCCCTTCAATGTACCATAATTGCCTTTAGAAACTAAATTGTGTTGGTTGCTTGTTTTTATTGTGCCATTTTTTCCTCTATTATATGATCGATTCTTAGCTTAGGCTTTAAAAATATTGTGATTCCTTGTGAAGATTGTATTGTGACTTTGGGGTGGAAATTTGCCACTTCTTGTAATGAAAATCAATCTACATCACTAACTCCTCCCTTTAAATGCACTCCCATTCTACCTGATAGCTACAACTCAAAAATTAGCCTTTGCTCCATCTATACTTGTACCTCTTGGCACACCATTGAAGGTGTTGAAACCTGCAAATGCTATGAAAATGATTCCATCGACATTGCTACCATTTGCAAGACCCTCCAACCCTATATTTGATTTGCACTAGGCTATGGTGCCCCCCCCCCTGCAACTATCTATATGCCCTCCTATCATGCTCCGACTTATGACCCACCGTCAAATTCTTGTTCACTCAATCACAAAACATTAAAAAATGTTGACAAAATAATCAACTCAAGTTCCTCAAAAATATTCCTATCTACGTAGTGTTGAAGAAAAAAGGGAAAAATATGATACATTTGAAGCTACAAAAAAAGTCTTTTGATTAGTGATGGGGGTGTTCTAATTCTTGGCCCATGCAAAAATTGCCACAATCAGTAATAGCGAATGGAGGTAGGAATGTTCTTAAATATTTGAGTTTTACAATTTAAAATTACATGGATGGAAGGTTGTAAAGGGATGTTTTATGGCGTAAGATGGAATAGTTTAGTGAAGCCACAAGACTAGCTCACAAAATTAATTTACTATTTAAATTAGCTCCAAAATTAAAAATACTTTTTCTATTAGTAAAGACAAAAAATACCCCCCTCTACAAAATTAGTGTTGTTAAATTTTGAACATAAAATAAATAAAATACAAAAATATTTCAACATGCTATGATTTTAAATAGTATGAAGTTCCTTGATAAATTAATGTCATGCATTAATATTGATTTATAAAGCAATCTATACACTCAATCTTGGAGACCTGCCTAAACTCAAAGTAAAAACCTGCTCCCTTTTTATAGATGACTAAATTTGTGTTTCATCATATATCTCAACTAATTTCAAATATGAACTCAAATATCCATCTACGATAAGTAACAAATTTTGGTGTTTTTACCAACAACCAAGTACATAGGTTGGTTCTCCATCCTCCCAAGTTGCTACTCTTCTTTCTTCTCTACTATCATATTCATAGGTTAGTTTCAACACTTATGTGTCCAAATGGATTATTTGTAGGTCAATTTCAACACTTCTGTGTCAAAATGGATTAATTTGGTATTTAGAAATTTCATCTCTTATTTTTTCAAGTTATTTGGAAAATTCCTAATTTTAACATTTTAGATTTCATAAAGAACCAAAATCCTTGAAATAAAATTTCATTTATATTTTGGACATTGGTCTACAAATTAACAAATTGTAGAGGCATGCAATAAACAAATTTTGTTTAGCCCTTAAAGTATATTTTGGATCTTGGAGAGGTTGCCCAAAATCGAATTTCAAAATCTTTATGATATGGGCATTATGAAGTTTGCTACAGAGGCCAATCAATGATGAGCTCCTGCCTTTTCAAGGCAATGGACAACCTCAAAGCTGTATTAAAAAAATTCTGACAAACTTTGGTATGCGAGAATCACAAATTCAAATTGTGATTTGAAACCCAAACTTAGCATGATAGATGCATCTCTTGGAAGTTCGTTAATTATTTATGAAACTGCCCCCAAACCCAATCGCAGGTACTTCGTCCAATTCTTCACTGAGGCGGGAGATGAACGAGAAACAGGTGGATGAATGACACAGAATACTGGATTTCGGTTGGGTCCGTCGTCTTGTCCACGAAACTCGATTCAGGGCCTGCGGGAAAGAAGTTGGTCATCGTGTGTACAAGCGACAATCGGAGCTTCCACCGCGCATCCCCGACCTCGGTGGACCTTTACGCCTTCGATCGATCGCGTGCACGAGTGCTGATTCATCATGTCGCAGAACTTGAGCATTCTCGGAGATCGGCAGACAGGCCAAGATGTCCGCTCGCAGAATGGTTTGGAGCTTCTCCGGACTTGCATCCTGGGTTTAGGGTTTAGGGAGTTTTTTCGTTTCTGCGGGGTGACGCGAAATTTCTGCGGTGCAGTTTTTAGAGTTTTTAGAGTTTTTACGTGCAGCTGTGGTGGTGGTGTGAAGGCGGCGGTGCGATGGGTTGTGAGAGGGGTGAGATTAGGGTTAGGTTTGAAAATCTGAACTGATGAAATGGTGGTTTTGGTTGTGGATGAATTGCAGTTATGGCCTGCCAGGCCATCGCCAATATTGTTAAAACTTCGTTGGGGCCAGTTGGACTTGATAAGGTGAGTTCGGATTTTCATGACATTGTGTCGGGCATGCGGCTCTTCGATGCGTACATGGAAATAGGGACAATGTGTGCCCAATATGTACAGCAGCGGGGCTACTTATTTGTTTGTCGTAGTCTGACATTTTGACAATGGTAGAGAACTCGTTCCCTATCAAGCAATTAGTAGTTCCTGAATTGTTTCAATGGTTCGAGAGCAGATGCTTGTGGATGACATTGGCGATGTGACTATCACTAATGATGGAGCCACAATTTTAAAAATGCTCGAGGTGGAGCACCCTGCTGCCAAGGTATGTCAGTGCTGTCTTGCTGGAAAATGGTCATATTCAATGTGTCTGGTCTTGTGTTCTTTCAAGTAGATTGTGGCTCAATAATTGAAGTGTTTGTCGTGCCCTATTCTCAGTCAAGGGAACTGAGATGACATGGCTATACAAGATGCAATAGGCTCGCAGTGGAATGTCTTATATTTGATATTGAGTGCAAATATACATCAACCGACTGGTGAGTTTCCATCAGGTACTTGTGGAACTAGCCGAGCTACAAGATCGGGAAGTTGGCGATGGTACTACCTCTGTTGTTATCATTGCTGCGGAGCTTCTCAAGGTATGTGACGTATCTGATTTTCCTGAAAAGCTCATTTTGAAGTTCACTGAGCTATTTGTTCTAGTACTTACAAGTTTGTGTTTCTGTGTTGTGTTTTGGTCCATACATATGGGGGTCTTTAATCACGATAGATATTTTGATGGCTTTTACTCCACGATTTATTGCATCAAAGCTTTGTTTATCCATCAAGGGACTCATGACTTCAATTTTTGGTTACCAGAGAGCAAATGATTTGGTTAGGATCAAGATACATCCAACATCTATTATCAGTGGTTATCGAGTAAGTATTTTCACGCTGTTCCATTTTTATTCTGTTCCAGTGCAATTCTGCTTTCTTGTTGATTAAGATTCAACCTATTTTAAGGTACTGTAGTGAAATGGTTAGACATGGTTGTTAGCAAAATGTTAAGACCGTAATTTTCCAAATTTTCACCACTTGAGTTTACTTGTTGCCAGCTTGCGATGCGTGAGTCGTGCAAGTATATTGATGAGAAGCTTGCCACCAAGGTATTTGCGTCCATCACGGGTCTTTGGGGTCGAGACTTGAATTGATCTAGGTGGTTGTATAGTTCTCTTTTAAAGCAATACGTCGACAGAAGGCAATTACTTCGAGTTTTTGGCAGTGTTTTGACTCCTCAACTTCAATGCTTATTTCCTAACAATCTTTTCAAAGCTCAGGTTGAAAAGTTGGGGAAGGATACTTTGATCAACGTTGCAAAGACAAGCATGTCCTCTAAGATCATTGGGCCTGAATCTGACTTTTTTGCAAAGATGGTATGTACCAACGTGTGCTCCTTCGACATGTGTAATGAATAATTGTTTAAACAAAACTTGAATGGTTGTGAATGCTTATGTCATGAATTTTGTTGATTGGGATTGAGAAATAGCAAGTGCTATCTATGTCCTACCGCATCTGCATACATTCTCTGCACTCTCGTACGTGCTTCGTATGTGATCAGAAAGTTTGATGTATTTCCATGTCTGCTATACATTCATGCTGTTTTCACAATGCTTTTTGTTGTTGTGAATTGTCAGGTGGTTGATGCCGTGCAAGCTGTCAAGTCTACTTCTGAAAGGGGCGACGTTAGATACCCCATTAAGGTCTTTCAACTAATCTTGATAGAATTG
This sequence comes from Antitrichia curtipendula, assembly GCA_951230915.1. Lineage (NCBI taxonomy): Eukaryota > Viridiplantae > Streptophyta > Bryopsida > Hypnales > Leucodontaceae > Antitrichia > Antitrichia curtipendula. The sequence goes on from OX579635.1 coordinate 26,398,003, forward strand.
GTGTATCCTATGCATTGCTCGATGCCAATGTAATACTGGAGCCTACGACTTGCTTGCTTAAAGTGGCTACAGTCGTTGTAGTAGAGATGATGATTGTTGGAGTATCATTGTGTAAATACTAACTCGCATTCCTGTGCTGGTAAATTTGACAGTCTATCAACATTCTGAAGGCTCACGGACAGAGTGCTAAAGAAAGCTATCTTCTCAATGGTTATGCTTTACCATTAGGGAGGGCCGCCCAGGGTATGCCCAAGCGAGTGGCACCAGCTCGCATAGCATGCTTAGATGTCAACTTGCAAAAGACAAAAATGCAAATGGGCGTACAGGTCCTTGTTACGGATCCTAGGGAACTGGAAAAAATTCGGCAACGGTGAGTTCGCCTCTTCCTTAGCCAGCTCTAATGTATGGTTTTGATGTTCACAGTCGGCGTCCACTTTCACATCTCTTCACTAGTAGTTTTTAATAGTCCGAGGCTGTCCCAAGTCTGACGAAGCACCGCTATTTCTTTCCCAGTTGAACATATCGCTCGATTGGTTCTAGGTGGAATTTCTCTCTGAAAGTTCTAGTGTTTCGACCTTAATATTATCAAACGTTATTGTTTGTGCAGGGAAGCGGACATTACCAAAGAGCGAATTGAGAAAATGCTGAAGGCAGGTGCTAATGTGATCCTTACTACGAAGGGCATTGACGACATGGCTCTAAAGGTGTGTACTTTGATCGCACATGCGTTTAATGGCAAGGTTGGGGTATGTGTCTGCTAACTGAAGCTGGATCAGAGAATTTGAAGTTTAGGATGTTATCTTTGATGCTAATGACTGTTTATTACTGATTATGTCTGGGAGGATGCAGTATTTTGTTGAGGCCAATGCTATTGCATTGCGGCGTGTCAGTAAGGAAGACATGCGTCACATTGCTAAGGCCACTGGGGCAACTCAGGTAAATACTAGTTTAGTCTGTACTATGTTCTCAAATCTAATCTTCTCTCTGCGATGTATTTGTTTATGTTAATCAGTTATTTTATCAAAATCAGAAGCTAGCGGATAAATGCCAAAATGTTCGTGTACCTGACTTTTCTGAGGACCCAAGGCGCACTCAGAGTATTCTGAGTTTAGTGTATTTCATTTTGATGCAGGTCCTTACTTTTGCTGATATGGAAGGGGGTGAGACATTTGATGCTTCTCTGCTAGGGAATGCAGATGAAGTTGTAGAAGAACGAGTGTCCGATGATGATGTCATTCTTATTAAGGGTGCTAAGAGTTCAAGGGCGGTGAGTGAATAGTTTTACTGTCGTTACCTATTCCTTGCTGTACTGACATTATTTGAAACCTTTATTGTGCTGTATTATTGTGTCTATTGTTTCGTTCCTGAGTTTTTGTGAATTATTTTCTTAATTCTTTCCGGATTTTATTGTGAAACTATAGAACGAGAAGTAGAGTTCATGATACTACTGTCTTCTGATTGGCAGGTTTCAATTGTGTTGAGAGGAGCCAATGATTATATGCTGGACGAGATGGAACGCTCCATTCATGATTCGTTGAGTATTGTGAAGCGTACCTTGGAGTCAAATACTGTGAGTGGATACCCAGCCGCCTAATTATTTGGCATTTCTTCTACAGACCCTAGCTGCAGCGCATTGTCGCTATACCATAACATTTCAGAACACCGACTCCCACTATATCGGGAACGTCTCTGAGGTCTTATGTATCAAGGCGATCATCTGAGATGGGAGAGTTCATTACTTATTTTCTGTGGCAGGTGGTAGCAGGAGGGGGTGCAGTTGAGGCAGCTCTGTCGGTTTACCTAGAAAATTTGGCAACTACCTTAGGGTCACGTGAGCAACTTGCAATAGCTGAATTTGCTGAGGCTCTGCTTGTTATTCCCAAGGTAAGCCCATTGTTTTTCCTGCCCTTGCAGTTGTGATGACATTTTTTGTTGGGAGGAGGTTTTCAATCCCTAGTCTCTCTGTTTGCTACAGTAGTGGCAATACTTTCTAGAGTGCTGTTAACTTCGTGTTTAAGGTTCCTGTTATAGTTTCATATGATAGGGAAACCGATTCATATTCATGGAGTGTTTTAAACTATCAACGACTTCACTTCAAAAGTTTACTTACGTAATTTTTTGCTCAAGCCTAAATCGATACTCTCTAAGTACATTCTTGACCGTGGGTGGGAACAAATAGGTTTTGGCTGTAAATGCAGCAAAGGACTCAACAGAATTGGTTGCTAAACTTCGTGCGTACCACCATAATGCCCAAACAAAGGCCGACAAGCAGCATCTAGCTGGGTATGTACTTGATCCCTGAGGTTGCGGATGCTTATGCCTTTTTAAGACCATTGTGATTGTATCCTGGTGAATTTGCATGTCATTGAGAGTTGCTTTTGATGTGACAACTTTGTCGATTGTACAGAACTGGGTTAGATTTGATCAAGGGAGTTGTTCGAAACAATATTGAAGCTGGGGTCGTTGAGCCAGCTATGAGCAAAGTTAAAATCATTCAGGTTCGTAGTAGGTTTTTGTTTTCGTGCCTGGAGTTCTGTTTGTTTTTCGGAAACCCTTGATTGCCCTTCTGATTTTACTACCACGTCGAACTTTGCTATTTGCTTAGTCCCATTTCTCTGTGCTGATACTTTTGGTTTTGCAGTTTGCGACGGAAGCTGCAATCACAATTCTGCGAATTGATGACATGATCAAATTATACAAGGAGGACGATGGTGAGCAGTAGATTTTGTTGAGTAGAATCTGGATTAGTTGTGAGATCTGAGAATAGTATACTATACTACAACCCCAAGCGCTTGGAATCTTCTACTGTAGCTACTGCATTGCTATGGCTGATTTATAGGGACAAAAGCGTTTGATTCATAGGGGATATCCAACCCTTCTCCAGCGTTAAAAACGAGGACTTCAGGAATGGATGACAATGTGCGGTGCCAGTGAGGGCCTTAGAGCACACCCTACGATTTTGAACTCTTCCGCCCTGTTCATTTTGAAAGGTATCAGGCATTTTTTTTAGTGCGAACTTTTATATTTTATGTCATTGTGAGAAAAAAGCGAACTCTCAGGTTACAGCATTCCTCTGTAGTAAATGTTTTTCTGCACGATCCTCATAGGACCACTGTATCCCTTGCGTTTCATCATTATGCTGCTATCATTTATGTTAATGTCATTTCATTTTGATTTTCTGGGTGTCATTCTTATGCATATGTGAAGCCCATTTGTGAAGCTCATATGCTTAGAACCTTTACTTGTGCTTATCAATTCGCTCATACTTAAATCTGTGTCATGGACCTGGTTTTTTTGTTCCCCTATATGAATTCTGCCCAATGGAGTCGGGTTTAAAAATATAGTTGCTTCTCGGTTGAAATTGTTTTTTATCAACCATCAGACTTTTGGGTCTCCAGCGTCCTTATAGGTTTAACCCCTGAAGACCCTGGGCCTGGGCCTTTTTGGGTTTAAAAACATCGTTGCTTTTGAAGTTTTGAAGTGCTCTAGTCCAAAATTTCAACTCTACAATCTTGTAGTGTGTGTTGTAGATGAAGTGAATAAAATTTGGAGTCATTTGGCCACATAGATTGCAAGATTATAATGTTTTAGTATAGAAAAAGGATGCTAAAATTTTCCTAGCAACATGTTTGGAGGTGAAATTTAATTTTTAAATCTACTCAAACAAACAAAATTTAAACTATAAAATGTTTCAAAACCAACATACAAAGACATTGGTGAAAGAAAATACAGTGTATCATTCAGTCGACTCATGTTTGCAAAACAGCGGTTTTGATGTGTTCAAAAAGAGCAAAAAAAGTGCAAAAAACACATCTAAGGCTAAACTTCTTTTTACTAAAATGCTTCTTACTCATTCATAACTTCTTGGATTGATGTGAAATTTTAACCACACAAACTAGGCTACATAATCAAAACATAAGAATTGTGTTCAATGTAGAACTTTGGACCTCATTTTAACGTAGGAGATTAACTTCTTTTTTTAAACATTGAACTAAAAGAAGTTTTTAAATCAATCTAAATTTCTTCTCCAAAAACCTGTTTGAGATTTCAAGATTCTAATAAAAAGTTATGGACAAAGTTCAAAGTGGAGTTGGAAGGGACATTTTTTGAACATTTTCAAACATCCTCTCTAAATTTTGTCCATAACTTTTGATTGGAGTCTTGAAATCTCAAACAGGTTTTTGGAGATGAAATTTAGATTGATTTGAAAACTTTTCTTAGTACAAAGGTTTAAAAAAAAAGGTTAATCTACTACACCAAAATAAGGATTGAAGTCCTACATTGAACACAATTCCTGCTTTTGACTTAACTAGGTATTAGCGGTTGAACTTCTACTAATTTTAATTTACTTATTCCACATGGGTTGTTTTACCTCCTACCAACCCACTTGTATAAAACATTGTATGTAGATTTATACTCACAATAAAAGTGACTATAAAATCTATGAGAGGTGATTTTCGGAAAAAATTAATTAATTTTTAGATTTTACCCCCTAAAGTTCCATTGTCCCCTGAGGGGACAAAATGGATTTCGGGCAGGCTCCTACAGTATCAATAATCTTTGTGATTTTCTGAATTTTTTTTTTTGAGAAGATAGAGAATCACATTAGCTTTCTGAAAATGTAATTTTTATTTCAATTGGTGCTTGGGAGCAAAAGTTATGGCACAAAAATTTTAGTTCGGCGGGCAGAAAAAAATCCTCAAAAAAACTTGAAATTAAAAATAAAATAAAAAAACTTATTTCATATAGATTTTATTTTTATTTACATGGGAAGCTTTGATTCATTCCATTTGGATTTGTTATGCAAAAGTTATGATCAATCTTATTTTTTGGGCAATTAGAGCATCTTTTTGAAAAATAACTTGTAGGATTCATTTCTGAATTCAATTTTAACAATTTAAAAAATAAAAATGTTTCATAAGGTCAAGATTTCTTGCTAGAACAATCTCACCTATGAGATTAGTATATTTCAATTCTATCTTAGAGCTATTAATGATTTAATTTTTCCTTCAATCTTGAACCTATTTCTATTTAACAAATTTTTAATGAGTGAAAACTAAGTGTTTATTTATTTATTTTTAATTCTAGATTTTCGACTCAATTCTTCATCATATAAAATTAGAAATTCAAAATCATTAGAGCAAAAAATTTAAGTTAAAAAGGTTCAAAGTAAAAAAATATAGTTGAGCAAGGTGCAAAATAACTATATTCCTTCACTTTAAATGCAAATATCTTGCAATCTACAAGGTCAAAATTTCTGAAATTTCTTCCACACATTTTTACACTAGTATCCTACGGTTAAACATGCAAAAAAAACTAAATTCTTTTTTTTGCTCTTTGCTTTAGAAATGGCAGTTTTGAGTGGTTTTTGATGGAAAAATGGCCTTGGGACTTTAGGGGTTAAATGCATATTTTTGTCTACATGAACCGAAATGTCTTTAAACTGTCTCCAAGGGATAGCCAAAATGCCAAAGCTTGGTTAGTTTGTTACTTCATGTTGTAGCAAAGTGTCATATATGGGACAAACAAACAAACAAACAAATTTAAAACTTCTAATTATAAATTTGTCTTGCCATACAAAACAAAACAAATATGAAATGAGCTACAACATCTATTTTAAATACTTACTTTGAATCAATGAAAAAATGAAACTATGCAATAATGAAAATTAGTAATTTGATTGAAGATACTATAATAGAGTTAACCATAAAGTGTGTGCAATGCGGAACCACGAGCTAGAGTTTGAAGAAAAAACATGACAACTCTCTGGAGCATCAAAACTAGGGTTAATAGAGTTTGGTATTATGTTTCTTTTGTACTCTTAGTTAACTCCTAAAGGTTAGAGACTATGTTTTCAAAAAAACCGCTCTAAAATTGCTATTTCTAATACAAGTACCAAATTTTAGAAAAAGAACATTTTTTGACAAATGTAACCATAGGATCTTGTATTAAACTATTTTGAGAAGTTGTGGAAAAAATTTCATAAATTTCCACTAAGTGGATTGCAAGATAATAGCATTTGAATTGACAAAAATCCTTTTTTTGTCCCTGCAAAAATCCAAGCAGCTGCACTTCACAAGGTCACATTTGTATGAAAAAGTGTCCAAAATGGTGGTTACTCTTTGGATTAAAGTCTTTAAGTTAAGTTGGCTACATGCTTGAAAAAAAATTCAGATCATTGAGAATAGTAAAATGTATAGGAAAAAAATAGTAAGTAGGAAAAAGTAGAGAATGTTCAAAACACTAAGTTGTTAAGAATTTAAATATGGAATTGAAAAATGCCAATCCCAACAGTTGTAATATTATAATAAACAATCTACACACAATGTTTTTATTTTTTTTCAATAATATTGAAAATTGAGTTAAATAAAGGACTTCAAAGTTTATTTTAGAGTAGAGATTTCATAACTACCCTCAAACTAAAACTCCTCCTAACTTTCATCTCAATAATCAAAATGGAATGATTAAAAGCTTCCCACGTATATATAAATCTAAAGAACCAATTTCAGATTTTTATTTGATTTTAAAATGATTTTAAAAGAAGTTTTTTCAACTGCCCGGGCTGCCCACCAACCAATGAAAATGACATATCATGCAATAACTTTTTAACCACGTAGTCAAAAGTTATGAAAATTGTTGGGCCTTAAAGCTACTCCTTAGGCACATCTTGTGTGAAAATTTCAAAGAAAAAAAAAAAAATTCCAATCGTAGTGAGCTGTCTAAAATTGCTATGTTGATCAGTCAAAAAATGGTGATCAGTCCACTAGGGGTTAACTCATAAATGATGCTATGGATGTTTTGTGTCTGATGAATGATAGAGAATCCTTTCAAGTAGGACAAAAGTACAACTATTCATCTTTGAAATTTTGTTGTAAAAAGGGGAGGTCTTGTACAATAGTTTGACTTCCAATGAGTGTTTTTGCATTTATTTTAAGCCAATGATTGCCACAATATCCAAACAAATGATTTCCATGGTCACCAGTCCATCCTTCAAGGGTTTACACCTAGCAAGAAATTCACAAAAAGTAAATTCCATTTTTCTTAAATCCACTACTCTTAGACTCCATTTTTTGCAAATTTAATGGGGGTTTCACATTGCCTTGTTTGACATAACGAAGTACAAAAGTGACTTTTCATTGGCTGATTTATATTCATTCTAAGATGAATTCTGATTTGTAAATTTCAGCTTTTTGATGAAAGAGGACTCCCCTGAGAGGTGGACACATTTTTAAGAATTGGAAACTTGTTTTTCACCCCTCAAATGAATCATAATAGGCATCTACTATTTGCAAAAATAATAACTACGAGTGTCTCAAAACTTTGAATCAAAGTGCGTCGTCCTGCATTACATTTTGCCTACCCATACAAATTCATACAAAATCTCTTAGAATAGCCCACTTTCCACAAGCCTCAACCACAAGTCTCAATCGGACCATAGGGCATACTGCCATCGCATTTAAAGCATCCATGAAGATATTAAAAAAATTGCCAAACAGTTGCCAGAGTTTTACAAAACTCCAGAGTTGCAACCAATTGCAATCAGGTATATGGAACAGAAAAATACATAATTGCATTAAGCAGTATATACATAGTTTTTAGATAAACCCGAGACCTCGTGCGGCAGCTTTCTGTCACTCTGGTATTCTGCAATCCACTTGGCAATGTGTGCGACCTCAATCTCGCGTTGCTCAACTAACCAATCTGGGTCGATTTCGGTGGCAGCCCTCAGATCCAGGTGGTGAGCACCTGCGCAAAAAAATAAGTATCCAAAAAGTTTATTAAGTTATCCTTGAACTCATTCAAAGTGGGGGTGCGACTGTTTGAAAGAAAAAGCAGGGATAAATCTAACGAATATGGCCATGCATAGGTGTTAGCAAGCTTCTTTTGGATGGTTCAATCCCGAATCTGACTTGAAGTAGTGCTTTACTTGAAGGATGACTCAATTTTACAGAAAGTTACGGCATGATGAAAGTCTGAGAATGGAGAAACATTTTCTGAAAAAGTACTTGTAAGAGGTTGTGGGTACCTTCAGGAGCCACCAATGCAACAATGCTGCTTGAGATGTTTTCAAGAACTCTGCAACCAGACATCGATTTAACGCAAGATCAGTTCACATCGGTTGCTGATGAATTGCAGTCCCAGAGAGACTCCAAAATCACCCAAAGCAGTTAAAATGGAGCACCTAATTGTGTCGGTGTCCTTGGTTTGCAACACTCACTTAAGATTTCAAAGTAAAAAAACCAATGCTACTCCTCGCTTATGTCGCAAGTAGGTGCGCTGTCACAATTGGATGCTTCTACCTTAATAAACGAGGTTTGAAAAAAAGAAAACAGGAATTTCAGCTCACCCTCCCCCGCTCCAGGGATCCAACAGTCCGTTTGAGAACACCATGTTGCTTCCGAAGTTCTTCAGCACGTTCTTTATACTCTGCACAAACGAGTTTATCAAACATCGTGTAAGCTAGTAAACCTGGAGGATAAGCGTTCAGTTCTTGATGGGAGAGATTCTAGCAATCGATTCGTCGTTACATTGTATCCTGCTTAAACATATTCGCAACGTGTCAGAAAGCATTGCATCAAGATGACTTGTGTTCATCTCACAAAGATTTATAAAAAGGTAGAACATGAGTGTCATAACAAAAAGCACGGGTTGGAATAATAGTCTGACATAGCTCTTAAAATGCGTGCTTTCATATTACCTTGCCACCATAATTTGTTGTAATCCAACTTGGTCTCGATCTCACACCGTAAGTCTCCAAACAGGAATCAACAAAACCATCCAAATCCCAATCCCAAGGCGGGAACATGCTGTTATTGGGGTTGCTGCTCATTGGCATAACCATTTCTGTACATGCCTGCCAAGAAGCCGACAAGTTCTCACTCAACTAGTTTGTAAAGTTACCCACTATTGGAGGTACAATAATATAAGTATATCATACAGATGCATTAGGATTAATCAATGAAATTCATGTGAACTAACATCTCCAGCATGCTCGTTGTTTTGTGTTCAAGAGGGCTAAACCTTCTGAATGCCAACTAGTGGGATAAGAAAAAAGAAAAAAGGGTTGACGATACCTGCCAATTCCACCCAGTCACTCCGAGGTCATCATTGCCAGGATCATTGGGTTGGAAGCAGTCCACCTGGCCAGTGTAATTGTAGTAAATACTGGCTCCCGCAAAAATGCGAGACAGAAGATCCGAGTTGTTTGGTAAACCATCCACAGCCCGACATATCTGCACAATTTATGCAACAGTCTGGAACACATTGCAATATAGTGTGTATTCACAACCTGATGATACAAGCAAACAACACTGACTCTAATATAGCACTCATTTCCGGCTAGAAGATCCAAAGCTATTTGCAACAAGCTAAGCACAATCAGCGAGCATTACAGAACATCAGGCTCACATATGCACGTCATTGGCACGAAAAATTCAATAACTTCAGGACATGTGAACTGAATAAACGATTGCTCTATAGTAATGAAAGCGGCAAAGGAATAGCAGGGGCCTAGTTTGTGAATACTGTTGTTCGTTCCAACATTACCTCTCTTATGGGATAGGCTGGGAGAGGGGTGATAAAATTCGTGGGAATTGGGTAATCGACCATTGCAACATACGAGTAGGCTGATTCCAACCACTCTTGGAGCTCCCATGAAGCGTTTAAGTCTCTGAAAATGGACCAAAATGTAAAGAAAAGGGAGACAATCACATTGCTGGAGCAGGAATTGGAATCTCATCGAAACAAATCCACTAAAGAACTTAATATCTCTACTTGCTTTTTTCACTACAGTAGTTGGGATGGTAAAATAAATTAACACATACCGGCACATGTGAAATTGGGTGCTGAGGTCATGTAGGCCACCATTTTGAGAAGCAATTTTGTCGATGACATCCCACGACTGTCGGATGTAATCGAAACAGCTCGTACTTTCTCGCTGCAAACACATCCAAACTTTTAAAAACTAAACATTGAAAAGACATTTAAATTAGAGTGAATTGTTTAAAAAATGAAAATAAAAATAAAAGAAAGAGAATCACCTTGAAATCTGCGCTCACTATCCTGTAGAAGGTGTCACTGGGGACGATGTCCTCAAATTGTAAGATCGGCGCGGAAGCAGCTACTGCCCCGATCGCAATGTGAGGATACTTGAGTCGCATCCAAGCTGCCAACACTGTTAAACATACAAAACGGTTATAAGAAAATCCTAAACAAGAAATCAGTCATAAGTATCACACAAGAGATATATACAAGATGCAATCCACATTGACAAAGAAGGAAAAAAATCGCCAAGAGTCGGTGACCTACTTCCACCGTACGAGCCACCAAACAGAACTACTGGCGAGGCTTCCGCCGACAAGTTTCGCTTCAAGTCGGTGACGAGAGTGGCAAAATCAGCCAGAGCCTGCTCGGAGGTCAAGGTGCTCAAAGTGTCGGCATCTTTAAACGAGGCTTCCATGGTCCCATATGGCATAGACTTCCCATAATAACGGTGCTGCAAAAACAGGAGAATTCTTACTATTACTCAAGATCTGCTAATTCACAATCTGGAACAGAGTTACTCACTTACAAAGAAACCCCTGACAGTAGAAATTGATTCTTCCCACAGTCAAACCAGGGACTCTTCTAGCCCTAAAATTCAGAAAACACTTTGTAAAAACACACAGAAATCGGTGGCCTAACCTCGGGGTCATACAATCCATACAATTACTCACGATCTGCAAATTCAAAAGCCCCTGAAGACAGAGTTACTCACTTGCACACAAACCCTGGCACTATTATTCGATGCTTCCAACATACATTCACTGCCAAATCAGAAATTCTTCAAGCCCTAAAAATCAGAAACACTTTGAATTGTAAAATCACACACACAAACGAGAGGGCTGACCTCGGGGCCATACAATCCATACAATCCATACAATAACTCACGATCTGCTAATTCACAAGCCCCTAAGGAGTAAGGACAAGGTTACTCACTTCCACAGAAACACTGCCACTAGGAATTGATGCCTCTTACATACATTTACTGCCAAATCAAGAGATTCTTCTAGTCCTCAAAATTAGAAACACTTCAAATCGAAAGAAAACAAACAAACGGGTGGGCAGACCTCGGGGTCATATAATCCATACAATTATTCACGATCCGCCAATTCTCAAGCACCTCAGAAAACAGGGTTCCCTACTTACGCACACTAGAAATTGATTCTTCCCACATACACTCCCTGCCAAATCAAGAGATTTTCCAGCCCTAAAAATCAATAAAACACTTTGAATTGTGAAACCACTGACATAAAAGGGTGGGCTGACCTTAAGGCCATACAATCTATACAATAGCTCACGATCTGCTAATTCACAAGTCCCTCAGGAACAGGGTTACCCAATTACACAGAAACCCTGGCACTAGAAATTGATTCTTCCCACACACATTCACCGCCAAATCAAGAGATTCTTCTAGCCCCCCAAAATAAAAAATTCTTTGAACTGTTAACACGCGCGCGCGCGAAAAGAAAAAGGGTGGACTGACCTCGGGGAAGAGAATGAGTGCACCAAACGCAGGCGCAATCTCCCACAAGAATCCGCTGTTCTTAGCAAACCATTCCACGTCGCCCTCGTTTCCACAATACATGAAAATGGGTCCATTCTCTCCTGGCCCCTTCCAGTGTTGCTTCTCGATCAAGTACCGCTGCTGAAACTGGCTCTCTCGTCGGAAACTGAAATGATCGATGACCTGTGTGAAGTACTCCACCGTGTACGTCACCGAGCTCTGAAACTCCCCATTTAATTGAGGAGCTCGGTGTGGAAACCTGGGTCTCCTCAGCGATGGCGCCCCCGAAACGAATTGGGTGAGGAGCAACACAGACAGGCATGTCCAGAATATGAGATACCTCGTCATGGCGATGGAAATCGGAACGGTGAAAGTGGAAATTACGAGGCGGAATGGTTTACGTGAGCCATGAGCTACATGGTTTGCTCATGAGCCAAGTTGCAAAAATCATCAGGAATGGCAGCGGCGTAGCTGAGGTATGGCGTGATCAAGCTAAGGCGTTTCCGGGTTCCACTGCAAGAGAGCTTCACTGGTGATGGAGGAGCACAGGGGTGACCAATGCATGCTAAGGTTACAGGTTCAGTAATCGACCATGTAAGGGGAAATATAAATCTGCCGTTGAGCCTGGCCGCCCAAACATTTGAGATTTTTTTTCATAGATGCAGGAAAGGATAACAGTGGAATGGCAATTTTTTTGGTTAATTTCTGATTCCGTCTGAATAAGATATGAATTTTTAAAGGTACATAGGTTGCTATCTGTGCACATAGCCAATAGAATTTGTCACTTGGGTTGAATCTTTGAATAGAGCAAAAGAGTCCAGAAATGGATGAAGAAGATGTTGTCATCGCTCATAAAAGTATGTTTATGTGACTTCGATGTGTCAAAAACAAGAAAGATTAATGTGTACCCCACTTTTCACGCAAAACTAATCATCATCATTGTGTTCTACAAAATTGAATCACATATTAATGACTCAAAAAATACACATAACGATGGTCCTTATAGATTGCTTACGGTCAAGAAACCAAGTGCAAGCAATCAGATTTTATGAGCTCTCAAAAACTTCTCTATTTCTAAGATGTTGTGTATGGTTTCAGGCCCTTATGTAGGGGCAGTTCTAAATGACCGCTCCATTTCAAAGCTTGCTCTTATACTTGATGTGCAATCGCTATAACCCTTTAACTTACTTGAGTCCTTTTGGGATTTTTTGCAAATATAGGTTATAGCTTTGCACAAGTATATTAACTACTATAATTTTGCCAAATTGGTTGCAAAGGAAGATTAGTTTTTAAGGATTCAAGTGTTGCATTGGGATGAATTAGAGGTTATTTGGATGAAACATTGTCCTCGAGCTCTATGTTCATCATTGAGAATATGGACTTAGGAGCACTTAGGGGTTAATTTGTAATTTCTTTAACCCTTTAGGGCCGAGCATGCCAAATTTGGTCGTTTTAAACTGAATTTTGGAAATTGGAACACTTTCCAAGCCTCAGTTGCCTATGAGGTGTGAACGAGATGTGAGGGCAGGGAAATTCCACTTCCAATGAGCCATTGGCCATTATATTTGGAGCAATAATGATTTGTCTATGGCAATTTGAAGTTGGGATTTCTAGAGTTTCAAAATGCACTGTGGAACATGTTTCTCTATCAAATTTATTTGTGTATAACTAAAGAGAGCATGCCAACTTCACCATAATGTTCATTATAATTTTTTCTATTTTCTACCAAAATTTCATGGTAAAGTGAGCTTTTTTGTAATTACTATAATTTTTCAAAGATAGAAACTCTATAAAATCTTATAAATTTCATTTTTTTTCCAAAAAATATTGAAAAATCAGATCAGATAGAAGATATAAATGGTTATTTGTGGAAAAATAATAATTTAAATTAAACTATAAAATTTTCATATGCAAATTTGATTCCAAAAAAATTCAAGAGGTTGCTTGGGGCTCCTTAGGCCCTAGAGGGTTAAGAGTTTCTACTAAGGAGGCAAATGTAGGTGTGAAGTATTTTAGACAAAATAAATTATAGACAGAGTAGCTTCAATCACCGTCTACCTTTTATTAGTTGACTACTCCTATTAAAACCACCCACAAAAAACATTGGTCACCATAATGTAAAGCAAGGACTCAAATCAACCATCGTTCATTTTACATTAGAGGGGTAACAACCTCATTTGAAGTTTTAAAATCACACCATAGGAAAGATTGTACAACCAATACAAAATCTTGATCATCTAAAAAAATTATATTAAAAATATATAAATTTAGACGTCATGATCAATTTACATATTAGAAGGTAATACTAATAGAAACTCAAAATCACATAAGAAATACTTAGCCATGGATGTCAGAAATCCCAGCACAACATTAAACAATCAAAGACAAAGTTATGCAATCCTACAAAGAAGTTATATCCTACGTATATTTTGACACAACAATTTGGATTTGAATATAAACGCCTACCAACTAATGCTCACTTGGTAAACATGGTGAGTGGTTAGCCTTTTGAGTGTCACGTTTGGTCTTTGAAGACTCATAGTTTAACTCAAGCAATTACTGCCTCTTTTGAACTCATTGTCATTGTAAGAAAATGGCAATTTCCAAGAAAATACACATGACAAACTTGTTTATTTTTCTCCGATTTGCACATGAAAAACAAAAGGGATGCACATGTCATTCTCCCATTAGTTGTTAAGCTTTTACAAAAATTATAATAGGGATATACATGTAGTTTTTCTATTGCTTGTAAATCCTTTACATCCAAAAATTTGAGCACATTGTGATAATCTTCTTTTGAAATTAATTCATGAATTGTGCTTACTAACCCACCCAAAAATTATATTTGTATTCTTGTGGAACTTGTGTGGACTGCAATCGATATGAAATATATTCATGTGAATTTGTACAAATATGTATGTATTCCATATGTATTTTTAGTTTTGAATTCTATAACCATAATCATATCTATCTTGGATATTTTTAATTTTATATCCATGTCTATATCATATAATTGTATCCGTATCTATATTTATATTTGGGCAACTAAGATTGTTAATTTGATGGACATCAATGGCTTTGGTTTTCTCAGAAGATCAATGGCATTTTGGAGGGCAATTTTTCCAAAAATCATCAACGGCCTAGGGATTTCGGGTAGCAGGTATATAGCCGCTTGCCTCTTTTGGACTCATTGTCATTGTCATTGTCATTGTTGTAGTAAGGAAAGTTGTGCTCTAGTGTAGGAATGCTAGATTGCTAGGGCACAAAAAAAATTCTAGTTAAAGTTTTTGCTAGACATTTTGCCAAATAAAACCTTTTTTTCTATCAAGAATTGCAAGAAAAAATGGGCTTATATAATTAGATGATTTATTTGCCTTAATTCTAAATTCACAAAATAAAAATCTTATAGAATTGCAATTTTTGTTTTTCAGTCACATACTGTGAATTTGGCCAACATTAGATGCTTTTTGAAGGAAGAATGACTTTGTGAATCATTGAAAAGTACTAATTATCTTTTGCAATACTATGAATATTTTTATTTTATGCTTTCCAATGTTTATCTTTCTATAATATTCAAAGATGTAGAAGTTCTTCAAAAGTTGATTTGAAGCACTTGAAGGTCATGCCATTCAAATATAATATTTATAAGAAAAACACCTCATTTTTTTCAAAAGTATAAGTACATAACATGTGACACACATATCTTTAAGGAATAAATTTTAGTTTTTGAATATCTCGTATATAGGTTCATTATTTGAGCTACTTTGTTGATTTTTGTTGCTTTTTAAATGCATAATTTATTTTTAAAGTTATTCTAAGAATGATGCTTTTATTTTAATGCAATTGTTTCTAAT
Source organism: Antitrichia curtipendula (assembly GCA_951230915.1). Classification (NCBI taxonomy): domain Eukaryota; kingdom Viridiplantae; phylum Streptophyta; class Bryopsida; order Hypnales; family Leucodontaceae; genus Antitrichia; species Antitrichia curtipendula. Next base: position 26,413,402 of record OX579635.1, read on the forward strand.
AGAAACTGGAACTAAAAAAAAATAAGTTCAAAAATGGACAATTTTGTTAAAATGGCAAAATTCCGTAACTTTGGTAGATTTCACAGTTTAGAGCGGCCGCTCTGAAATGTTCAATTGTCCAAGATTTTTGAAATCTAAATAATTCCTAAATGTCTGAAATCTACAATAGTCATAGATGTTGCTGTCAAAGTTTAGACCGTGCAATCTGAAATGTACATCAATGCTAGATTTCTGAATCTATATAAGATTAAGATTTATAAAATTTATAATCCTCTTAGATGTCACTTTTGCTGTTCAAAGCGGCCGCTCTAAAAATGGCACATGGAATACCGCCATTTTAACGAAATTGCCCATAAAAAAAAAAAAAATTAAAAAAATACCAAAGAAGATCCTACATTTAAGTAGAAATCCCTTTAGGAGCATGAGGCAAACCACTTTTTCCAAGCACTATACCTTGCTTGCATACACCACAAAGTAACATTTATAAGAACAATATTGGATGAAGGACTAGGATCTTTTATTGAATGTTTTTTTTTAGAGTTACTTGATTGTACTTGCATCAAATTGAGGGGTGAAAATTCCTTCATTGAGGTATTATTCTATTGGAGACAATGGTTATGCTTCAAAGGGCTATTGTAAGAATGAATGGTCAATTTTTATTCCACTTTGGCAGTTTTTTTATTTGTTTTCAGGAGTACTTTAAAATAAAATATAAAAATATGGTCAATTTATGCACATGTAAGAAGAAGGTACCCTAAGAAGAAAAAGCATAGGAAAATTCTTTAAGTAGGAAAACTTAAAAAGTGCAAAATCTTAAGAAAATAGAAATTTTGATGTTTTAATTTTGTAAAAAATAGAAAAATAATTTACAAAGAAACTAAAATTGGCCATTTGTAGGGACTTCATGGTGAAGAAATGGCGCTAAAAGAATGAGCTCAAAACCATCTTCAATGTTTAGAAGTGCACATGCCAGAGAGTTCTATTGCACAAACGTGGAAGATATATAATAATTTATTTTTAGATTTCCCTTTGTAGGAACGTGCATGACTACTGAGGAAATAGACCATAGAAATTTCAGCTTTAGATCATTAATTTGGGGCACTCAATAATACTAAGAAATCCTAAACTTGAAAGTGTGATAAATTAATAAAATAGAATTTTTAATATAATATGGATTTTTTTATTTTTTGAAAGATAAAAGATACAATTAAAATTGACACAACTACAATCTCCAATAAAAAAATTCAAGTTCAACAAGTTCATGCTTCAAAAGCTAAAGCAAAGGTCAGCTACTCAGCTTCATTACTTTCTGTGTGATATCATTAAGGACTGGTGTTTCTTGCAAACACCCCAGATCACCTTCTAGTGTATTTTGCCAACTTCTAGCTCCTTACTATTGATCAAAATTTAAGCCATAAAATTGATCATTAGATTCTATGTATTTGAGCCCAACTATTGAAACACACTAAGGCTTGTAAAGTTTAGACTTTGATTGTCTTCACTAAGATACAAATATGGTGAGAATTTTATATGTTTAAAGTACATTTTGTACATTATTTTTGAAAAAAGTTCTCCTCAAAAATCAATCAATTGGGTGTATACACTATCTTATTGGCATAACTCCGACCTTACTAATTTTACGTTGGTTCTTCTTTACTAATCAAAACTTGACTACAGTGAGATTATGAGTCAAATTTTCAAATTATTGTGTGATAAGTGCAAAATTATAGTCCAAATTTAAAAGTAGAAACTTTAGGGACTTTGCACATGCTGCCTAGAATTGTCCACCTTGCTCAAAACAATAGGCATCATAACTTTTGATCTACAAACCTAATCATAAAAATAAAATAAAATTTAAATCTTCAAAGAACACATTCAAAAAATAAATTAAAATTTCACTTCATGGTAACCTAAATTGTAAAAACTGTCAAAATAGAAAAATACTGCCATTTTAACGAAATTGCCCATATAAGTTTGGACCCTTGATCCAACCCCAATTCAACACTCTAGCTTCAATAAATGTAAAGTAGTGACAAGGTTGGATTTGAGAGAATTAAATGATTTTATTTGTTCAAACTTAGAGAGTGCGGGCCGGCCTTCAATCCCGAGCCCAAGTATAAACTAGACCTAAGGGCCTCCTTACATGCTTGCATGATAGGCAAGTTTACAACTAATTCAAGCATGCAGACAAAAATAACTCTGATTGTCTTGCTAGGGTGGGCAAGTGGGAAAGGAAGAGTTGAAGTTTCACCTATATTGGTAGACCTCCTCATTGGTGAAGACTACACTGAAATTGATAAATAGTGTTGGGTGATAATTAGTTTTGTTCCCTGTTTTTACCCCCAACACTATTTTTCAACTTACGTGTAAATAGTGTAAGGGCACTTAACTCCCACTATCAAACTCTGACCTTTCCTTGGAAAACTCTAACATTAAATGTTTTTTGGGGGGTCTAGAGGACTGTTTCGGGCTTGTTCCTGGCGTTGTTCCCCCGGCAGTAAAAGAACGGCCGCTGTTAGAAATTTAAAATTTAAAATTTAAAAATAAATAAAATCTTTAAAATCTTAAAATTTAAAAATAAAATGAACAAAAAAAAATATTTTTTTTTAAAAAGAAATATTTTATATGACTTGGCAGTCCCTCTGCCACGTCATGCCAGCTGCTGCGGCGCAATTCCAGACAGTTCTAGAGTCTGGAAATCCTGGAGAACTAGCAACCCTCCACAGGGGCTGAAAACCATGTAATGTTTCTGCCTCCCGCCGTCAAAATTTTTACTATAGAGCTAAAATAGTGTTAGAATGGGTAAAGAATGTTCTAACACTAACCTTGCAAACTACAATTAATGTTATCGGTGACAATTAGTGTAGCCAACACTATTTACCAATTTTAGTGTAGTGAATTATGTGACTTTTTTTAATTGTTTCCCTCTCCACCCACCGGGTCCAGGTGAAAGTGTAATGCCTATTTTTTCCTGTAGCACCCGCTGTGCAATTCCCCCGATACGCAATGCATGCCCTAAGACTTATAAAGCTCCCTTCCCAGGTTCCAACCAAAAGAGGTTCTGTCGTTATGTGAAGCAGGCAAGGTCAATTGGCTAAAGACATCATTCTAGTTGATGCCTTGACGAAGCACTCGGTCAACGAAAGAATGCATACGTAACTTACGGCAATCATGTCATCATTCGGACAGAAATCTCGGTGATCAAAAAGGTGGTGTGTTTTTGCGGAAATCCAGTCCTGGCCACTGCTCCGAATCCATGCATGCATGATCGATGATGCAAATCAGTCCAAAAGTATACTCGAATTTGTAGTACTACGGTTGTGAATGATGTGCACTTCAATCATTGGAAAAGTCAATCAGCTAACCTTCATTTGTGCAAATATTTCATTTGCCGAAACAATGGATCGAAACTGTGCTGCCTTAGCCAGATGGATGAGTAAATGTTCAACACACTGATCGTGGGAATGCGGGTTGATTCTTCCCGTGCTGCAACCATCAGCGAATAAAGGCAAGGCCGGTAAACAGATTCGGATCGTTGGTACAATCGAAGCAAGCAGTTCTGATCACATCAGGTGCCGAATGGAGGTTTTATATACGCTGCGGATCCCCATGTATGTGCAGGGGAACCGCGAACAATTAATTGGTATATACATGAATCGTGGCGCATTACTTGGCCTAGACTAGAAGCGACCTTGACAACTGTCTGAAGAGGTTGAATGGGTATGATTATTAAGCACCGACTAGTAAGAACGAGGATATCAATTGATCAATGAATCCATGGATCCGTGAATCCCAGATTGGGTAGCTAGCTAGCACACATTGGCAATCTGTGCAACAAGGGCATGCAGCAAAGAGTTTTTCCCGTCCGCCAGTCGTCTCTTTCGCAGCCGTTCTGCGATGATGAACGAAAGCTCCAGCGCCTGCGACGCGTTCAGCCTCGGGTCGCAGTGCGTGTGGTACCGCGAGCTCAAATCCTCAAAGCTCACATTGTTCCCTCCACCAACACATTCCGTCACATCCTGTCCCGTCATTTCCAAATGCACCCCTCCAGCATGGGAGCCTTCCTGCTCATGCACGTCGAAGAACGCCTTCACCTCTTCCAAAATAGCGTCAAACGGTCGCGTCTTCGTCCCCGACACCGGTGCCTTGATGGTGTTCCCGTGCATGGGATCACTCACCCACGTCACCACGCACCCCGCCTGCCGCACCGCGCGTACCAGCGCCGGCAGCTTCTCCCTTAGCTTGGCTGCGCCCATTCGCACAATCACGGTGACGCGTCCCGGCTTGTTGGCGGGGTTAATCGTCTCGCAAAGCGTCACCAAGTCTTCGGGTTTCATCTTGTCGCTCACTTTCACGCCGAGTGGGTTGGCCACTCCACGAAGAAACTCGATGTGGGCGCCGTCGAGTTGACGGGTGCGCTCCCCGATCCACACCATGTGCGCAGAGCAGTCGTACCACTGTCCCGTGGTGGAGTCGATGCGCGTGAAGGCTTGCTCGTAAGGGAGTAAAAGGCATTCGTGGGAAGTGTAAAACTCGGTGGTGGTCATCACGGGATGCTCCAGGGTCAAGCCGCACGCGGCCATGAAGCCCAAAGCGTCGTCCACGCGGTGCGCGAGCTCACGGTAATTCTCACCCTGCTCGCTGTTCGCGGCAAAGTCGAGGTTCCAGTGCGTGACGCGCTGCATGGCCGCGAAGCCGCCCGTGGCGAAAGCGCGAAGGAGATTGAGAGTGGCGGCGGCCTGGCTGTACGCGCGCACCATTAGAGCTGGGTCGGGGATGCGAGCCGCCAGAGTGGGGAGATCTTGGTTGATGATGTCACCGCGGTAGCTGGGAAGCTCCATGCCGTTCACGGTCTCGGTATCCGCGGAACGCGGCTTGGCAAATTGCCCGGCCATTCTTCCAACCTGCACAAACACAAAAGTACAATATTAGCATCCATGTTTTAGAAAATTGAAATCGTGACAACACCCGTGTTTCCAGATCCGCAGAATGAACTGAAAGCGATATATTCCAACAGTCAAACTCGAATTCTGGTGATTTGAGATCCATGTCTAAGAATATTGAAATCGCGACAACGCCCATGTGTCCAGATCCAGAGAATGAAAGCAATATATTCGAACAGTCAAACTCGACAATTGGTGATCGAGGATGGTGCAATTTTATTACCTTGACTACTGGCATTTGGCCGCCGAACATGAGCACCGCGCCCATCTGCAACAAGACGCGGAACGTGTCCCTGATGTTCACGGCGTTGAATTCCTTGAAGCTCTCGGCACAATCTCCCCCTTGCAGCAAGAAGGCCTTTCCCATAGCTGCATCAGCAAGCTTCTCCTCCAAGCTCCTGGCTTCTCCGGCGAATACCAGGGGCGGCAAGTTTGCAAGCGTCCGTTCCACCTCGGCCAGCTTCTCGAGATCAGGGTAGTTTGGCTGCTGGAGCGCCACCTTCGTCTTCCAGCTTTCAGGAGACCAGTCACTTGCCTTCTCTCCTTCTGCCATTGATCACCATATCCACGTCAATCCGGGATCCAGATATTGTAAAAGATTTCATGTTTCATAAATTCATTCAATCACAAGTAGAATTACATCAATTCCAATCAATCGACCCGTTCGATCCCAAGTTATTACCTAGTTCTGCGCTCTTGAGTACTGTTTTCACGGCGCTCTTGATGGCGGCATTCAGAGGCTCCGCAGCGTGAACCGCTCTTGCAACGCCATTTTTGCGACGTAGAGTTCGCGGCTGTCTCAATTCCGGCAATTTGATGGAGGCGGTCTCCCCCGAGAACGCCCCACCTCTACTCCCCAACGGTGCGCTTTCCGTCCGTGGCGCAACAACCAGAGAGCGACTCACAAGGGCGGCCATTGTTGTTCTACTCTTGCAGACTTGAGCTCGAATCTCAATCTTTCTTTCTCACTGCGTTCATGCATACCAACGCCGATTTCACTGTCAGTATATGGGTTCCACCTCCTGATCGTCCCCCATACATTTCTTGCCTCTAATTCAATGATAGTCACTCACCCATGCGTTTGGCGTCGGAATCATTAACTAACACGTTAGACAGAATTTCCTCGAATGAAACGGGACGCTAACAACGGTTAGCTAGTCGGTTCAAGAACTTCAAGCCTGTACATGTCACCCCATTCATCTGCATAACCTAATATGAATCAATCCAAAGTACTAAAAACTTGTTAGCTTACCCTGTTGATGGGATCACTTCGCACTTCAATTCTGCAGTACTTAGTTCACCGACGACTTCCACAAGCTACGACAATATTGAAAACTCGATCGGCAAGGAACAAACTGATCGATCAATCCGAAGCTGGGCAATCAAGTTAAGTGGCGATGCAAGGTGGGCAGAATCGATAATCCTGCTGCTGCTACTGAAGCCATGTGAGTCGGGTGGATTTATATATGGCCCCCCTCCATCTATGGGTGTTGAAAAGTTCAGTTAAAACATGTGTGCTTCAATTCTTCACTCGGCGACTGCGGGTAGACCCGTGGCGGCTGCGAAGGATTCGAACTAGTCAAGGAATGGTTTCTCCCTCAAGACCTTTAGGACCTTTCTTCCACCCGAGTCACTCTTCGTATGTTGTAGACTTCCATCCCCAAAGGCCAGTCAAAAAGCAGTCAAACATGGAGCCCTAGCCCGGAAGCCTGTGGGAGTGGTGGCCCGCTTTGGTGCCCCCACTGAACAGTAGCTCCCTGCCTCTCTTGCCTCCCTCCTTCCTTGGTTTGGGGTTGACCGGCAGTTTTCGGCAGCCATGGGAGATTCGGTCTAACTTGCAAGGACGCGGCCCCATGACCAAGGTCATCATCAAAAGGCATGGATTATTGGACCAATAGGTGTATTCTTTGTTTTTACAGTGAACGGTCAAGTCATCCAACGGCCATTTTTCGGTCTCATCGTCCTACAATCCTTAACCCCTAAAAGGTCCAAGACCCTTTTTTTCCATCAAAAATCATTCAAAACTACCATTTCTATTGCAAAGAACAAATTTATTTTTTTATAAATTTTGCTTATCTAACCGTAGTATCTTGCACTAGACTAATATAAGAATGCATGGAAATTTTTTTTATAAAATTTGACAACGTAGATTGCTAAATATTTGCACTTAAACTGAAAGAAAACAAGCTTTTTTACACCTTGCTCGACTAGATTCTTTGTCTTTAAATCTTTTTAACTTAAATTTTTTGTACTACTAATTTTGATTTTCTACTTTTTATGGTGAATAATTGAGCTGGAAATCTAAGAAAAAATTTCAACGAAAAAATACTTAATATTCATTCATTAAAAATTTATCAAATAGAAGTAAGTTCAAGATTGAAGGAAAAACTAAACCATTAATAGCTCTAAGATGGAATCAAAAAGCAATTAGGTAGGAGGTTTGAACTACGTTCGGGCATTTAGAACTATCCACCCCAAAATATACACAATTAGTACATGTTGCTTTTTCATAGCCTTCAATGATGTACAAACTGTGTACATGTAGGAGGTGGTTAGTTTTGAGCCATATACCACTTCAACTTCAAAATTTCATAACTAATTTTAAAAAGCTCCAAAAAATATAAAACGGCTTGGATTAGATGCCAATTCCACTTCTCTTTCAAGGAAAATTTGTTGAACAATATTTCAAGAAGTTTCACTTCTCCAAAATTCAATTCTAGCCCTTAGGTGGGCGACTTATAGACCTACTACCTTAATCCCAACGGTGAGATTATTCTAGCAAGAAAACTTAACTATATCTAACAATTATTTTTCTTAAATTGTAAAAACTGCATTCAAAAATAAATTCTATAAGATATTTTTTTCAAAGATGCTTAGATTGCCCAAAAACAAAATTGTCCATAATTTTCTCATCACTAGTCCAAATAGAATGAATCAAAGCTTCAAATGTAGACAAAAATATAATCTTGGAGAAAAAATTAAAATTAAAAAAATTCAATTTTTTGTGGCTTTTTTGGAATTACCCATTGAGCTAGTTTTTGGACTTAGGGTGGCATAACTTTTGCTCCCAGGCACTAATTGAAAAAGATAATTATATTTCCAAGAAGTTAACATGATTTCCTATCTTCAAAAAAAGTCTAAAAAAATCACGTTAAAAATTGAAATCACACAAGCCTACCTAAAATTCCAAAAGTCCCCCGTAAAAACTTTGAGACTTTAGGAGTTAAACAACATTGAGGCCAAAAAACATCTAATGGATGACTACTATAGAAACAAAGAATATACCAACTGGTCTAATAATGAGAGCATTTCGATGACTACCTTGGTCATGGGGAACTGTGTTCTTCAAGGGCTAAGTTATTGGCTTTGATGAATTTTTGAAATTTTGGACTTTTGGGAAGTAATAGTCTAGTTGTTGGGTGGAAAGGTGGGTGGCAAATTTCAATCGCAAATTGAATGTTACAAAGAAAAATCAATTCCTTTTCTTCAAATTCATTTACTAACTTGTGCAACAAAATAATTGTATTGTTTCAAGCACCACAAAGAATAGTTGAGTGGTTCTACATGCTCTATGTATTACAAAAATAATTGTATTGACTCTATTAAAATTTTCAAAAGGAATTCATTTTTATTGTGAAGTGTGAGTAGAAAAACAAGGTGAATTTAAAATTAAAAAAAGAGTCATCCTTGTTTTCATCTTTTTAACTGCACATCTCTTAATGAAAGAGTATACTATTCACTAGTGTTATATCTATGAAACATCACATGTGATATGCTCCAAAGTAAAAAATTGTGTTTTACAACACATTTGAGGCCCCTAGAGTAATAATTTTGTAATCTATAAGTAATGATAAAAAATTATGAATCATAAGTTGTATTTATACAATTCACTCTCATTAGTTTTAAAACCTAAATTTGAAGTCTCTCTCCAAAAGACATTCCCCTTATTGTTTCTCAAAAAAATTTAATTATTAAATTAAAAAACAAGTTAAGTCTAAGTGTTTAACCTTTTGAGGACCAAGAGTGGTCCAAGTTTTCAAAATTGTGAAAATGTATTATAATATCCTATATTAGGGTCATATTTGTTTTAAAATAACTCAAAATATAATTAAATGTGGCATCTAATGATATTTTTTTAGAATAGAAATGTAGCATAATTGAATAGTGTAGAAAATATTAATAAAAATAATATTTATCCTCAAAAAATAAAAAATCAAAGTAATAAGTACTTGATTTAAATTTTAGATAAACTAGTACTCAAACCAATATAATATTTATGAAAAAAAATTCAACCAAAAAAGAAAAAAATTTGTATGCACTTTAGGAGTGTGAGCCCATAAGCCTAGAATACTACACACCTATGTTATAGGTGTATAAATATAGAAATCATTTATGATTATAAAAATAAAAAAAAAATAAAAAAAAATATATATATATTACAAATACCCATATTATAGGTGTTTATAATATATACACCATCTATAGTGTGTGGTATCTATATTATGAGTACCTATATTGTAAGCTCAATATTCACAAGCTCGCATTTTTGGGCTCACATACTAGCACCGTTGTTAGATAAACTAATACTCAAACCAATATTTGTCAATAAAATTTAAAGCCAAAAAATTGAAATTTCCTTCTAAAATTGATTGTAGATTGAATATTTGTGAATTTAACAAAAAAAATTCCTTTAAGTTCAAAATGTTAAGTTCTAATCATAGAAGGTTTTTATTTTACTTTTTTTATTCCAGTCATTTTTGAAGGGTCAATTTTTCAACTGAAAAAAAAATTATTCTGTTGGCTAGACTTTTAAGTACACTTTGGATTAGAGAATATTTGACAAAGCAAAGTCTTCAAAATCTATACCATACTAATGTTAAGAACCAACACAAGAATCTTAAAAATAAATTGATGGATGAAAAAAATGCATTTTTTTGCGCTTGGAAATTGTTTTCTATCATCCATTGTTCAGAATTTGAACACTTAGTCCCAAGGAGGTCAAGGTGTCCAAATAAAGGATAATGAACAAAAAAATGATTCAGACCACATGAATTTGATAATTGTTTGACATTTTTATTGGATGAGTTTTATAATTCTTTGTTACAAATATTTATAAATTTAGAATAGAAATATCCTATGTATTTTTTGGCTATAATAGTATCATTAGATTAAAAATTGAAGTGCAAGTGACAATAAAACCTACATTTCTTATCAAAATCATAATTTTGCATTTCAAACTTGCTTCAAATCAAATATTCATTAATAAAAAATTTAAGTAATATTAATTTAAATTTCTAAAAGTATATAAAATATTAGTGATAATACATGACATATCTAAACTTGTACGTGTAATATATGGTTATTAATAGACAAATTTTATTCAAACATTGTTAACTCCACTTGGAGTCTTAAAGATCGTGTTTCTGCTCCAAGAATTTGTCCACCATATGGAAACATGCAAAACTTCTTGCCCCTCTGTTGGAACATAATTTGAATTGCAATTTTTTGAGCAATGCATTTCTTCTTTCTTTCTTATTTTTTCTCTTCCTTTTTATTAACCTCTAACGTTTCGTCATGTTGAGAGATCCAAAACTACTTCAAAATACTAGTCTCTAAAGCAAGGCTAAAATCTTCATCTATATATATTTTTAAACAAATCCAACCCTATGATCCTTTAATTAACTTGTAAAAATACACCCTTCTAAAATTTAAGAATAAAAAACCTTACCAATTGCAAGATCATGATACTTGGATTTCAAAAAGAAGTATTTTCAATTCTTCCCAAATGGTTAAATTAATCTTTCAAACATTTTACACAAAAATGTGTAGATTCTACAACTTGCAACTCTCTATAATATGTCAAAGAAATAAGTTGGGAATACATATAAATCAAATAAAATTTTAAACTTTGTATTCATACCTGAAAAAAATAATAAGTACAAAAACATAAAGAATGATTTAAAATACTAAATTATTAAGAGTTTAGTTATGGAACTGAAAAATGCCAATCCTAGTGGTTGTAAATAATGTTGTAATAAAAAATCTCCATCCTATAGTTTTATTTTTTTCCAAAAATATTGAAAATTGAGTTAACCCCTAAAGGCCCAAGGCCATTTTTATGTGAAAAAATACTCAAAATTGCCCCTTTTGAATTATGTAGAAAGTAGAGGATTTGTCGCATTCATTGAAATTTTCAACAAAATATTTTCTTTTTGTAAATATAACCTTAGAATCTTGTAGTAGACTTGTATAAGAAGTAGTAAAAGTTTTGTGACATTTGACCGTAGGAATTCAAAGATATAAGCATTTGCAAGGAATTTTTTTTCATTGTATCCCTCCAAAAAAAGATGTGGAGCACATCCAATTTTTTTTGCAAAGCAACAATGTCCAAAATTTCACAATGCACAACATAATTTTCAAGCACATTTACCACCACATACTTTTGAAACTTAGAAATCCAAATATTGGATTGAAAGATATACTAATGCTTTGTAAAATCACAAAAAAAATTGAAAAAAAATAAATCTTTTACTTTCTATAGAATTTAGAAGGGCTATGTGAATAATGTAAAGGCTAAGGCTTTGGGCAAGCTTTGGAAAATGGATTCACCTCCGTTCCCGGTCTGATCATGGCATGTTCTTTCTATTGGGAATTCTGAGCTTGAACTCCTTCATCCACCTTCCTTCAAGGCATCCACACGGTGGACGTACAAAGAAGGGGCACCATGTGCGGTATGCCATATGAGGTAATTTTGTTGCTTAAAAATTAAAGTATAATTCTTTTAATTTAAATCCATTGAGACGCCTTGCATAGCTCTAGAAGTAGTTATAACTTGTTTTGAGTAACAAGTGAGAAGAAAAGCTCTTTATATACATATGGGGTGGTAGGAGGCAAAACAATTTATGTGAAATATGCAAATTATAATTAGTAGGAGCTCAACCACTCACAATTAAATTCAAAGTAGGATTTGTGCTTGAAGTAAAATTTTGACCTCATTAGACATAATAGAATAATATTTTGCAAAATAACTTTGAAGTTAAAGAAGTTGGAAAATTAAAATTACTTTCATCTCCAAAAATCTGTTTGAGATTTCAGTCTCCAATTCAAAGTTATGAATAAATTTCTGAAAAGGGTTGGAAGGGAATTTGTTTTTTACATTTTCAAACGTCTTCTCTGAATTTTGTCCATAATTTTTTATTGGAGGATTGAAATCTCAAACGGATTTAAGGAGATGAAATTTATTTTAATTTCCCAACTTCTTTTACTTCAAAGTTAAAATTAATAAATTATTCTATTATTCCTAAACGAAGTTTGAAATTCTACTTCAAACACAATTCTTAAGTTTTGACAATGAGCGCTCAAGCTTTCATCTTCAAATTATCCCATATCTTTTGAGGATTCATGATAAACAATGAATTTTATTATAAATACAACTCTCTTCCAAAGCTTCTCACCAATGCCTATGAAGCAATTTCTATGTTTTGCCAAGTAAAATTTTCTCAATGTCAAATGATATTGGTATTTCTCATTTATTTGTAGACTTATTCCTCGGGTCCTTGAAATTTTGCCATGAGACCATGGCATGAAATCCCAAGTTCTTTAATATAATGGAGTTGGCCAATGGTCCCAACTCTTTACCCGTTGCGTACCTTAGCCTTCGTCTTTCTGACCAACGCAACCTATGCATTTGCCCCTGGCTTTAGTCAACCAAATATTAGCAGCCCAGCCTGACCCTCAAATGAAAATTTGCCTAAAATACCCCATAACTTCTTCACCCAACATCAGATTGAAACAAAATTATATATCCATGAAGCTCTTGCAAAACTAAACATTCACAAGAAGTTTCAAAAATATTAGGAAAAAATTCAGCTTATAGGTACCTTCCCAAATTCCAAATTGTCCCCCAAAGGAACAATAGGTCTTTAGGGGTTAAATAAAGGACTTCAAAGTTTATTATAGAGTAGAGATTCTATAACTGCCCACATATTAAAACTCCTCACAAATTTCATCTCATTAATAAAAATAGAATGATTCAAAAGCTTTCTACCGCTACGAGCTTTTGAATCATTCTATTTTGATATAAATATAGAAAACTAATTTCCAAATTTTTATTTCTTAGAAATGTATTTTCTTAAGAATTGCCCATGCTATCTAGATTCCAAAAAGAACCACATATCATACAATAATTTATTAACCATGTCAACAATCAAAAGTTATGAGAATTGTTGCACATTAAAGCTACTCCTTGACTATATATTTTGTGAAAATTTCAAAGAAAAAAATTGAAAATTCCATTCATAAATGGATGACCCAAAACACTATATTGCCAAAAAATTCTACTCGGTCCTTCAAAGGTTGTCCTTCCCTTGCTAATTGGCAATCTCCAATTCCAAGTACAAAGTCAAAATTTTACATTGTCATGTAAATAACCAAAATGGTGTGATTGTGAGGTTCAATCCACTCCAACCCAACCTTATTGTACAATGTGAATACAGTTGTAGATAGGATTCAAAATGCAAGAGTCGATGCCATAATCTTTGTCCAAAGGACATAGACTATAAATTTCCATGTTTTGCCCTATGGCTGAGTATATGTATTAGATAACTAATGAATTGTGCTAGCGGCAAATAGGTTATTGCCAATGGGACAGTGCCACGTTAGCACTGAAAAGTCAACAAGCGGTTGTGGATTGGTTCTCCCTGCCCTAATAACTTTTAACTTTTGTCGACATATCCATCACTGGCGGACCCATATAAAAAGCAGACTCATTCAGCATGGCAGGTTCAAGGCATATGCCGGGTAGTCGACGTGAACTGAGCGCTTTCAAAACAGACGTGCCCATGCACAAAGTGGTTTCCGATGTCAAAAGAAAGTGCGCCTTCCGAATTGCAGCGTCAAAAAAATTGCACTGTAGTGAGCCCACAACGGCACCACCGCCTTGACACGACACAGTGTCACAGTTTGAGTTCAGCCACTGCTCCCTGCTCAGTGCTCCCTGCTCAGTGCTCCCTGCAACAGGAGCAGCAGGTACAAAACTGGATGCGGGAAAGGTTCCATTAATGCTTGTGAGAACTGTCATAGATTCAGATCGTATATCTTAAAACTTACAGCAAGCAGGCTTCAGACACTACGGTACGCTACTCGATCATTGCTGCAGGCTGGGCAAGACAGGGTCAATCAGGAACGTTTCAATATACGCTTAAGTACTTACAACGGTCACATATCATTTGGGCCCAACTACAGTACGCGCGATCGATACCTGACCTCAAGTAAAAGAAAGAGCTGTTGGCTACAGTCGACTGTCAAGCCCTCGTAAAGTATTAAAAGGGACCAAGGAATCATCACACTTGGCTTTGTTTTTCTCTGCAGGGTTTCCGTGCGCACCAGTCCTATCATGCTTCCCCCTTATTTTACACTTAATTACTTCTCATATTCGTGTATCATAGAAGAGTGTCATGAAGAGCTTCCTGTCCTCCTATCCAGACAGAAAAAAAACTAAAGCACCTTCACATGAACAATATTAAACCGAATTCATGAAAAAACTCCTAGAATTAAGACTATTAACACCGACTCCCTGAGAGTCGAATTGGTTTCAACTAAGTGGTTTTTTTACAGGTAAATGACCTTTCTGCACTAGGAGTTGTCTTCTTCACGAGATTCATAGGAAGAGTGACAGGGAAGATGCGATGTATTTCACAGCTACTAATATTTCTTTTAGCCTATCTTCGTACTATCCTCATACTACCCACTTGGACGCTCACCGAACTGAATGCTCCAGCATACACAAGGACGTTATTGGTCCTCGTTGAAGTACGAGCCGCTGCTGATCGACGATGCCAACTCACAGTTGAATTGTTGTGGAAACAGTCATGTGTAAACAATCAATCCCTTCGGCAAAACAAGGCGAGAGGAGCATCCCAGAACATTGGTTTAAGTTACTTGAACTTTGTTGGGATGCCAGACTACTAAACTTGGTAAAGAAAGAGTCTTTTCTGTATCCTTTTGGAGCTAGGGGACCTTGCTCTGCAAACTGGCACTGAACTCGCAGACCGGGTTGCTGCTTTCCGTCGGAGTGCCACAGAAATTTCATCTTCATTACATCCTGTACCTGCATAACCAACAACCATAGAATTCAGTGAAGCAACAAATTCTAGAGCCTGCAGTTTTCCGGGATGTCTTAAAGTTCGAATGTGATAGGACCAGGACTGGGCTATGGCAGATCATGTTTTTTCAGCAACGACGTTCACATCTGCTACCAGGTCTTCAAGAATCCTGACCTGAAGGCATCTTGGAGCACGGACATATATGATTAAACCCTTCAAACCAAATCCATTTTTGAAATTTTGCACATTTTTCCTAATAGATTTGCTAATATCTTTGAACAATTACGTTATTTACCTCAATTTCATCAAATTAATCATTAGAGAAGGTCATTTTTTAAAGATTTAAACATTAACATGGATGAATGGGAATTTTTTTGGACAAAACATAACCCTAGAGCACTTTGCTCATCACCCATAATATGGACTGAAGAGCGCTTAGAGGTTAACTCTGAAAGGACAAGACCTATCACCAAGATAGAAACTAAAAAATGATTGGATTTTTTGACCAATAGATGCATTCTTCAATTCTACAGTAACCTTGAGTGTCATCCATCGGCCTTGTTTTTCTGGACTCAGCGTCCTTACAGTGCTCAAGACCGTGTGCTTTTATGTCACTAAACCTTGATCTTTCTAGACAAGTGAGTACAATGCATTCGGAGCATAGACAAACTTAGAAATGGTTGTAAGGAGAATCACGGTGTCTTACTGGAAGGTGATGGAAGCTGATGCGACCTGGCCGGAGCAGAATGGGGGTGCAATTTCGTATACTTGAAGGAGGAACCTTGCTTCAGCCGAGGGGAGTCTTCATCCAAGCTGCTGGTTGTGCCAGCCTCGGATGTTGAAGTCTGGTCTTGGCTCGGGGTGAAAAGGGAGTCCTTGTCGAACTGCTCTTGGTCTGCTTCTTCTTGTATCTTCGATTGAGCTGCGGAGAATCCCTTTCCACCTGAGGGTTGCTTGTCATCTCCATAGTTACGAGGTATGAACTTCGAGACTCTCTCATCCTCCTCAACTGCTTTTACTGCAACACGAGCAAGTCGAAAATCAAGAGTCAGTCTCTTCACATTTTGAACACTTCAAGTCATCAGAATAAATTTGATGGCATGCACATTCATTAATCTGGGTAGACGGTGTCAACACTGCACACATGCATGTTTGACTCACATTGATTGAAGAATCCATTCCTCCCGAGTGAACCAGACCCAACCAACAGCAGGGTTGTCATTTCAGTGTCCCGCTTGGAAGCAAAATCGAGATTCTCAGTTTCCAAGAGAATACCAGCCAACTGCAAAAAAAATTCAAGAAGTGAATAGACTGCAAGTCGTGCACCAGAACGACCATCTCGATCGAAAATTGTTCAACAGAGAGCTAAGAAAACCCTGACAGAGGCAGTGTTGCGCACGAGAGTCACGTTGCAGATTCTACTCTAAAATCTTGTAAAAATCAACGCGTGAAAGCTTATGAGGAAATGAATTATTATGACTCAGAACTAAGTGCCACCAACGTTAGGTCGTAGTCGATTCTTACCAAGAGCGTCTTCATGTAGCGTGCTTCCAACAAGCACTGAGCTTCTGCCAGCAGCTTCTCCCCTAAAAGGGTGCACACTGAACCTACCTACTCAGGCAAAAGTAAATTTCTTAGTGAAGTGCTGAGCAAACATTAGTATAATCTCGAAAACTGGAATAACAAGACAGATTCAAAATACAGACTCTTGGCAAGAGACAATTCGAGCAAACTGGCACTTCAGTTCACAACCCTAAAAGGAAGTGCGACGGTTTGAGAGACGAAAAGAAGTAGTCTCACCTCATTCCTCGTCACAAGAACATCTTCTCCAATTGCTGAGGTCTTGATGCGCTCAGCCTCACCCAAGCTCGCAATCTCTATCTGCGCAATCAAGGTCAATTGGATTAAGAGTTACCGTAGTGCAAAATCTGAATATGAGGAATGGCGAAGTAGTACGTGAGATTGCGAGGCATCATACCTCATCAGCAAATAATAACGCCCCAGCATCGATGCCACAAGCATCAAATAGCCAAGCAGCATCCTTGTGCTTGTGCATCTGATGTCTGGGTATATCAATCACCGGAATTGCATGCCACGTCTCGCCTGTCACCTTGGGAACAGTATTCTCCAGAAACCACGCATAGCACATCGCTGTCACCATGGAGCTCACTTCTGCGAACGTCCAGCCCACACTGAAATCAGTGAGTCTTTCTGAACATCATCCACCATTGGAATCTCAAATTGGCAAATTTGAAAAGCAAACATTCAGAGTCACAGAAGGGAAGACAATGTACCAATGTCTGTCCCCGAGCGTATGACATGGAATCGATCGGTGTTTCCTTTCTCCGATCCCCGGAGGATGCACTTCCTTTGAGTTTTCAAAAACCTGTTAAAGTGCTGAACTTCCCTGCATTTGAAGACAAACTTCAGAGACGAATTGCAGAGAGACGCAACATCGATAGAGAGATTTTGATCCCCTTGCAAGGGTGGCGGCAAGCGACTATCCCATTCCATCTCTTCCACAGATGGGAACCGATTACTCCCACCGATGCTTCTCATGCTCGGGCTGTCAATGCTTCTGAAACTACCATAGCTTCCCGGGCTGCCAGTACTTCGAAAGCTTCCATGACAATCCTCAAAAATTGGGTCCCTCCTGAAGCTCTGTCCTCCACCACTTGCAATGCTTCGAAAGCTGTGCCCTCCAGCGCTTCGAAAGCTTTGCCCTCCAATATTTCTAAAGCTGTATCCTCCAATGCTTCTGAAGCTGTGCCCTCCGTTGTGCCCTCCGACGCTTCTAAAGCTGTGAACGCCAGTGCCTCCAAAACCCTCCTGATGATTTCGGCAAGTGTCTTCAATTCTGGAACTCTGCGAGCCACCAGGATGAATTCTGCTTACTCTGGAACCAGCCAAGTGGCCACGAGCTTGGGAACTTTCTGTTGCACATTGATCATCGTGCAGGCGTGACCTCGGGATATTTAGGGTATCAGGTATACGAACTGCTGTAGAAGCACGGGAAGCGCAGCCCCAAGATGAGACTCTCTTATGCCTGGATTTGGTGCCAGAACCATGCTTCTCATTAATCTTCCCACTCGTCACGAATCGTTCTGACTTGGTGTAGAGAGGACCGCGAGCTTCACTCATGATATTAGCGGTTGGCGAGACGCTACGAGCTCCACCAGAAATAGCAGGCGTAGGGTTTAGAGCTCCCACACCTCGAGGACTGGCCACACATTTGCCTGTCATCTTCTTTGCGGACCTTGAACCCCACCTCCATTTGAAAAGCCATCGAGAGCCTCTCGTCCGAATTGAATGCCCCTGCAATGCTGCAGCGTTACCTTCTTGACTTCGAGCACTCGGTTGTCTGCTGCTGTCAGGTGTTGCAAAGCAGTTGTTGCTATCCACCTGCACACACTCTGAGTGAATGGTTGGCATGTGTTTCGTCTTTTTGTCGAAATCTTGGTCAGACCGCACCCCATGATTCCGCAATTCTGGAATCTGTGACTCCCACCTCTGAAACAACTTTTGGTATTGTGAAGCAATGGGCTTGTTCACTGCTTTGGAACTTTTATCCTTTGAGAGTTTGGCAAATCCTCTGGAGCTAATATTCCGCTTGCCTGCAATCGGATCAGACTGTCAGTGCTTTGGCAAACTAATACAATCATCACCACCCAACGAGATTGCCTACTACAAAAGTCACTATGACCCTTCGCATTGTTCCTGCAATTGGGCAAGACAGGAGGTTCAGAAAGCACAGAAGTTCGTAGAATGCAATCGTATTCATTCTTAGACATCCCAAGCATACCTGCTTTTGTGTCGACGTTGGCCCCAACGCGCGACCTAATTCCAGAGAGCTTCAATTTCCGCAACAGCTTCGAGGCGCGAGACTCTTTGGAGCTCTTCAATGCACGAAGAAACTCTATTCGGCTAGAGCAAGGCGACGTTGGCAACGAATGCGGTGCTCGGCTCACATTCACCCCAAGAGAGGCACAAGATCGAGCTTCTCGACATGACCCACCCAAGACGGGCTCCTTGCTCAACCGACTGAAGGGGTGCGTTCTCGAGTTTCCAGTTTTCAGCTGGGCCAAGCGGTTGGTGTTTCCGGGGAATAAAATCTCGTTTTTCAAAGTGTGGATGACTCCGTCTCTTCCGGGGGGTAGTGGCAGAACATGAGGAGGATTGCTCATGATCGTCTCCTCGAGTACACAACCTTGACACAAAGAACGAGAGGACTGATTGGCACTTCGTCTGGAAGAAAGAATGCTGGCTTCGTCAACTCGCAGGATTGCAGAACCCTCAAGGGATCGTTGCCTGTGAAAGCTCTCCACGGATTGCACTCTCGCAGGATTTCCCTGACCTAGAAGACGTTCTTCACTCACACTGGCTTGGGATTCATGCTTGAGAGCTGCAGCGGGAAGATTCACATTGGTTGCTTTCATTTGACATTCAACCACAGGGCGAGCATCTGCAGCAATGAAAGGGGTTTTCTCCGGGGGGTGGGGGGCATCCATGGTGGTATCACTGTCTCCGCTACCTGCTAACCCCAAGGACGTTAAATTCGTTTCGTTTCTGGGAAATCTGGGAAGTTCCACGGGTTTGTTTCCTAGAGGGTTTTGTTCCGTCCAGAACCCTGCGAAGTCTGATACCCGTTGCGGTTGTGGTTTCGGCTCAATTCCGGCCGCCACCGAGCCTGGCACCTGCAAGGGGATGGAAGCAATTTCACAGGAAACTCTGTCAAGAGCTGGCTCTTCAACGATAACATACGAATTTCGTCAAAACTGCAGCGATTCAAGGGCTCCCCAGGCCGAAGAAACTATGCAAAGCTAAACCATCACCCGCGGAAACAGCATAAGTTTCACACAAGCATCTCCCTAGCTATCCATTGCTTTCAGGGAGAGCTGCAGGCTGTAGAATGCGTGGGCAATAAGAGCCGGCGGGGGCCCAAACCTAGAACTTCGGTGGCAATTCAAATATGGCCGCGCAATTCCAGACAATTCTGCGCTACATTAGACCGTTTACTGCATGTTCAAAAGGTGTGATCAAGTCCATATTGAAAGCAATGGATTCAAAGAAAACTCTAAAAGCGCTTGCACTCACCTGTTGATCCATCTCGTAGATGAAAGCTGGATAAAATCCCCACAAACCATGAGTACCGCTAGTGCGCTAATACTGCCATGACAGCCCGGCTTCAGTCCTTCCCCTTCAATTCTTCACGAAGACTTGAGTCACATCTTGAAATTCTTAAAAGCCCAATCCACAGAGTGATACTCCAATTTCGCAGGCCCCCCGCGCGGGGACATGCATCAGTCCCTTTGCCTAGCGAAAGAGGAGGACCCCAATCTGGGGTCAGGTGCTCAGAACTCGAGCCTCAAGAGTACCTCCCCAGCTCACATTTTCATGAAAAAACGACAACACCACCTAAAAGAATCCACGCTTCAACACGGAACACGGCGGCTCACTCTCCATCCCAGGAGTAAGCTACAGTTGCCTTAAGTGCCTCTCGGCTTGCAATGAGCCCTTGCAATCTCAACATCATTTAATCACAGCTATGGACGGACGATGACTAAATCAACCTCAAATCTACGTCTGGCATTTCTACGGAGTGCATTCACGTACAGAAATTCTCCCACACATGGCAAGAACAAAATTGGAGAAGGACGACAACTGGGCGAAACGACGGGAAGCACGGGCCAAACAACCCGGGCCAAACAACACTCCCAAATCGCAAGCTGTGCAGGAGGAAACCTGGCAGCCACAAGCGAGATTACTCTGCACTGGTCAGAGGATACTAATTATGGTGTCAGAGACAACTTATGTCACATACAAGCATGATCAACACCATGCTCAGGCTCTGACAAGCGTTGGCGGGGTCGTCGTCGTCTCTGCCAGGGAGACTGACGGGAAGCTTAAATTGCAACGACATAGCTCATCTCTCTCTTTCATCGCCAAATTTCACCACCGTCACACACACTCACACAACAAAAAAAAGTACAACAGCCCTTGCAAACTCTCAATCAAGTACGTTACTGTTTTGGTTCCTACCCAAGAAAAAAACAGAAAAAAAACTGGCAGGTGCACAACAACATCCTACTTAACGCCTCACGGGACGCTTCACGAGGGGATTTCATGCACTTGAGAAACGGCCTTGGTTGGTCTAGCCAGGAGACTGCGGGCGGAGCTCTATCTTGGAAGGGGCAGATTCGGCTTGACTTCAATTCGTTTGGCTTAATTTGGTGGAGGCGGACTCTCGTAGAATTTTTAAAGGATTTTTAGTGTCATTGCAGTACTTTGGTTTTGTGTTTTCTAAACATTTCTTGGTGCCTGGGGTTAAGTCGTTTCGTCGTTTTTCTTCATTTTTGGATTATTTTGGTGAGATAGTGGCCGGTGGTGGCTACAGGTGGCCTTGTAGAAGTCGGGGACTGAGTGAGTGAGAGCGTGCTTTGTTGCATTGATCTTTGTGCCACAAATTAAAAGTATTTGATGTTATGGAATTTCAATGGGCTACGATGTCTACAGGGAACTTAACTTACTGTAGAGAAAGTTTGTTTCGGAGAGGACGACGGAGGCTGCATGCAGTGGTGATGGGATTTTGGGCTGACTGAGAACTAAAGTTAACTGATGCATAGTTCATGGAAATTTTGATGTGGGCCGGGCTGATCTTTCCTGAAGTAAAATTAGAAGCAAGTTTCTTGCATGATTTGTGGATGGGCGAAGATTGTGTGCTGATCAGTCGGGTCTAAATCGGGGCTTTTCATTTTGGCATCATTAAACCGGACTGCATCAGGAGAATTTTTTTTTTTAAAAAGGACTTAACAATGGCAACATACCATGCAGTTTTTTTGCCAGAAAACTTCAAATAAAAATAAATAAAAATCTTTGATGAAATCGCCATGTTGAAATTTGAAGCACTACTATAACATTTTATATCGCCACTTTGGCACTTTATAAAAAATGGGGAAAAAAAATAAAAACTTGGTCTGAATTTAACCTGTGAATTAACCATGTGAGGAACTAACTTGTGAGTTAACTTGTGACTTATTTAACCCTTAAACCTAAACTTCAAATTATTTCTCTCTACGATGTGCTCTATTTACCCACTATTTATGTAAATTTGTTTCTATGTTTTGAGATGAAAAAAAGTGTCTTTTGTGCGTCAAAAAAATTCAATATTCAAATTCTTTTGTGAAATTTTGAAGTTACTAACAGATGCATGGTCACTTGAATAATTGTACGTGTGGAAAAAATTGGAAGTCATTCAAAGAATTTTCATAAAAATATCAAGTGTCAAATGACTTGTATTGGGTAGTATATTTTATGTATAGGCCTCTTTGAGCGCAAACTCCATTTGATCTTTAAAATTATTTCAATTGAGTTATTTTTAAATTTAGGTTTAAATTCACT
This sequence comes from Antitrichia curtipendula, assembly GCA_951230915.1. Lineage (NCBI taxonomy): Eukaryota > Viridiplantae > Streptophyta > Bryopsida > Hypnales > Leucodontaceae > Antitrichia > Antitrichia curtipendula. The sequence continues at coordinate 26,435,846 of OX579635.1, forward strand.
TTATAAGCCTTAAAAGTTTCTAAATCTGATAAAGTTGTTTTTGCATTTGCAATTTGGATAAGCTTTCCTACATGAAAAGCTTGGCAAGAAGTTGCTTCATCAAAATTTCCTAACATAAACATGATATATCACTATGGTTTCCAACATTGATGTTCTTCATGACAATTCACACACTATGTAAAATTCTCACAATAATTAAATTTCTTTTCAAAAATTCAAAAAAATTATGATGAATAGAAATCAATTAAGAGCGGATCTTTTCAAAATTTCTTGAGGGGGCACTATATGTTATAGTTTTCATATGTGTGCATTTGAAGGATATTTTATGGAGAGTATAATGTTTTCTCTCCAAATTAATGTTATCCTATTGTTACCTAAGTTTCTAAGAGGGTATTTTAGATGGGTGTATTGTTTGTTTAAATTTTTCTTTACTATTTTTTCATATTACTTTTCTAGGTTTAGAGGTTTTAGTTTTCACTCCAAGGTTGTTGATATTGAAAGTTAACAACAAATTAGGAAAAAGCAATGCATCCATGGACAAATGTGGGTAAATTTTTCTACTTTAACAATCATAACAATTTCAAATGTGGGCAATATATTTAGCAATACAACAGCATTGCAGGCTTATGGTAGTATACAATGTACCTACCTACAATAGACCTTTGTAAATATGAAAATTTGAGTATAAGATTTAATGAACCCACTGTATATTGCTAAGCATGGGATTCTAAACATCATAATGACTTCAATGATTTGTAGTACAACAACAATATGGTGGAAAAAATAAAACAACAAAAATATAAAAAATTGCAAAAGTTCACCAAGCAAATGGAATTTTTTTGACACACCAACCATCTCTAAAATTCTAGATCTCATGCCAAAACGCTCTTAGTTTTGTTTTTTGAAAAGACATGCTCTAATAACCTCAAAAAGAATTCAATATGATGTCAGACTTATTTCACATTTATAAGGCATCTTATGTTCACTCTAAAAAAGAGGGTTACTGCCACATTCTATGTTCATTATAACTCCATAAAATTCTAATATTTGCATCCTATATTCAAAGTAATAATAAATCTAATTTTTCTTGAGTATTTTTAGCGCCTCCTATCTTTGGACTCAAGTGTATTTCTAAGACTAATGCCTAATGCCTCCTTTGAGAAAAAATTTGACCCAAGATGTGGAATGCACCCCTTTGTTATGATTTGATTTTTCTTCCAGTTATGTGCTTGAGTGAGTCAAAAGTTATGCTCCTAAAATTTTTTAGGCAAAGCAAACAACTAGTGCAAAATCTTGTCTTCTGCTTTTGGAATTTGGCACTTTCTATTCAACATGATATAGTACGCAATTGCCAAAAAGAAAACTATGTGAAATGCAAAAAACTTACTATAAGAGGAGTTAAAGCCTACTAATCTTGTAAAGCAAGGCCCAAAACAAAGTTTGTCTTTCATCTGCAAATTCTATATCTTTGTAGTTAACATATGCTACCCAAACTTTTAATTTTTTTTCTACACATGTCTATGGTACCCTGGTATAATTTTTTATGGTTGAATTTCAAAAGATGTCTATTCCTCATTTTTGTCCAATGCACTAAAAAAAATGATAGTTTTTGACAATCATTGGTCAAAATGTACCCTAGATGTTTAAAAGTTACTCAAACATAGAATAAGTTTAGAAAGTTGGATGAGCCAACCAAGGTGTTTGTTTCATTTGTTTTGGGCAGTGTAGAAAACAATTTTCACTAGAGTGATGAAGCTATTTACATCCATGGAATAAATGAAACCTGCAATGTGTGGATTAACATTCATCCCAAAGAGTGTACATTCATCCGAGACAAAAGCAATACCATCCTAAGGCTGGGTAGCAATTTAGCAACTTTATCCACTGGAAAAGGAAGTATATCTCACCAAATATCATCCCTATAAACTGAAAATTTGCATTTCTTTTCAACACAAATTTGCTTAAAAAATCCATGGAACCAACCGACTGACCTTTCTAATCTCCCTTCCATTAGATGACAATTATCTAGAGTGGAAACAAGCTTAATCCTTAAAGGATGAGCCGGTTGCCATGGAAATCATTTGTTTTGGTATTGTATCAATTATTGGCTTAAAAGAATGCAAAAGTACTCATTAGGGGTAGTCACAGCCCCTTCGAGAAGCAATTTTCTCGCAGAATACGAATGTGGTGAGAGAAAAGCGGAGCCAATGGGAAGTTGTTGGGCAAGAAGGTGTTGTGACACCCCTTCTGAACGTGAGCACTATAGTTTTCTCGAAGGTTGAGACTAATTCACCGTGATGAATGCGCGTAGGTGGCGCATGCATCGTAGAAGGAGGACTACACTTGGGGGTGAAAAAGAAGACATGTGTCAAAACAAGGTAAAGTGACGTATAAGAGAGTAAAAAATTGTCAGAGAAAACCATTCTCCAACCTATTTCTTCACCTCCGGAGCAAAAGAACGCCATTTCCCTGACCTCAGAGGTTGAGAGATCCGGATTTCACGAAAAAAACACTTATAGCATGGGACACATCCAATCTCCAAGAATTGTCCGCTTCTTGGAGGGTGTGTGACTATTCCTATTGAAAGTCAAAATATTTTAAAAGACCTTCCTTTTTCACACAAAATTGGGAGGATCAATAAGGTTTGGAGGATGAATAGGATAAATTTGGAGGATGAATAGTTGTCCTTCTGTCTTGCATGGAGAGATTCTTTGTCATTCATCGGCCGGAAAACGTCCTCTGCGTCGTTTAAGGTAACAGGTCCAGAAATCACCCACCTAAGAGCTGAAACTGAATTTTGGGAAGGCAAAATTTCTTGAACTATTTTTCAGTAAATTTTACTTGAAAGAAAAGTGGATTTGGCATCTAACCTAAGCCGTTTCATGTTTTTTGGAGCTTTTTGAAATTAGTTATGAAAATTTTGAAGTTGAACTGACATAAGACTCCAAAATAGTCCACCCCTGAAATGTACACTGTTTGTGCATCAGTGAAAAAACAGCATGTCCAAATCGTGTACATTTTATAGGTGGGCGGTTCTTAAATGCCCGAACTATTCCTCGAGTCCTGTTACCTTATGGGCCAACTGAACTTCCATGGCCCCAGGCCGGATTCCTGCATTGGACTGACTCCCCTAATTCAGTTCAGTTCAGAAACATGCCAAAGGAGCCAATTCCAGTTGCTTTGGATCAGTTCCTTGTTATTATTCTCCTCTTTTTGTGAGCACAATATTGAGCTAGACAGGTCTGATTGGAGTCACAGAGGACAAGACAAACTTTGTAATAACTTAAGGGGGGAAAAAGAAAAAAAGGACCTCACTGACTCTGGGACCGAGGACGGTTCCAACTCTTATTTTAAAAGAAAAGAATAAAGATTGAAGTATCAGGCTCTTTTTGACTGATAATGACTGAAGGGGGGAACTCAGCTGCAGGAGGGCAGGGCAGGGCAGGGCAGGGCAGCGATGGAGATACTTTCTGAGTTAGACCACCTATTTCCCTTCAATTCCCATATGGAACCATTTTTTCAAGTACCAAGGATCGGATTTTCTCTATATTTTACTCTACATATAAATTTTATAGATTTTTTCATTAATTTTTTATTCCAATGTTTTCAAATTGCTACCGGATTTTTTCCTCAATTCTACGAGCTAACAATGAACAAACCGGCAGCTCTCCCCAAGCATTGGTACAATGCACAAGTGATTTATGCTTAAGCTCCTTTTGCCATAACATTGTTTGCTAATGAGCTAGGGGCCACTTTTGCATCCTTGAAAAGGGATTCTTATAGTGAACAAATTTGTCTTATTGATGGCTCCTCAACCACCTCCAATCCTTAAATTAACTGATAAGTTTCTATAAGGCATCTAGCAAAGCATGATACCTTCCCAACATCGGGATGATCATTGCTTGGTTATACAATAGGGATAGAGGGATAGTCACACCCTCTTTGAAAACAAAATTTCTATGAAGAATGAGAAGTTCAAGAGTAAAAATAGGAGCCAATAGAAAGTTGTTTTGCATGAAGAAGGTGTGACACCCCTTTCGTATTGTGTTGAGAGATGTAGTAAACCAAATTATGATCAACGGATTTAGGATGAGCGTCAATGAAATGGATCCATTATGAAGCATTGATGCAAATGTTTTCATGATGAGTGTTGATGCAACTAACCTTGAGAATCAATGTAGCTAATTGTGGTGATGCAATTGATTGCGGTAATGAAATAAATTTTGTTGTGGAAGCAACATGTGGTGGGTGAAAGCCACATGAAATTTTTACTCGCTAAATCTTTTTCATGTCTATTATTCACCTCCAAGAGGAGAAGAATGGCCATTTTCAATCTTTAAAGCATGGAACCTCCGCAAATCACGGAGAGGCAATAAGAGAGTGTTACATCTCCATTCTCTAAAGATTTAAAATGGAGTGAAGAAGGTGTAACTATCCTAATGCTATGTATGTTTCTAACATGCACGACAATTGTCTTAGTGGACATTGAATATGTAGGTAGTTTTTTTACATCTAATAGAAATAAACGGGTTTTAGTTGCATATGTTGTAACAATATGAACTTATGCCAAACATCGGCATGTTAAAGTTAAGATTGTTTTCATGTATAGGCTTGTGTATAGGACATAAGAATAAAAATAATTTTTTTATAAAAAATAAATTATATATGCACTTTGATAGTTTGATCTATGCACAAGATACAATAAAAAAGACTAACAATTTTTTTTGTTCACAAGAGAATAAAAAAGAGCAACACAAATTTTACAAGAGGCAATAATATTTTATAATCACTAATAGGATAAATCAAACGGACTTATTATGTGTTGGACTTTGGCACATAGGCAAGAAAAGTGCTCGTATACATAGTAGACGGCCACTTCAATAGCAATGACATCGGTGGCATGTATCAGATATAAAAGAAAAAAGAAAAATTTCAAATAGAAAAATAAAATAAAAATTACTCACTTTGATCTAAGCATTGTAATTAATAAAAATAGGAATACTTTTTTGCACTTTTATATCTTTTGCATGAATCAAAGTCTACAGTACCTATTTATGTTTTAATTTTTTAATATCTAATGCACATGAGTTGAGAATCAAGCCACACTAAATTATTCTATTAATAAGAATGCCAAATAATCAAAGTCTGTTGACCCTATTACGTAGGAATGAAAAAATGATTTCTTCTTCACTTCAAACATTGTAATCTTTCTATCTACACAGTCAAATGTCTTGAATTTTTTTTGCACATAGTCTACCACAAAAATTCAAGAAGTTCAAAAATTTCAATTTTAATTTCAATTTTGTCCAAATGAATGTAGTAATAAATGGTTGTTTTTTATAACTGTATTGAAAAGCACACCTAGTCCTGGAGGGATAATTTTATCAAGAGGTAAAAAAGGCAACAATATTGAAATTGATCTTTCTCAAAAGTTATGTAATAAACTATTGTAATTCAACCAAATCATTAGATGTTTTCCAATTCCTCTGGAGGGTCGTTTCAAGCTGTGAACCAACCATTGTTCTCCATAAAAAAAACTTTAATTTAAAAATTAATTAAAAAAAAACTTTAAAAAACTTTAAAAATATTTACAAAATAATTAAATATGATTTTCTGATGTGGTAGTCATTCTGCTACATCAAACTATTGATTTCGGGTTGATTTGGCGCAGTTCCTACATTCCTAACAATCTGTAAACTTGTAGCCCTTTAGAACCCCAAAATCTCATCTAATGAAGTTTTTTAGTTATTCAAAACTTCAAAAAGTGAATGTACATAAAATTCACTATATTTAACACTAATTTCACTTTAAATTTGTGAAGTGGTATTGTACCTTGGGATACTGTTAACCTTCCTTTTGTATTTGGTCTAAAGATGTTGACTTGGTAATCTACAATTCTCGAGGATTTTTTTTCATCATTTTTTATGAAGTGCCAAAGTGGCAATTTTAAATATTAGAGCGGTGCTCCAAATTTCAAAATTCATTCACATATTGGATAGAGAATATCACATTAGTGCATATTACATATCCATAATTATGTTTTCATCTACAATCTAGCAATTTCATCCAAGTTTTTTTCTTAATTTGAAGTTTTGTGGAAATTTTCCATTCTTTCATTAGATGAAATTCAGCTAGTGTGAGTTCCTCGAGTTCGCCGAATTCCCGGATTGCGAGAACTTGGTCGAGAGATTGCCATGTCAAATAGTTTTTATTTTTTATTTTTTTAATTCACAAATGTTTCATTTTAATTTCATTTAAAAATAAATAAATAAAACTAATTAATTAATTTTAATTTTATTATTTATTCTAACCAACTTTGGTTGATTCACAATATTGGTGACGGGCCTAAAACGACCTTCCAAGGCTCTGATGCCTCCCCAAAACATCTAATGCAATACCATTTTGTTCCAAGGGTGTGGTACTAGGCTCATTACTTTGGTGCAAATGGCCGCCAAATTGCAAAAAAATAAACATTGCGAATTTTATTTGTCTAACCATGTCTAAAGTGGGTACATCCAAAACCACACCCTACCTAAACCATCATTATCACTATGTACACATCTCCCAAATCAATATGTAAGTAAATTGAAGAAATGATTTTAGAATATCTACCAAAAATAACTTTTGCACACGATATCCAAATGTCAAGTTCTTTGGTGTGTTTGGATCCGCCTTTCACTAGCCAATAAGAAAATATGAAAATTAGACCAGTCTAATAATAGTAACTAGGTACAATAGCAAAAAGTGGGGGTTTGAAAGGTACCCACCTTATTTCATGGTAACTAAAAATTTTGAATTACATAGTTGCAATTTATTATGATTTATTTGGTAACATGGTTATATATGGAGATATTTTATAGTAATATATTGATCAAATCCATGCTATAAGATCATTTTTTCAAATAAAACATTCGTCCATTATGTTTGAGGCAATTTTTTATTTTTGATGTATGTACGAGAAAATTGAAAATTATTACATATAATGATTGCATATAATGATTGCATATAATGATTGCAAAACATATGTTTGCTAATTATTAGTGGTGTCTAATGGCGACATTTATATCAAAAATATATATCAGTCCCAAATATGGACTCAATCATAGTTTTATGGATGATTGTATTCACATGAATTTGATTCACTTTTGTGAGTCTATGTACAATAAAAAAATGGATAGAATCATTAATGTGAGAACATTCATTCATCACATAATCTATTTATAGTATATTCCACTCAAATAGTGGCAAATATTATACTTTATTGAAATGATATGGAAATTTCATCCCTATTTTTATCCATTATTTTAATGTCAAGGTAGTTATTGCAATATGAGGTAAAATTATGCAAAACATTTATCCAAAAAATTTGTTAGATGCAAGGGAAAAGGATTTTCAAGAATCAATTGCATTTAGACTAACAATTAAACATTATAATTGGGTAACCAAAAATAATACATTTGGCTTTATTTGCAAGCTACTTGGATTAGTCATAATAGTATATTTGACAATAATTGATTAAAGTCAAAACAATGAAAGCTAAATATTATCATTTTGCAATCCCTTTATGCCCAAATGATCTTGCAGCTACTAAAAAATGATCATTTTTGTTCTTGAAGATTCAAGAAATGGATAGCAACTTCCTTGAAATTCTTAAAGAAATGGTTTGAAATAAAGTTGTTTTTAGTTTTAATCCCAAACACGTTGTCCAACTGAAAGATCATTTTGGGATGGATGGCCAGAGTACTAAATAACTATCATCAATTTTTTATTTGTAGCAATTTTAATTTGCAAGAGGCACTCATTTTGTGCTCTCACAAAGATAGGATATTTTAGTATTTTGGCAAGACTTGAACTCTGTAATTAAGGTAGGAGGTTCTTAAAGTGCTCAAGCTCTAAAATTGTCCACCTCCTCAAATGTACACTATTTGTACATTTATTTATTATTTTTTTGTACCAACAATGTAGAGATTGTGTACATTTAAAGAGGTGGTCGATTTTAGAGCCCCATGCCATTTCAACTTCAAAAATTCATAACTAATTTTACAAAGCTTCAAAAAATATGAAGCGACTTGGATTAGATGCCAATTCCATTTGTCTTTGAAGGAAAATTTACCGAATAATATTTCAAGAAGTTTCACCTCCCAAATTTTAGTTTCAGCTCTTAAATGGGCACTTCATGGACCTTCTACCTTAACCCCTAAATGCCCAAGGTACCCAATTTTGGTGTCGACAAAACTGTGAAGTTAAATAAGACCTATCTAAGTTTCTATTTTTAGTAGTTTCTATTTTTGGTAACTTCTTTTTGAATTCTAGTTTTAGCATCAAAAATCCGATTTTGAAAATGAGTGATTATGATTTTTTTGTTTAAGATTTTGTGCAAGGGTACCCATTGCAATCTTGACTTTCCATAGTATTGAGGGCTCTTGGAAATGAGCCTCAAATACACTAGATCTTGGAGAAAAAATCACACTAAAAATTCATTTATAAAAATTGTAGAGTAGATTTTGAAAAGATATAAATTGATTGGGGTTATACATGTTAGGCCCTTCAACTCCATATTCTTTTGGTGACCAATTTTTTAGATTAAATTTTCTTGACATGCAAGAAGAGAGCTAAAAGATTTTCATAGTTTTAACACCCTCGTGATCAAACAATATAATCTTTCAATCCTTAAATGATAATTGTCATGTTTTCTTTTCCCACAAGATCTCTAGCATTTTTAGTTTGAATTTGTACAGTTACAATTCAAAAAAAATTGATTCAACTTATCAAAATGTTGGCTTTTTGTTCAGTTTAGAGCAAATCTCAAGAAGCTCAAGACAGACCTTGGGCATTTAGGGGTTAAGCAGCTTTGTCTGTTTGAACTTTTGCTCAAAATCTACCACGCATTCAAGCTAAACTCATGAACTCAGAAGCCACAACTTTTTTTTTTGTGGAATTCCAAGAGTCAAACATCGAATAACTTACATACCATCTATCATTTGCCTGGCTATGATTAAATATGAGTGTGTCGTTTCCTTTGAGGGCAGAAAAAAAATGGCAATGATTTGAGCTTTTCGAAAGAGAATATTCGGTGAAACTTGGAGCTGAAAACGATATTCAGGATACATGTGTGCTATTGAAAAACATATTCAAATATGGGAAGGAATATGAACTATGAAAAGCCTGAAATTCTCATCTGTCAAGGTTCGACTGGGATTCGATGTAAGGTGGTGGCTTATGTCACCCTTTTGCAACACCAGCCATTTGCCACAAAGGTGGGTACCTACAAACCGACACTTTTTTGCCGCACTGTGCGTTGCTATTATTAATAGACTGATCAAATTTTCATATCTTTTTATTGGCAAGTGAAAGGAGGTTCCAACACATCAAAGAACGTGACAATTGGATATCGTATGCTGAAGTTACGAAGGGACAAAGTTTGGATCTAAAACAATTTCTTCCACATAGGTACATAATTGAATTTGGAGATGTACACAGAGTGAAGATGACACTTTAGGGTCAATGGCACATTTCGGAGGTCCCACCTTAGCTAGAATAGAATTCTTCAAATATGCGGCTCATTGAACCAAATATGACAAAGCTTTTGTTCAAATTCAATACCATTTTTCGAAAGGAACCAATGAAAATTGAAGAGATATTTGAAGTAATCAATGGAAGTTAAAGCATTTTGTACTTTAAAGATGTCTAATTAAAGGAAGTGGGATCAATAATAGTTGTTTTTGTGACTTCAATTTTGAAAATTTGTAGTATACAAAAACTCAAGAAATAGAATCTAGGTTTTGTTTAGTTTCTCTCTATACAAGATAACTTGAGAATGTATTGAGTAGACAAAATCCAACCTAAAGATCATTTACAACAGTAATGAATGGATACAAATGTTGCAGTATCTTCAGCATGCTACAATCCTGAAAAAACTTGAAGCAAAAAACACTAATGGTCTGAAAGTAAATGAATTTCAAAGCTAACCATGAGTGTTGACTCAATTGATTAACTAGTTTTAAAAATAACTCAAAAAATTGTCAAAAACATTTGGTTGTTGTTAAATTTTGGTATCATATGGTTGTTGTCAAACCATATTAAATCACAGATATAATCCTAACAAATGTATGGTGCATTATTATTTTTCTTAAAAATACAAATCTCATTTTAGAGACCACCATGCATTGCAAGTGTTCAATGTACACTTGTCTCATTCTTGATTTTTTTACAACCACTACTCTCATTTCAGTGACCACCTTGCATAGTAAGCTCCACCATGAATTGAAAAATGCTTCGAATGTTGTGAAATTTTTGTTGAGCATTCTCAATTTTCTTGTTTTTTACTAAGCACATAAAGTTCGTCATTTCAAATATTTTCACTAAATAATTATGCTCCTTCAAAATGTGATGCCTTATTTTTTCATTAACCTAGATAAAACTTCAATCTTAAATATCTACTAGACTATGTGGTCAAATAATCTGAATTTTTTAAAGGTGCTCACTCTCAATGTGATCTTCAAGATCCTATGGTTACATTCTATTTGATCTCAAGAAAAAATGAGCAAACAAATTCCTCAAGTTCTTGGCAGTTTTGGCCCATTGTGAAAGTCCCCCCCCCCCCCCCCCCCCCCCCCTTGGGTCATTACGGCTATTAAGCTTAACAATTAAGGAGTTAATGAGCATTAGATGTTTTTTAGGGGCATTGGAGGGACGTTTCAGACCTATCTCCAATGTTGTGAACTACACCAAAGATGATATTTAGTGTTGAGTGACATTTAGTGTTTTTACCCCCCTACTAGCTACAACACTAAATCTGAACTTGTCCACAATTAGTGTTAGACTTGAATGTGCCGGCTGCAAACTTCAGAGCCTTGTAACTTTTGCAAAAATTCTTCAAATAAGGAAAATGAGATGTTTTTCGGCATCTACAAAAACTATAGATGCCGAAAAACATCTCATTTTCCTGATTTTAAGAATTTTTGCAAAAGTTACAAGGCTCTGAAGTTTGCAGCCGCCTAGCCCTAATTGGTCCGATTCTGTCTGTGAACAGTGATATTCCGTCTGATACGACAACTCTGGTTCACATTTAGTGTTTGAATTGACATTTAATGTTACTTACTTTCATAGGGTAATTGGCTTTTAGTGTATGCCTTCGTATTTAGTGTACAAGACACTAAATATCATCTTTACTGTAGCTAGTGCTAATCAAAATAATTAATAATATTAAAATATTAAAAAATATTATCTATTATCTGATGTGACATTCTTTTGGTCACATCAGCCTGCTGTTGTGGCCAAGTTCCCACAGTCCAGGAACTCGAGGAACTCACAGCCCTCTAGATAGGCTGATTTTCATCTAATAGTTTTCCAAGATAGAAGGCTGGAGTTTTTGAAGAGTGTGGATCACTTACAGTCTATGGTTAGTTGGGCACCTTAAAAATAGTAAATTGAGTGATGAATAATTAGTTAGTCTAATTCAGTGCTAGAAACGAGGAGGGAGCAACCCAGGTTCCCAGGTTCCCAAGGGGATCGAATGTACTGTATTGAGAGATAATTGGATGAAAAGAGATAAAACAATTCCTAGGGGATTTTCAGTATGAAATGGTACCTTGCTCAATGGCTGAAGCTGTTGAATTTCTACAAAATGTTGGGATGGTATCATTTTTGGGGATGAATTTACAGTTTTTAATAAACAAATGCATTTACACTTTTTAAATAAACAAATGCATCTGCATCCATGATTTTATTTTTCATCCATGATCATGGGTGAGAATGACTGCATCATTCTTGTCAAGATCTCTTCTGCATTAGTAAGAAAATGAAACATGAAACCTTAGAGAAACCATTTGTTGCCTTTGTACCAATGGAAGGGAATGAGGCTTTGCATTGTCATAAACTACCTTGAGGAAGTTAGCATAGCTACCTTACTCAAAAAGTGAGCTAATGTTATTAGTTCAGAAATTATATTCTAGTATTCCTACAAGCTTTTCACATGGGTGGGGGATCTCCACCCCACACTCCCCTACTTTCCCATTTTCCCACTTCCTCATTGATTGCATATGGGGGAGAAGCTAAACTCCTTGAAACATTTTTTAGTGAGTTATTGTAGGAAGGAAAATGGAATTGGCATCTACTTTTTGACCTTTGTGAAATTAGTTACAAAGTTTTCAAGTTGTAACACAGTGGGCACTAAAAGTGACCACTTCCTGAAATGTACACTATTGATACATTGAAGAAAGCAAAATGTACCTCAGTGTCAAAGGTCACTTTAGAGCAGCGGCACATTTAGAGCACCCTACCTTACCTCCGCATTTAGAGCACCCTACCCTACCTTACAAAATCACTGCTGTTTTACTGAAATATGGTTGTGTATATTATTTGTACCAGAAAGACCCTTTGGGACATTCAGTATGTAAATATTGTACCATCTTTGATGGTCTCAAATTTAGGTTACAGCTCAAAATGAGTCATGCTGTATTTGACTAAGCTCATCGGGATAGCATCAACAGTACCAACTGTAAGGAGTGGTCACACCATGACCCTTCAGTAAATTTATGAGCTCCGACCCTTGGCTCGCCAAAAAGGAAACAGGTTACATGAAACCTGGTTACCGGTAAACATATACCCTGGGAAATTCTCTCATATGTTACAAAAATGTTTGAATTGTTCTATCTGCTGTGTTAAATTTCCTACAGCCTGGGCCAACTCAGTATCATCTCCGGTTACATCAGTCCAGGCTAGAATCCGAGTGTATAAATCCTCCAGCATTTGAATGCGCCTATGATACACAGTTTCTACATTCTGTGAATTCATCACGGTTGACTGATTCGTCAATCGAACCCAATGGTGAACACAAGCTGCAACAACTCTTCTGACTATAACTTTAGGACCAGATGCTGGAGTTCGTGGCTCCGCTGAACCAGTTAAAATATTTGTATCAAGGTAAGTAAAAAGGGCAGCAGCAAATGGAGTCCAGCTGAAGTCCTCTTCTGCTCTTGCATCATTTTTGATTTGTTCCGTGCGATGTGGGGGTTCAGAAGATTTGTGTCGGTCTTTATAACAGCAACTCACACAATGGAAGTCTTCACATACCGTGCAACAGGAACGTGGCGATAATGATTTCTCCGTCGCGGGTACTTCTTTGGATCCTGAGGTGAGGCCAAGTAGTATCATAGACAAGAGTAGGCCACCAACCTCAGGAGTCAAGAAGTTCACGTCAGAGGAAAGAGAAGCTATTGGAATCACCCGAATCACTTCCCACATTCCATCAACGCAGCTCTGATGTTTGCGGACGCTCTTTCGTCCTGCAAAAAATCTCAAAACGTAGTCTGATCAGAACAGCAGAAGGCATTGTTGATGTCAAATTATGAGGATTAAGATGAGTTTCAGTTGAAAACATTTACTAGATGGGAAGACCTCTACAATGAAAGACATAAACCATTGCAAATTAATTCTGCCCCACTCTAAAGTCTGAAGCAAAAGAATAACAACATTGCTGACGACCCCCACCTTTCAAGTTTAGCTGTTGAAGCTGGTTTTGAAGACTGCAGAATCTTAACAGCCATGCTACCAGATTTTGAAATGCTGAAGAATTTGAGACATGGTGAGGCGCAGCATTCTCAAGATCACTACTGCAATTTACAGGCGACCCGCAGAAGTTGCAAACCGGGAGTCGAAGGTTCTCCTTCCCACTATTCTTCAAGTCCGACAATCCCAGTGCAACACTAGGACTCCTAAATGTTGGCGTTGCTTTAGTATTCACTTCGTTACAGAGAGACTGCCAATCTTCGGCAGCATGTAGGAATTCAGTAGTGGCGTAAGCTCTCCCCTCCGGATTTGAAGGGCACATTAACCAGCCCAGAAAATCTGCTGCAGTTTGACGATTAACTGTGCTTACATCAACATCCTGAAAAAGAAGATGTGAAGCAAATGTTGACCAAGGTAGAAAGTCTGCCAATAGAGTCCTGTACAGAACAATCGCAGGGTTTAGGATGTAGCCAAAAGATTGAAGATTGAAATAATTCAGCACATCATGTTATGAATTCATTTGCACTCAAAGTGCCACACATATAGAAGTTGGGCGAGCATAATGCCATACCATGAAGGGCAGTTGTCGACATCTCCCAGAATCCCGCCAGTAGTAGCATTCAGGTTTCCTTTACATAAATCAGTTCCAAGAAGTGCACTTGTCTTCGTTCTCAAGCCAGCGGTTTCTTTATCAGTTCCCGGAATGTGAAGCATGTTACTGGAACTGTCATCCAGGGACTCGTTTTGATCAGCTGTCACATAGCTTCTCCTTTGTCGCTTCGGTGACCGTTCGTGTTTATGTATCCCAGTCTCCCTGTTTACTGCTGTACTTGCAGTGGATTCTCGTCTTTCCATCCACTCGACAAGGTGACTCAGTGCAGAAGCTGTAGGCACACCTACCAAGATCTGAAGAAAAGGCCACAGACTGCCGGAGTGCATGGTATGCAACCACACACATTTATCAGGTAGCGCGGACTCTGTAGCATTTGAGTATTGTAGAATGCCATGAACTGCAATCGTGAGTTGTGCACGAAGCTCCAGCAATCGCACTGCACGCCTACATTTATCCATTATGAGTGGCTTATCCAATCAGCTCCCCTTTGTGCCACAATCACAGATTTGGTTCTCAGCAGCAAAGACTAAGCAGCATTGACATTTCTTTCAAGAAAAAAAAAAAAAAATGCTAACTAGCTTATTCTTGACTTGGAAAACAAAAGATTAACAGTTTCGATTCGGCTAATGCATAGATAATGAGCATATTCATACCTTTAGAAATCCATACCCTTGCCCTAATCTGCAATTTATAATAAAGTAGAGACAGATAAGGCAATCTGTGGCCGGTACTTAGGGTTTGGCAGATCAATAATTGTCATTACTATCTCCCATTCCATTAGAATCAAAAACATATTAAAACGAACTTTCATAGGCTTCAATTTTTCCACTAAATAGTTGAACAACCAGCTAGTGAGCATATGAAAATGTACTTACACAGAGCCTGACCACATCAGGAGAAGGCGTCGAGCTTCGTTGAGCAGATCAGGCGCAAGTGCAAGACTGGCAACCATGAAACCAAAAGCTCTGCAGCCACCAGATTCTGCTTTCAGAGAAAGCAAACGACGTCGCATGGCTTCCTTTGCGAGGTCCGACAGGTCCACCTTCAGAAGAGAAGGTCTGAGTCGCCATACTTGCAATCTATTCAAACCCTAATTCTGTCAGAACCTACGGTGGGCAGATTCATAGTGACTTGATAATCAATCATAGGACAATATCTTGGGAACCACGGCTACTGCAATTGCCCAAAATACCAATACTGTAACTACTGCCCAAAGATTACTTGATTAGCAACTGGCTTACTCAAAGCTAAAATCTTTTTCACACAGTTCTGCTTGCAAATCACATCCAGAGAAAGTTCTGAAGTGGGTAAGGACAAACCTGGCCGTCGGGCTGAAGTGATTGTAAAGAAAGTCTTTCTCCTTCACCACATACTCAAGGATTTTCTCTATAGCCCACGCCGCATTGCTACCCTCGTCACTGCATTTGATTCTCGCGAACGTCCAAGAAGCTGATGAGCTTTTCCATGACATGTTCTTCATACGGACCGCCGCCTTCAAGAGAGCCTCAAGCAGTTCCAGAAGTGGTCGCCCTGCGCAAGAACAGAGCTACAGAGCAATCAATCTCCTCTGTCGCTACAAAGAAGATTCAATTCACTACAAACACAAAGGGACCCAAACTTTAGACCTAAAATTGAAAATTGAATGCCCATGGAGAAATTCTTGTGACATCCTCGTGACAAAGACAAACACACCTTTCAGGTCTCTCAAAACCAAGTCAACATCATCCAAAATGCGTCGCAGCTGAGGAGCTGTCAAACGGTCGTGGCGGAGAAGGGCATCCACCGTATTCATCCAATGCTTCATCATAAGATCGCAGACCTACAAAGACGAAAACGTAATCTCGCATGAGTTTTTCAAACAGAGAACAACTCGGTCCCCAACCCAGATCACTTACCAGACCCTTCAAACCCTAAACCCTAAAATGCAGCAAGGGGCAAGACCACGCTACCTGTGGCACTTGGAACCCCATCAAGCCCAGCGCAGTAGTCACCAAGGGGGTTCTCCGATCGAAGCACACGACATCTTCAACGGATTGAACATCATCACCACCCATGTCGCTCTCTCTTTCCTTGTCGCACCGCTCTGTGCATAACGCAGCTTGTCGACACGCTGAGCCGACATCGATGAAACTCTCAAAGCATTATTTCCCCGGGGATATCATTCTCATCAAGCAATTCAGTCGTCCCACCCAAATGACGAAGAAGATGAACATTTTGCTCGACATGCTCAACATTCCACAGCCTCGACGATTCCACGTGTAACGGCCTCTTGAGGGTGCTGGTTCTGGATATAATTGTCCTAAGGAGTTCTAGAACCGTCATCCTCCCTGCACAAGCACATTGCAGTGTCTTTTCTGTCTCTGTAAGTTACTCCATGGCTGGTGGGTTACGCTCCAAGTTGCAGGTCTTCTACCCACCATGGACATGGCAGCGCGATTGCAGCTCACGACAGGGTTTAGGACAGTGAAATTCGGATTACAAAGCTTCAATTGCTGCAGTCAAAGGCGTTTCGTTAGTATTGTGCCCTTGCGACCTCGGGTGTGGAGTCTGAAGAGGTTCCAAGTGCGGGCCGCGGAGGATAGTGAATTTCATCTCAAGGTGGTCACGCCCGTTGAGCGAGAGCGTCTCCTGTTCAGCGAGTACGCCTTCCTCCTCAAATTACAAGGATTTCAAGATTTGCAGCTCTCTAATCGCAAGAATCTGTGTTTGGTGACGCTGTGGTTGAATGTTGGTACTCGTGTTTGAATTTCGCAGGAAAGGAGTGACGTCACCGAAGGTTCTTAATGCTCATGAGAAGGCGGATGTTTGGGAGGACAACGAGGAGAATCGCAAGCGGAGATGGGCAGCTTGGAAAGTGGCCAAAGCTGAGAAAGCTGCTGGTCAGATAGAGGAGAAGTTGAGCCTGGTGAGTTCGATTTCTTCATGTCCAGTTGCACAGAGAAAATCTTTGGGTCATATTGTTGACTGTGGTATGGACTTCACATCTTGTTGGTCAAATGCCTTCAATGCTTATGATTGTTGTCACCAATACGAAGAGGCAATATCATCTCATATCACAGGTGTCTTTCTAGACTGTTTGGCAGTAAAACCATGGGAGACCATGCCTGACATTTTATCATGTTGATATGAAAATTCCAATTGCGATCGCATTCTTTGCTGACTGGTGGGGACTCTGCACATTAGACTATTCGGAAGAAGAAATACGCTGAGGATCAGTTAGCCAAGTTGGACAAGCGCACGAAGCTCGCTGACGCACCTCCAGGCAAGGAACAGATTACAGATGAGGAACGGTATATGTTCCAGAAACTTGGCCTCAGAATGAGAGCCAAACTTCTACTAGGTAAGCTCGCAACTGCAGAAGTGGTGCACTGTGGTGAATTGTTGTTCGAGATTTTGAATCATAATCTGCACCATAATTTTCCAGGTTTTAGGGTTGGTGGTCATTGAGGGGTGTTTGCGTGTGGTGAGCAGGGAGACGAGGAGTATTCGATGGTACTGTGGAGAACATGCATCTGCACTGGAAGTATAGGGAGCTCGTGAAGTTGATTTATAAGGGGCCCTTGTTCGAGGCAGAGAGTACAGCGAAGATTCTTGAGGTAGAGAGTGGCGGAGTATTGGTCGGTATCACAACAACTTCGAAAGGCCACGCCATACTCTTCTACCGTGGCAAAAATTATGAGCGTCCTCGCGAGCTCAGACCTCGGCATCTGCTGTCGAAGAGACAGGCTATGCAACGATCTCTTGAGATGCAGCGGAAACGTGTAAGTTCCAATTGTCTTCGTTTCTATCGACTTAGACACAAGCATTTGACCTTTCTATGGACAAGCTGTACGCATTGTGTTTTGGTATTCCGCAGATTTTGCATGTGACACTTCTCTCCATGCAATGGCTCTTTGGGGTTTCAGGATCTGGAGCGACGTGCACTAAAGTTAGAGAAGGAGATTAGGACATTGCAAGTAGTCCTGGTATGCGTTTCTCTTTCCTTCTTCTTCATCAGGTTGTGGTATTGTGCGTTTAGATTCTTATGATTGATGTCATAGTGGTGTCTTATTTTGAAGGGAGCTAATATTGTCATGGCTCCTGATGTTTTAGGAACGCCCTCACTGTTCGAAATGAGAATGGCCTGTAATTTTACAACAAACATACAACATAAATGTTTGTGAGTGGTGAGAGTTGGTTTGGTGACTGATTTCTCGTTACTAGCAATGTGCTGAAATCAAGTGATCTTGCCAATTTTTCTTTGTGAAGGACAAAACAACAGAAGTCGATAGTAGTTCTGAGAGGCGAGGAAGCAGTGTGCTATCTGCATTAGAACCACTAGGTACCCAACTGGAAGATTTCGACGATGCAGGGTTGGACGCCTATGCAGAGTACAATGAGGATGCGATGGACAGTATCGAGCATTTCGTCTCTAGAAATGAGACACCAAATCCGAGTATTATCATGCTAGACCCTATCTTCAAGGCCCAGCCACTGACCCTAAAAGAGCGTATTCGTCTGCGCCAGGAAGCTCTAAAGCAGTGCGATCCTATGCACATCAATATAGGTAAGCATCGAGGGTTATGAATGACTCCTGTGCATAATTCCTGTTCTTTTCGTCACCAGAGTTCCTTGGGGCAGGCGTTGCAAGTCTGATTTTCACAAGACGCTAGCATTACGATACACGTGTTACGACGAATGAATATCTATGGTATATTTTCAGCTACTGATTTGAAGGTATCTGTCCGCACAGGAAAGAGCAATATGGTGACAGGCTTGGCAAAGTCTATACGTGTTTACTTTCAGAAGCATCCTTTTGCCATAGTTGGTGTGAAGGGCAGAGCGAAAGGCACCCCAGTAGAGGAGATTATCCAGCAAGTAGAGGTTGAGCTCATGCCCTTGGTTCTTCTGGAACGCTTCCTACATTTTATTACAAGGGCTGGTGCCTAAATGAGATAGGATTTGCTTAGTCATTTTACTGGTTTTCTGGCTCCTAATATGTATGTTACTCGCCAACACTAGGAAATCGCTTAGCAGTAACTTATTAAGCTGTGCTTTTCCCATCTTATCAGGAGGCCACTGGGGCTGTGCTCGTGTCAAGAGAACCCAATAAGCTGATAATCTATCGAGGCTGGGCTGCCGGCGAATGTCGTCCTGATATGGCTCCAGAGGATGAGAATGAAGAAGAGGTTCCGCCAGACCTTAGAGCTGCGATCGTGAGTGAGGAGATTCGAAACCCAATGGACTTCAGCTATCTCACGAGAGAAGAGTGTGCCTTGGTTGGGATTGAGTACAGAGGACATGAAACGGAGGATAATGACGAGTCAGAGCAGGAAGACAATGTCAACTATGGGTTTGACATATGGAATGATGGGAGACAGAACACTGGGAGTGATGACGATGACGGAGTAACTGAGATAGGTGTAAATACGTGGAATGAAGAAGAGAAGTGGTACGCGGGGAATGAGGATGAGCGTTTGGCAGAAGCTGATCGAAATCTGGACTTCGAAGCTGGAGGTACTTGAAGTCGATTGATGGAGCTTCTCCTGCTGTTTCTGAGTGAACTATTCTGCAACTGCAACGGCTTCAAGACCTGGGCTTAAAACCGTAAGGAAGGCTCCAATTAGGAAATATTCTTGAAGAATCGAATTGTGTCTGATGGTAAGAGGAAGAAGACTTTTCAAGGACGCTGTTGATGGCTTGGCGTTTAAGTACATGTTGAGGGACTCAGGTTCCCAATCACACAATGTCCCTCAAGCTGGTTGTTGCAAGTACAACAGTGAAAACGAAGCTCTAGCAGGATTCCACCTGTGCTGACTTCGTATGGACCCCAGGTGATTCTTTCAGATCAGTCAGCATGCTCGGTTGCTAATCATTGGACCAAGCAAAAGATTTTTATGTCTTCCAAGTGCAGGTGGCAGAGTCAGGAACTTACTATGCTGATTGTCCTGAAGGATTATGTTTATGTATGAGAGGCTTGGGATAATAGACTGGTACCCTGGTACCACTTTCAATTTTTATGCTTGCGTTTCCTTTTAGTTGCTTTGATTCGAGGCTTGGGAGAATAGACTGATATCCTGGTACCACTTTCAAATTTTATGCCTGCGTTTCCTTTTAGTTGCTTTGATTCCTGAATGTAACAAAGAACTCTTCATACATATTCACAAACTTATTGTCACGAGCAGCCATTTGGAGACCCCAAATTTGGAAGCGTTGAAGCGGATGGCGTTTTCGTTCTTGGTCTTCGTGGTGTTCCACCAGATGAAAATTGAAGAGGCGCCCTCAATTTTGTCGTATGAAACCGCTCATCACTGCCTACAGCGTTTGTAAGTACAATTTCGTTCCAACTTTTCCTTCGAACCTTTGACATCTTCGCGAAATCAAACTTAAAGTTTTGACAAAGTCTCATAGAATAATGCACCGAGCCTCACAAATTCCAGAGAAGGTCAAATTCAGGAGTAAAGGCTAAAATAGCTCGTAAAATGATGGCCTGGATTGCTTACAGAGGAAATTTAATTCACATGGGACAATTAAAGTGGTGGACAAAGTTTTGAACCAAATGTGAGATGGATTGGGAATCACACGAAGAAATTTATTTGCTGAGTGACTCGGTAGAATTCCCATTTCCCCTAACACTGTTGAAGCTGATCTCACGAGCGTCAGGGAATTCTATCCAACCATCGAGGTATGGATACCTTGCCTTGAATCTTCGTAGCAATGCAATTTGTGGTGAATTGAGTTTGCATCGGAACTTGTAGTTTCTCTCCTACCGAGAAACGACAAATTCATTGTTGCAAGAAGCGTAGAGCCCGCAAGATTAGCCTCGGTAGTTACAAGTCTCAAGTATATAAATTCAGTACAAGTTCCTCATCATACGATCATTTTGAACTATCATTTCCCATTCTTTCTTCCGCCCCCGCGTGAGTTCATTTCTTTCTACCAATTTTGCACATAAACTTGGGACCGTAGTTTCCACTCCTTGGATTGTGCCGAACTTTCGAACTTAATAATTGTAGTGGGGATCTTTCATGTTTTAAAGCGTCTTTGTTACGTATATGTGCTTGCTTTATAATTTGAATTTTTGTGCTTCTTTGAATAGTAATATTGATGTCTTGCTTGCATGTCAACATTAATTAGTTAAGCAAGAAGCTTTACTCATACTGGTTGTGGAGACCAGTAAATACAATTTTAGAATGTAATGAACTTTAGAATCATTTATCCAATTGGGCCAATTGAAACAAGATCTTTAATTTGTTTAATGTTTTGGGTACTAGGAATTGTGTGGATTTTCTTTTTCCTCTGATGAGTTCAAGGTTATAAAAGTAGATCTTGGATTGTTCTTGTTTTCTAAAGTTTTTTCAAGGATCGCCAGTGGAAGCTAAATCCTAAGCTAAGCCTATTGAATATAGTTTGTTTTGTTTTGGAAGTGATTAACGTTAATTTCTTATAATTCAAACGTTTGTGTAGTTTGTGGCAGAGATGAAGATGATGGTAGAATGGATGCGGTATCCAGTGCTATTGCTGGCCTTATTGCCAGTTTTGTGGCTATACGTACTCGTTGACTTTCTATACAACTTGCTCCACTCAACCTGTCAAGAAATTTGGAGTGAGCACAGAGCAAGGAGGCCATTCTCTGCGTCAGCAGTGGAACCATTTGCATTCATTTGGAATTTTGGCATTGCATACCAGCACTTTGCAACGGCAGGAAATGTAGAAGAATTTTGTGCAATAACAGGAGAACCAACAACTTTCATTTAGATGTTCAAACCAATGCTTCTAAACAAATGTGAATGTAGAGGAATCGCCTTGTTGGAACCACCGACACGCATTGGGATCTTGAAACTTATACTTCATGACGGATGTGAGTGTGAAACATACAAATTTCAGTCTACTATATATCAATTCCTCAAAATGAGCCCCAAGATGCATGAAGTGCTCTTTTGCACTAATTTGTAGTAGTTTTGCACCAATATCTACATTAGGACTTCCAATCCATTTTGCCATGACTAATTCATGACCTACACCAAAATTTCAAGATCATTTCTACCAAATTTGAACATATAAACTAAGATATGCTTTTAGTGGCATGAATACTTAATCTAATTTTTTATCCTCTACGTAGACTTGGTGGAGCTCTTATGGACTCTTAGCCCTTGAATGCCCAAATTTTTAGTAGTTTATGCTTTAGAAAGAATCTTTTTGAAGTCTAGTTTTAGCATCAAAAATTCAATTTTCAAAATGAATGATTATGATTTTTCTATTCAAGATGTTATGCAAGGGTGTCCATTGCAATCTTGAGCCTCAAATACACTAGATTCTAGAGAAAAAATCCAATTAAAAATCCAATTAAAAAAATTGTAGACTAGATTTTGAGAAGTCATAAATTGATTGGGGTTATGCATGTTAGGCCCTTTATCCTCATATTTTTTTGGTGACCAACTTTTTAGATTTGACATGTGAAAAGAGAATTGAAAGACTTCAAATCACTTTTGCAATTTTAGCACCATCTTTATTAAACGTTATAATCTTTCAATCCATAAATGATATTGTTGTGTTTTCTTTCCCTATGTGATTTCTAACATGTCTAGTTTGAATTTGTACTGTTACAATTCAAAAGAAATTGATACAACTTATCAAAATGTTGTTTTTTTGTTCAATTTAGAACAATTTAGAAGCTCAAAAAAAGCCTTGGGCATGTTGGGGTTAGTCATTGTTTTCTAATTTTAGTATAAAAATAATAGAATCAATTTGTACCAACGTGCATGGAAGTGTGGCTCCAAAGTGGTAAAATTCCTACTAGGATTTGTAGAGCGAAGAACTTTACCTTTTAACTGTAAATGCCCAAGGTCTTTTTGACCGAGCTCCTTGGAGTTTGTTCTAAATTAAATAAAAACTCCAAGTTTTGATACGTTTTATCAATTTTTCTAAATTTTAACTATACAAATTCAATCTAGATGTATTATGAATCACACTAGGAAAGGAAATAATACAATATCACTTATGGATGAAAAGATTACAAAGTTTAATCATGAGCTAGGTTGTTAAAACAATGGAGACGATTTGAAGTCTATTGATCTTCTTTTCATATGTCAAATCTTCAATTTAGGTCATGAAAAAAATATGAGGTTGTTGGATATGACATGTATAACTACAAGTCATTCATAGCTTCTCAAAAAATCTACTCTACAATTTTCTTAAACGACTTTCTAATATGATTTTTTTTCCAAAAGTTAATGTGACTTGAGCTCATTTTCAAGATCCTTTAGTACTAGAAAATCAAGATTTGTAGTGGACATCCTTGCAAATATTCTTGAATAGAAAAATCATGATTTTTTATTTACAAAATTAGAATTTTGATTCTAAAAGTAGACTTTAGAAGGTGTTCATCCAAAAATTTCTAAAAGAATTTAATTTGATGAGATTTTATTTAAATTTATAGTTTTGTCAAAACCATTATGTGGTGCCTTGGGCATGTAGAGATTCATGACCAATTTTTATTTTATTTTATTTTATCTTCACATCATTATATTATTTTGCCATAATTTTATAACATTGTTTGATCCATAATAATTGTGCGCAAAGAAGTGGTAAGATATTTTGCAACTCCACATGTGGTCAAAAGTTTCACTATTTTTGAAAAAAATAAAATATAAAGTAAATTTTTTATTTCAAAGATGACCTTTAGATCAGAACTAGGTTAGCCAATATTGGTGATATATATTTTTGTATTGACAATTTTAGGGTGAACTAAATGTGAAGAAAAAAATATTGTAAATAGGATTTGGTCATAAAATTTTGAGGCCAAAGGTCTAAAACTATGAAATAAAACCATGGCTATCACTACAAGAAAACAAGGGGTTTTGCAACTACACTGTGCAACTCATTTGTAGTTGCATAGGTCGTTTGCAACTAGGTGATAATTTGGAGCCCGCAGTTGCAGTGGACAAGTTGCATGAGTTGCAAAGCAGTTGCAAATAATTTCAAAGTTGTTTATCATTTGACAGTATACTTGAAAGTTCATCGATGAACTTTTCTGACGTGGTTTCTTATGTGGAAGTCATTTGTGTGCAACTTGTTTGCAACTAATGTGCAACTAGTTTGCGATTGATGTGCAACTAGTTTGCGCCTTTGTGACTTGTAGATTTGAAATTTGAATTTCAAAGATTTGTAGATTCTAAATTTCAGATCTATCAATTTTTTTAGATCGCCAAATCTAGAAATATCTTAAGCTTTAAATATTTATAGATTTTTGTAGATTATAAAAATCTACAACTTGTAGAAATCTACAAAGTGTAAAAATCTACAAAATATATAAATATTAGAGTTTCATTATCAAAATTCATTACACAATATTGCTATAACTTACAATTCTTATATATTCAACCTAATGGTATTCTTGACAATTGATGTGGGACAATTAATAAAAGACTTAATAGTAGTTGCATTTTAGTTGTTTTCTAGTTGCATGCTAGTTTTTTCAAGTTAAAGTCTAGTTGTTTTTAAGTCAAACACTAGTCGAATTGTAATTGCAATGTAGTTGTAGTCTAGTTGCACTATAGTTGCAATCCAATTGCAGTCCAGTTGCAATCTAGTTGCATTCTAGTTAAATTGCTATCGAATTTAAATTACATGCAACTGTAGATAGACACATTGGACTCTAAAGAACATGAAATTGTCCACATTGACAATTGTGATGAAGATTGGATGTAAAGTACCTCACATCAACTCTTTTGTTACATTCCCGTATGTGTAACTACATGTTACGACTACTTTGCAACTATTTTGCAACTACAGTATAACTATGTTAAAGTTGGTGCAAATATAGAAGATTGTAATTGCAGGGCAGTTGCATAGGACATGTAGTTGCATTTTAGTCGGTTGTAGCGGACACGTTTTTCTTCTAGTGTATTGCTTCAAATAATTTGTGTGTCCCTCTATGAGAGAACAATAAATTCATGGGCTATTGTAGAGGTTCAATGTAATTAAAAAAATGCATTGTTTACAATGTAATTATTTTAATAGCCTTTGGGTTGGAATTGGTTTAGAGCTTGTTTGACTTGTATACAATCTATTTATTAAGTGCTAGGATTTTGTAGAGCTTGTTTTATTTTTTTACAAATTTAACCACAGTCTAACGACTTTATAATTTTAAATTTCTACATATGATTTTTAGAGTACTTTCTAATCACCAAGATCATCAAATATAACTTTATTTTATGCCATTCCAATAATTATTGCATAATTTATAAGATTCTTTCACGAAATTCTTTCATTTTCCATCTCAACGGAACCAAGGGTTTAGGGTTTTAACCCTAGAAGACCGTTGTCCCTTCGGGGGATAAATAGGATTTTGGGCAAGTACCTACGGGCTGAATTTTTGTCGTGATTTTTTGAAAACTTTTTTTGAAGATAGAAAAACTGATAAGCTTTGTGGGAATATAATTTTTTTCAAAATTGGTGCCCGGGAACAACAATTATGAATAAATAAACTCAAAATAGGGGACGGGGGGCAGCTTGGGCAGCAAAAAAAATAATTCAAAAATTTGAATTTCTTTTAAATTTTTTTTTTCTCATAGAATATATTTTTGTCTATCTGGAAAGCTTTAATTCGTTTCACTTGGATTTGTTATGAGAAAGTTATGGACATTCTTGTTTTTTGGGCAGTTAGAGCATCTTTTTGAAAAAAATAACTTCTAGGATTCATTTTTGAATGCAATTTTTCAAAATTTTCAATTTTTTTTTCATGGTTAAGTTTACTTGCTAGATCAATTTCACCACTGGACTTAGTGCATTTTAATTCCATCTAAAATATATGAATATTCTAGATTTTCCTTCTATCTTGTACCTACTTTTACTTAACAATTTTCTTAAGGATGATGATTATGTTTTTTTTATCTTTTTATTTTTCCTAGACTCTCAATTCAATTCTCTATTGTAAAGATTTAAAGCTCAAAATGCTATAGTGCAAAAATTTTAAGTTAAAAATGTTTGAAGTCAAAAAATCTAGTCCCGCAATGTGCTGAAAATTTTGTTTTTTCACTTTAAATGCAGATATCTTGCAATCTGTGCGATCAAAAATTCTAAAAAAAATTCCACACATTCTTATACTAGTTAGGTGTAAGATCCTATGGTTAGATGTGCAAAAAAAACATTTTTCAAATTTTTTTACTCTTTGCTATAAAAATGGCAGTTTTGAGTGTTTTTTGGCAAAGAAAAGGCCTTGGGCCTTTAGGGGTTAAAATGATTGATTTGTTGGTTTTGTACTAAAGGGGAATATTAAATGCTGAAAATTGTAATAGGTTCAAAGATGAACTACATTCGAATAAATACAAAACATGTACAAAAAACATACATTTGAAATAATTCTTCAACATTTAGAGGTTAAATTTTATTTTTATTGAAATACTAATGCAATTGTGGGTGAAGGAATCACCAACCTAGGCCTAAGAAAGTTAGGTGAGTCCAAACATAAATTTTCTCTTTATGTTAGTAATTGAAATTTAAAAATAAATAAATATATATGTATACCACATATTGCTAGCAAATTTGGTATAAATTATAAAATCACTAGGTATATAAATATTGAAATATTAGGGGTTTCTTTCAAAAAAAAGTTCTATAGTCTGGAAGAAGATCTTCAAAAGTATTTACAAAAATTCACATTTGGCTAAAATAATGCATTTTTTGCACAAAATATTTAATTTTATCTTATAATTGTAGAACCTTTTGACATATTTGATTTCTTATTTTGTGACAGCTGGGGCAAAATTTTACACCACAAGAATTAATGAAGATCTTTGAATATGTGGGTCAAAATTAAATAAAATTGGATCAAAGAAAGTATCCATGCAAACTATTTAAAATTGCTTTAAAATTAAAAGGCACGATTTGAGCTTCTTAATCATTTAGCGGTTTAACTAAGATATATAAGAGATATCCATTAAGAAGTACTACAAAGTGGATTCAAAGGGGTGCAAACATTGCAAGCAACCTACTTTTGAAAAATACTTTGGATGGTTTCTGATAAGAGAATCTTGAGATTTGGACTTACAACTTAGGAGCCTTCTCTTCTATATATTCATGACTAACTACATCAATCATTTGATACAAATTTTTCTATAACAGATAGCAACTTACTAGAGAAAAGTTTGATGTCAATATGGCATCATATTTACATGTCCTAAAGTTCCTATAATATCTTCTCTCAAACACTCTACAAAACTTTGTCTCATTTTGTAGATACCTCTATAATATTTATAATACTTAGTGGATATAATATGAGAAGTTGCAAGCGAATTTTTCTAGCAATTATAGGCTCCATGTAGAATTTGTTGCAAAGTTTTGAATCTCATACCGTCCTTGTAGTGCAAATGAACAAATGTGAATAAATTTTATTTGTGTGATCTAAGAGCCCTAATGGCAATGAGTTGTGAATACTCTGTATCTCCATGACTGTTTTCAATTTTCCACTTAGTTGATGAGAGATGATCTCCACTTTTTTCACCCTTTGATTCATTAGGGGTATGAATTTGGTCTTTCCAAATTCTTAAGGTAAATCAATCCATCACAAGCAAAAGAGCTGTCACATACACTCTTAAGGAATGACCCATTAAAGTCTTGCATCAACCCATGACAAACATTTTTCAATAAATGAGATTGGGTTACAGTTTAGAGGTCACAATCAATGTCTTGGATGATGGTGATGGAGTGACTACTGACTAGTGACTACTGACTAGTGACTACTGACTACAATAGGAACTTTCGCCTTTTGAGTGTAAATTCATCATAAGAAATGACTATTTTAGGTGGCCTTCATGTTGTGGTCAAGGTAAAATATATAGTGACTACTTCAGTCAATTTTTTTTCCTAGCAATTTGTTGTTGTCAAACAACTCCTACCTGTCTAGACCAATTCCTTATAAATGTGCCAATAATGCAACTATGTAAGGACATGTTTGAATCTACTATTCAAAAAAAAAGTTACTTTAAGTGGATAAGATGACCATTATGAATACACTTTTTGTTGGTTTTGGGGTAGTCTAGGAACTCCTTTGGTCCAATTAGGCAACACACTCGATTATACAAAGTTTGGTCATAAGACATCGTACATTGAATTCTTTATAGATCATATTTTTGTTACTTAAGGGGATATTTTTTTAATATGAAAGACATGGGCATGGATGTTTCCTACATGTTTATGCAACTGAATTTCAAAAATTCATCACCAATGTTCTTCAATCAATTATCATGTAAAATCATGAATATTAAATTAAAAATTCACCAAAAATGGAGTTTTGCTTCTTTGAAACTTAAATTTGATATGTATTATTGTGATTGCTTATGAATGCAATGATAGTTATGTTGACCAAAATATACCAATTAAAAGTCACATTGTACATTGTTCTTTGAATGGCTGAAGTAGGTAGTTTTTAAGATTATGGTACCAACTTCACATACGGGCAAGGACTCTAATTTCTGGTGGACCTATTAGTTCATGGGATCGTCAATCTATTTGATAACCAAAGAGTTGTGGTAGTGGTGAGTTTATCAAACATAAGTGGTTGTTCATTGTTTAATTACAACCTTTAATCTTTATGATCCAAGGGCATAAGATACAAATTCCAAAGAAAGAAGGTTATGAGTTGCAACTTGTGATGGCGATGGCAACATGTTGTCAATGGCATGAAACCACATTAGTCTTGAAAAGTCAACAACCAGTTATGTGCAATGAGCGACTCTTCACAGCAAGAAACTTCAAAAGTTCAACTATACACCCCATGAAGATTTTTGTTTAGTGATTATGTTGATATTCCGTTGGTTTAGAAGATTTTGAAAAATTTGAAGTATGCAAGAGTTGAATAGCAAAGACTTCGGATCAACTTTGACAAAAATACAAGTGGCGGGACAAGTGGTGTGCTTGTATTCTCATACCCGATGCTTTGAAAACTAGATATTAAATTAGTTTGTTACTCTTTGAAGTCTTCACTTCATGTCAGCAACTGATAAATACAACAAGGAGGATGCCAAAAGGTGCGAGTCAGTTACATTGCTAACTGTAGCCCCACTTTGTATGTTCCAAAGCAAGATTTTCTGCTACTTCACTTCAAGGATTCAACTCCCACCTTGCTAAGTGCCAAAAGTCTTCTCGCAATAAAATGTTCCAACTTTGTCAAGAGTTCCTCACGTCTTCTTTTTAAAATTGTTTTTTACTACCTTGGAATTCCGAAGAGTGACTGCATTCTCATGTTGCTCCGGCACAAAATGAAATCTCTACTCTGCACATTTTGACCACCCTAGCCTGACCTTACTTTAGTTCACGTAGAAACGTTCTAAAATTCCTTGCAGTGACTAAGATGTAGCTGGACACCCCTGGAATGTTGTAACTAAATGTTTTTGCAGGACCTCAAATGACATGGCACTGTCGCTGTGCTTCAAAGCTCACTGGGTTGAAGGTCTCCTCGAGCCTATGTTGCATTGTGACAGAGCTAATGCACGACTGCTGAAGAAGTCGTAGACTTCAAGCTCGAGTAAATACATCAAAGTGCGTGACCTCAGCTCTGAGCACTAATTATTTCTTTTTGTTATTACGAATCGATCTCTCATTGGAAGCAGATTGAATGTTCACTCAGCTTCATTATTTTGCAGAGTGTTAATTATTGTTGGTAGAAATTGGACAATGGTGTTCTCCAAGTGTCCACCTCTGCCACCGAAGAAGCCAATTCCAATTCAATGTGACCAAATCACCGGGAAGCCCAAGTATGTGGATCCGGCCCATCGGAACTGTGTCCCTGGCTTCAAAGCGGCCAGCTTCACTCCCAAGAATGAGTTTGACAAGTACAATGGACGAACCCACAATTGCATCGCAGCAGTCACAACTTGCAGTGGCGAACGCTACGGGGTACTGGTCTCACTGCAGCATCACCGTTTCAAGCTTTGAAACGATCAAAGATATCAGAAACGTATAACTACAGTGTGTCAGAAAACATGATCTAAGTTTTCAGAAGAATGTTTTGTTTCTCCATCTCTCAGATGATTGTTTTTTTCCATTTTGAACGTTCACTTGGTAATGTATCGAGTTTGTTCTGCTATTGGGTTGTTGGCAACAGTACATGTATCCTCACAAGATGACCGGCTACAAGGCTGGAAATGCTTACGGTAAAACTCCCCTCTTCGACGGACTCACGTAAGTTATGCATCATTCTCTCAAGTTTGGTATCTGAATTCTTCTTCCTAGCAGGGACCGAAAACAGCAGAAGGGTTTGCAGTCCTGGAATTGGATATATTATGGAAGTTTTACACTTCACAAATATGGAATCTTAATTATGAGCTTTTCCAAGCTATGTATGTGTATGATTCCATTAATCTTAGGGAGACCTCCCCATGAAAAAGAGATTGTGAATGCGATGTTTGCCTAAAATTTCTTTGAAATGCTCTAGAAGAAATCCATAAAAGACTGCAAATATTGGAGGACTGGTGCAATTCGCTGCATAGGACAGGTACTTGTGTTGTCTGTCTGTCTTCGATTACTAACTAATGACCGAGTGTGCTCCCCAATCAACGCCGTGCAGTACCAACAATTATTTCGACCACAAAATCAGAAAGGTTGGTGAAGAGATGGACCACACGCACAAGAAATTGTGTGCGTACGATCCCGATGCCAATCGAAACAAGCCACGAGCCTTTTCTCACAACACGGTTGGATTGCATACCTTCGATCGTCGAAATGCGAGTTACATAAGGTAATTAAAACCTGCATATTAAGCCCTGAAAGTGCTGTTTTTAAATCATTAATGGATGATGTGTATGAAGCTTATATATTACTAGAGTTCCTTGTCTTCGTGTGTCCATTCAAGATGCATTGAACAGTGACCGAGGTTCAATGTGCTCAATCAATAAGCAGTAGAGCTGAACATGAGCTCTGTGCATTCAATTGCAAGTGAAGCAGAGCCTCGGAGACAGCAAGTTGCAAGTAGAATTCATTAAATCGCTGCTGGTGATCAGATGGAACTGATTTGCTTTGAATTTTTTTTCTAATACTCGGGCGGTTGCTTCTTGTTACAGATTGGAAAGCGGAGATAAGAAAGATTTGAAGACACCATTAAGCACACACAAAAGATTTCATGTTCTGCCGAGGAGCATGACCGGGTTGTCCAATTCTGGCATATTTTCTGGTAAAGAAATGGCAGTTCATCCTTGCCTTTTGAATCTGCTACCCAGCTTACATAATTGGACTAAACGAAATCATTCAAACATATATGCGGAAGTTCATGAACCCAAGTTGAAGAATCTTCTGTCACAGGAAGATTTAGTGATGTTAACCGGGGCTAATCCTTTGAGGAATAGCCCCCACTTTAGCCCCTTTGTACAAAGTGTTTGAAAAATCTCGGATTTTTTTTTTCACACTACTTTAGACCCCAAAATGTCCCACCTTGGCCCGGCTAAAGTTCATGCGGGCTTAAGCCTTGGGGTCTAAAGTGGGGCAGTTTAGACCCCTCCAAAACTTTAGCCCCAGGGGCTAATGCCACGAAATCTTCCTGTGTGTTCTCTACAATTAGTTTTGTTTTCTCCCTCCATTTCAGCTCACAACTTAACAACGCGGCTGTCATCCGTTTTGTGCAGAAAAGACGGTGCTGATGCATAAGCACCAAATGGGAGAATAAGTGCAACCATCACAAACTTGAAAGAGTAGTAACAATCCTTGAGGTTACACATGCATTTGTTGTTTGTTTGACCAGGCCGAAACAGCCAGACGGAAAGAATGAATGAAACACGATCTGTTTGACTGAATATATATTTGCCATGCAGGACACACAGATCACAAACAAACCGCATACCGTATGAAATTACAGTAATTGCACTGTCTGGTTTAATGTATGACTACCGCAGCAGAAATCACTGGTAATTTAAAATTCCATTGAAACCTTCGAATGTCTCGACGGCCATTGCCACTGAACTCTACTCGTGCGGCCGGCCAAAGTGGACTTGAGAAAGAATCACATCAATTCAAAAAGATCCAAAAGAATTCTATCCACAGGCACAGATGACAACATCATTGAATTTGGATGAAAATTCTAACCAACCAGACTTTGTAAAACGAGCCAAGCTAGGATTTAACCCCTTAGTGCTTTGATGTCCAAAATCTGGGTGATGAACAGAGAAGTTCCAAAGGCACTATTTTGACCTCAGAACTTCTCAATTATCCAAACCAATGCTTGACTTTTTTTTTATAAACTTTATACAATGAGCCTTATATGAGGTTTGGAGATCAATTGTGTGAACACAATTACTTTGTTTTTACTTTGAGCTTTCACCTTACTTCAACTATCCAATAAACTTTGAAGATTGATGAACAACAATGAACTCCACTACCAAGTGATTTGTACAAGCTAGAAGGTAGGAGGTACAACAATCAGTTTGGGATATGTTAAATAACCCTTAATCCCTTTTAAGTTCCTTGACTACGTTTTCACCCCAAAACGCTCCAAAATTGTCATTTATAGTACAAGTACCAAATTCTTGAATTTTTTTTTTTGAGACATGTAACTGTAGGATCTTGTTGTATGCTGACTTGAGAACATGTGGAAAAAATTTCAAAAACTTCCACTGCTTGGATTGCAAGATAGAAGCATTCAAATTCTTTGAAATCATTTTTTTGGCCCTGCAAAAAACAGGGCAGCTGCACTTCACAAGCTCACTTTTGTATGAAAAAATATCCAAAATGGTGGTGCTTATTTGGATTCTTTTTCCTAGACAAGTTGGCTACATGATGGAAAATTTCACATCATTTGGAATTGTACAACATATAGGAAAAAAATAGTAAGTAGAAAGAAATAGAGAAGGATTCAAAAAACTAAATTGTTAAGAATTTTGTTATGGAATTGAAAAATGCCAATTCCACTAGTTGCAATGTTGTAATAAACAATGTACATCCTATGATTTTATTTTTTCAAAAAATATTGAAAATTGAGTAAGATAAAGGACTTCAAAGTTTATTTTAGAGTAGATAATTCATAACTACCCGCAAACAAAACTCTTCATAACTTTTGAATCATTGATCAAAATAGAGTAATTCAAAGCTTTCCACTTACATATAACTCTAGAAATCCAATTTCAAATTTTAGTTTTTGAAAAATGGGATTATTTTTTATTTGCCCAAACTACCCAACTGAAGAAAAAAATAACATATTATGCCATAACTGTTGACTTGTATTTCTGAATGTCATGAAATTTCGTGTATATGAAAGATATTCTTTGCCCCCACCTTTGAATATGCAAATTTCAACCTAAAATATGCAAATCTCCAGTCACAGGTACCTACCCAAAATTTCTATATTGCTCCAAAATGCATGTTGGTCCTTTAAGAGTTAATGGTAGATGAAGAATAATGAACTTCACTATAAGAAGGACCCTCTCATCCCTCCTATTCACAATATATCAATCACACTAGCCCTTCAAATCACTGAGCAAAAGAATCTATCTATTAAATATATACTTATGTTGCTGTGATACATTATTAAAAATTGAACTATTAAATTGTCAACATATGGTGATTTGAATTTCACCATTTAGCTCATTTTTTGATACTTCGTTATGCATTTGCAATATTTGATTTATTTGTTTTCTAATTTTTTCCTAGAGTAATTTCCAAAAAAAATCAACTTTTGATTTTTTATTGAATTAATGCTGACCCTAATAGTTAGGTAGGGTATAGAACAATCCAAAAATTTGGAATAAGCTATAATGTTCTATACTACTCCCTCCGTCCCAAAATGATCTTCCTGTTGGCCTTCATTTTTTGTCCCAAAATGATCTTCCTGTTGTACTTTGTGAGCTACAAATTGGTCAAATTTAACTTTTGGTTGTTCTCTAGGACTAACAAAAAAATTCCAAGCAATAGTTCCCCCTTCATCTATGCAATCACTAATCAAAAGACAAATAAAATGGTTGACGGGGTCAATCAACATTTTTTGTTTTTATTTTTTGCATCTCTTTGAATATTATCTAATTGAAGAAGATGAAGGCTTTGGGAGGCAAAATATAGGTTCACATATGGTCTTTGACTTATACTAACTACCCACAAAATGATGACCTCACACTCAATAATTAAATAACCACTGGTGCTCCTTGAAAATACCCAAAAAATTTCACTTTTCAATAATCCAAAACTACACTTTAAAAAGGGCTTCAAAACTCAAAGTTTCAAGGGCAATAGGAGTGCACCAAACTCCATATCTAGTGCCAAAAAGGCTTTAAAAATGTTATTTTTAGTCTTAATCCGGAACATTTTGTCTAACAGGAAGATCATTTTGGGACGGAGGGAGTATAATATAGTATAAGGATTAAAATTTTGTAATTTGTAAGCATATTTTGAAGAAGATTTAATTTACAAAAGAGTTTAGGTAGTCGAACTTCAAACTCCTTCACTTTATATACTCCATTATGTTTAAATTTGTATATAAAGATTTGAAAACATTATATTTCTTTATAAAAAATGAAACCAAGTTTCATATAAAATATAAAATGTGACCAAACAATCTCTCCACAAGTACATATTACAAAGTAAAAAATTAGTTTGTAAATTAGTTTTTTGCATCAAATTATATTTAAAACTTTCAATTTATTTTCTACTTCAAATTGCAATAAAATACCAAAATTGAAAGATGTCTTTTGAATAAATTAGAACTTTAGTTGATAAGCTTTTGGAGGTATTTATACACAAAAGAAAATCAAGATTTGAAGTCAAAATTTAAAAAATCAGTATTACTAATAGATGTTGTTTCTAACTACATTATTAATCTTTGCATTTGCTATGGTATAAAATAATGGGGTGATTGCAAGAAAGATCGGTCCTATTTTGCGTCACATTTAGAGTGATGGAGTTGTTTTCTACTAGAACTTTTGATAGTGGAACCTCATGAATTTGAAATTTCTATTGGAGATGGTTAAATTGACTCTAATTATATCTGTTATTTTTTAGAAATTAAAAAAATCATTTTATATTTAAAAGACTATTTTGTTAATTTGTCACACTTCGAGGTTTAGGAGTTTTTAGTACTAGGGAGTATCCAAAATTAATGATCTAGAGCTAAAATTTCTATATGGTCTATTTTCATAGTAGGGGACATGTGCCTACTAAAGGAAATCTAAAAATACATTATTTTATGGCCTCCATATTTATACAAATAGGACTCCCTTGCACATGCACTTCTAAACACTGAAGATGGTTGACTTCTATTTTTTGGTGAAATGTGATCACTATCAAGTCCTTACAAATGGCTAATTTTTTGTTTTTTTGTTCATGATTTTCTAATTAATATTAATTTATACCTAGTTGTTAAGTTGTATCTATATTCTGTAACAAACTAGATTTTTTTCAAATATTATATTTTCTGTACTTGCAAGTAGTCAACAATACTAGTAGCCGTTGATTTTTCAAATCAATGGTTGAGATTGTTTTGTTTCATAGTACTCATAGTACTAAAAGCAAAAATTGTAGTTTTAACAAAATGCTACCAAAATCGTTTAGTTTTTCTTGCAACCACCTAATGTGTATGGTCTACAAATTAAAAAGTGAGCTAAAAGTAATCGAGTGGTTAATTTAGGAATAGAAACTCTTAATTTTTAGTAAGACAAAGGAAATAGTTTTATTTTAGAAATTACGAAGAAATATATTAGGCAATGTCTAGCTCCTTCTAATATGAAATTCAAGTGCAACAAACAAATCTTTGAAAGTCATGCTCCAATTTGTGTTGAGTGTGTAACGTGTGACATCCAAACAATACAAATATAATGTGTTTCATCCAAATGTAGCTACAATTAGATATGATTTTCATGCAATCATCATTGAATTTTTTAATCAAAATGATCCAAACATTCTACTAAAATTTGTAAGTTAATTGAATTTTTAATTTCTCTAAAATTGTTGTAAACTCAATTGCGATTTGTTTTGAATTCTATAAGCAACTTGAACTAATTGTGAAGTTTGAAGAAAAAATAAAACAAAACTTATTTCAAATATTGAACTTACTAAAAACAATTGAAACATTTATTACAAAATTACATTATTGTAAAAAACATCTTAGTGTTAGCAAATTAATTTGTCATTCAACATTTAAAAATTTGAAGAAAAGCCTATTACCATAGATGGTTGCATTCACAATATTACATTATTCAATTTGATTGGTTTAAAATTAACTACAAATAGAAATAGGACTTCATAAGCTTCATTCGATAGTCAAACCCAACCTCAAACATGATAATTTTTATATTTAAGTTTAAATCATTAGCAAGTTATTATAAGTTTACATATTGCACAACAATGTGGTAACTGGCAAAGAAATATCAGCTTTTTTAGGCCTCTAAAAGACTATTTCGTGGTTGTTTCCTATATTGTGAACCACAATAGTGCAGTCTGATTATTAATTAGAAAAACAAATAATAAAAAACTAAAATATTAAAAAAAAAGTAAAAAAAAGTAAATTCTAAAGAAGATTTGAAAAAAAATGTTTTAAAATTAATTAATTAATATTATCTTGACTTTGTAGTCTCTTGTCGACATTAGACTACTGCTACGGCCAAGTTTCTACAATCTGGGAACTTTGGAGAATTCATGGCCTTCCGAAGGTCCGAAAAAACATCTAATGCATGTGGATTTCAGGTAGGTTCCTATGATCTCAATTTTTACTGAAACTTTTTGAAACTTTCTCATAAAATAAAAAAATTTATTAGCATTTTGGAAATATGATTTTTATTTCAATTGGTCCACGAGAGCAAAAGTTATGCCACAATAACCTCAAAATGGGGGAGATTAGGAAGCAAAAAAATCCACAAAAAATTGTTATAAGTTTTTTATAATTTTTCTTTTCAAATTGTATTTTTGCCTAAATATAAATTTTTTATGCATTCCATTTGGATTAGTGGTGTAATGGAGCTTCTTGTTTTGCGGGCAATCATAACAACTTCTTGGAAGAAAATTTTTCTTTCACTTTGAATGCTAGTATCTTTTAATCTATACTATCAAAAATCACAAAAAGATTATCATGTGATATGAGGCAATTGAAAAACAAGATCTTATAGTTCGATTCAAAATTTTTTTTAATTTTTTTAATTTTTTAGGTGAATATAGAAAAAATGGTGGTTTTAAATGTTTTTTGACAAAAAAATGGCTTTGAGACTTTAGGGGTTAAAATGAAAAAAATAATACTTTTTAAAAAATGGGTGAAAAATTGATGTCTTGCTTCATCCAATAAACTTTAAAGTCATTTAGGGTCACTTTCTAGTTCACTAAACATCATAAAGTTAACAAAAACAAAGGGGAGTTATTAGACCACCATTAATAAAAATGAAAGAGTCACTCTAATGGAGAAAATCTTGAAAGTATACTTTTAGCAAGGATTTTTATAGTACAAGATCCAACCAACCATTGTCCCTTGAATGAATTATGCAATAATGTGTTCTAAATAGTGAACACATTTGTACAAATCTTAAGAAATACTTATTGATAGATGAGGCATATGAAACTGGATAAAATTTGAATGAAGATGGAAATTTTTTTGATTGAAGATGGATGAAGTAGATTAAAATTGAAGTTGGGATGCAAATTAAACTAATTGTCATAGCATGAAAAGAATCAATAGATAATATTATATTGATTTTAATTGGAATATTGCAACCTATCATAGAAGCGTACCTTTGCAAATTCTAATAATTTCAAATTCAATGGAATATATTGTTGTCTCCATGAATCAGACTAAAATTATTATAATTGAGAGCCTTGCTTGGATAGCAACATCATTACTTCACACAATCACTTAATCAATTGTCAAAACATACAGCGCATACTTGGGTGTACCCTAAAACACTTTGCTTCTCCTTTGTGAATCCAACTTGAAGAAAATAGTTTTCCAATGACCTCAAGACCAATTTTTTTGGCTGATCTGTTGACAATGATGGTAGTGTTTTTGAGTGCTTTCATCAGATTTGACAACTTTGCCAAATTGGTACACATTCATGATTATACGATGTCAGTGATTTCATTTCTACATAAAATGATTGTCCCTTCTATCCCATCTCCAGCAAGCTTGGCTGTCTAAACATCTGCAACTCGAGCGCAAACCATAGCCATTCGTGGTAGTTTCTTTGAATGAAGACATAGAGTTTTAGGAAGCTTGCGGCAATGCTCTTCAGTTCAATTGCTGTTTTATGTCCAGGGTGATAAGTCAATGAACTTTACCCTAGGATCTGTGAGTTTCAAGCTGATTTCTAGGTACGCTGAAGGTATCGGCCATGGCCTTGGAACCTAGTCTTTGGGGAACTTTGCCCGAGGAGCTCTTGCACCTTGTGTTTGCTCGTCTTCCTGTCGCTGGAATTGGTCAGCTCCGGGTTCTTTCTAAGAAATGGAAGTGGAACGTTGACTGCAAAGACTCAGATTTCAACCGGGTCTTCGATGCAACAACTCATCTCAAAATGTTTGCTCTCATGTCTTGGATTGAGGAGGATTTGGTCTTTGTTAGGCTCTACGACGTGCAAGCAGACAAATGGCATGTCTTTGAAAGAAAAATGAATTATCTTCCGATTTTCAATAATTCTGCAGCTGATGGTGGAGTATTTTCCAGTCCATGGCAATGGAGGATTGCTGAGGGGCATTTGGAAATCGTTGTGGTGAATCCTTTAACCCGAAGGAAGATGAAACTCCCTCCACTACTGAGCATGGGGGCTGCAGAATCTGATGTTCAGGTGAAGATGGCGCAGCTCACTATGGACGGGAAAACAAAAGAGTATAAAATGCATGTTGTGGGCTACATGAAGACTGGTGGCACCGGTCTCTTTGCTCAAGTCTATGACTCCCACGTCAATGGATGGTCAGTGGTGGAATCAGGAGAGGGACGCATTATTGGATGGGACCATCCAGGACATCCTTACAATTGCCCAGTCGTGTACAACTGCGCAGATGGAAACCTGAAGCATTTCAATCTTTCAGATATTGCACCAGGACTCGAGGTGGAGTCAGACTGCATTCAACTCATAAATGGTCATCTCTTTCTGTTGCACACAGAACCAACTCCAGGCTCTACAAATTTGATGCAGGATGGTGAGAGTATTTCAGGAAAGTATTGCATTTCAGAGTTTCACCTCCCCGACAAGGCAACTGCTTGGGTGAAATTGGGAGTGCACGAGTGTGACCCGAGCATCGAAGAGTCTGCAGAGGAGGATTATGAATTGTCTCTTCTGGCTTGCAACGGGTTCTTACTTGTGCTTGCTAAGGAGTATGTGGAAGTGTATGATCGAGCCTGGCTATACAATTTGTCAACATGTGCGTGGCGCAACCTTGCAGACTTGAAATTATGTTACCACTATCTTGTGATGTGCGAGATCAGTTGGAGTGCTCTCCCTTAGGTCAGGTTATCACTATTTAGGTACATAATTTTGTGCTTCCTCGGTAGTGAATTTTTGTAGAGGAAGCTAGTAATCATCCCTCCTATGTAATTAGATCCTTCTTCCCGAAGCTTACTATATGCTAGACTGGATTTTGCCTCAGTGGTTCTGGATTTTGTGAAGCTAGACGATTGTACATTTTTTGGAACATGCTTGAGGAGCTGCATGTCACAACACCCTTGAGGAAGTAGATGTTCTTGCAAAATCTTGAGCTCAACTCAAGTGAAAGACACCAAATGCTGAGATGAGGAGCCGAGTTTTCAGGTTCTTCACTCTGTACCAGGATTGATCACTCGAATGAATGTGAGGCTTCTGAGTCTTTTACTTTGGTAGGCACCTGCAAGTCGAGTTCTCTCAACTGCTGAAGAACTTTATGTCATGATCAACAATGTGAAGAAGAATATTTAAAGTATGATGATTTTGTGTTTTCGTTGCTGTATGTCGAGCATGCTGCCGTGAGTTCATGACAGGGGAAGTTGATTTCTATATTGCCCAGTCTTGCTAGTTGCTGCCAGGAACGCTCACTGACGAATCAGAAGTGATGTTTTAAATGCTCCAAGCACTATGAATAAGTCGACTCTTATTCACCCTTATCTAAGCATGCGAAACTGGTCAACTTCAGGTACAGTAAAGACCTGGGATCCTGAAATTTGTTGCGTTTTTTTCCTAAAGATGTCGCCTTGACTACATAGAAGAACATTAAAACTTTCCGCACATGTCAATGGAGATTTGGGCCCCAAGGTTTGTCTCCTCGAGCGTATGTTTGAAATCAATGCATTGTGACAGAGCTAATGCACGACTGCTGATTCAGCAATTTCACGACTGCTGATTCAGCAATTTCGTTGAAATGGCGAAATTCCGTAACTTTGGCAGTTTTCACAGTTCAGAGCGGCCGCTCTGAAATGTTCAGCTGTCCTAGATTTCTGAAATCTAAGGCTCTTATAGATGTCTGAAATCTATAATAGTCATAGATGTTGCTTTCAAAGTTCAGACCGCGCGATTTGAAATGTACATTACTGCTAGATTTCTGAAATCTATATAAGACAAAGATTTGTGTAATCTATACCCCTTGTAGATGTCACTTTCGGAGTTCAAAGTGGCCGCTCTGAAAATGGCATACGGAATATGCCATTTTAACGAAATTGCCCATTGAAGAAGTCGTAGACTTTGAACAAGCTCGAGTAAATACATCAAAGTGCGTGACCTCAGCTCTGAGCACTAATTATTTCTTTTTGTTATTGTGAATCGATCTCTCTGTTTGGATGTTCACTCAGCTTCATTATTTCGCAGAGTGTTAATTATTGTTGGTAGAGGTTGGACAATGGTGTTCTCCAAGTGTCCACCTCTGCCACCGAAGAAGCCCATTCCAATTCAATGTGACCAAATCACCGGGAAGCCCAAGTATGTGGATCCGGCCCATCGGAACTGCGTCCCTGGCTTCAAAGCGGCCAGCTTCACTCCCAAGAATGAGTTTGACAAGTACAATGGACGAACCCACAACTGCATCGCAGCAGTCACAACTTACAGTGGCGAACGCTACGGGGTACTGGTCTCACTGCACCATCACCGTTTCAAGCTTTGAAACGATAAAAGATATCAGAAACGTATAATTACAGTGTGTCAGAAAACATGATCTAAGTTTTCAGAAGAAAGTTTTGTTTCTCCATCTCTCAGATGATTGTTTCTTTCCATTCTGAACGTTCACTTGGTAATGTATCGAGTTTGTTCTGCTATTGGGTTGTTGGCAACAGTACATGTATCCTCACAAGATGACCGGCTACAAGGCTGGAAATGCTTACGGTAAAACTCCCCTCTTCGACGGACTCACGTAAGTTATGCATCATTCTCTCAAGTTTGGTATTTGAATTCTTCTTCCTAGCAGGGACCGAAAAACAGCAGAAGGGTTTGCAGTCCTGGAATCGGATATATTAGAGTTATTCGTAAAGTCATCCCTAGTTTGATACCCACTTTTAAACAAGCTCTTATACAAATTGGTGAAAGGAGGTAAAGCAACCCATATGGGATATGTAAATGGTTGGAGTTGTAAGTAACTTGTAAGAGCTTGGAGGAGCTCAATCTTAAAATAAACCCATATCCTTTGAGAGTTCATAAAGAACAGTGGATTTCATTATAAAAACAACCTCTCCACCCTCTATTCTCACAAATTGTCAATGTACCATTTCTGTGACAGGTAATCTCAGGTCCAAACTTTTTTAGGCACCATTTCGATGCGAAAGAAAGTTTGGTCCCAAGTTTTGTTTTGCTAGTGTTGATTGCGCGAGCTTTTTACTTTTTCACCTGCTTTTTTACATAAAGCAGGGCTTCAAACCCCAGTTTTACCTCTAAACTCGGATTTACTTTACGAATAACTCTATTATTGAGGTTTTTCACTTCACAAATACGGAATCTTAATTATGAGCTTTTTCCAAGCTCTGTGCATGATCCCATTCATCTTAGGGAGACCTCCCTATCACACCGAACTTTCTTGGAATTCCCTCCGACTAATTTGGAGATTCTGCAGTTTTTCCCTGCAAGTTTCTCCTAGTTTTCATGTTTCCCTGTGTTCTAATGTCACCATGGAGGGATCTTCAAAGAATTCCTATACAAGAAAAAACCATGGATTTTCTTTGCAAGTATTTCATAAATTTTCTCCAAATTCCCTGTGCTAAATTCAAATTGGTAGACTTTGTATACATTTTACATTTCAATGTTTTTTCCACCTGGTATTTGGTAGATTTTAAAAGATGAAATTGTCCCATATCAATTGTCAAGGGTACGGTGAGGTTGGACACATAAGACTTGTAAACTGTCATGGAATCTCCAAAGCAATGAACTCCATTGATTTCACAATAATCTAACTTTTATCTAGAGTTTGTACAATCTAAGAAATTTTGAAATGTGCAAATCTGAAATGTACAAATTTTGAAATGTACAGATCAATAAGATTGGAAATTCAGTATCTACATATCCGTCAGATTTCAGCTTTCAAAATCTATAAATTGTATTGACTATGCAATTGAATTCTACATTAAGCTTAGATTTTGGAGGCATAAATCTACATTCTGAAATATTAAATTTCACAAATTCAATAGATTTGGAGGTGGGGACATCACTGAAAAATGCACAAATTACCCCCTAAAAAATACACAAAATTCCCTGTCTCACATTTCCCTGTGAGAGCTACATTCCCTGTGTATTTGAAAAAAGGCCAAAAAACTAAATTCTCGGAGGGGATTTTTGTTATAGTGCCTACAGGGAACATTGAGAATGTTTGGTGTGTATGACGACGATTGTGAGTGCGATGTTTGCCTAAAATTTCTTTGAAATGCTCTAGAAGAAATCCATAAAAGACTGCAAATATTGGAGGACTGGTGCAATTCGCTGCATAGGACAGGTACTTGTGTTGTCTGTCTGTCTTCGATTACTAACTAATGACCGAGTGTGCTCCCCAATCAACGCCGTGCAGTACCAACAATTATTTCGACCACAAAATCAGAAAGGTTGGTGAAGAGATGGACCACACGCACAAGAAATTGTGTGCGTACGATCCCGATGCCAATCGAAACAAGCCACGAGCCTTTTCTCACAACACGGTTGGATTGCATACCTTCGATCGTCGAAATGCGAGTTACGTACACAGCAGACTCTTTTCGAATTCCCTGTGACTGTTTTGGAGATACTGTAGTCTTTTACTGTAAGTTTTTCCTAGTTTGTATGTTTCCTTGCGTTCTAATTTCATCATGGAGGGATCTTTCAAAGAATTTCTATGCAAAAGGAAATTGTG
This sequence comes from Antitrichia curtipendula, assembly GCA_951230915.1. Lineage (NCBI taxonomy): Eukaryota > Viridiplantae > Streptophyta > Bryopsida > Hypnales > Leucodontaceae > Antitrichia > Antitrichia curtipendula. Next base: position 26,479,164 of record OX579635.1, read on the forward strand.
GATTTTCTTTGCAAGGATTTTCATAAATATCCCCCCATATATCCAGTGTGCCACCTAAATTTGTAGATTTTGCAACATTGGCGCATCTTACATTTTACGTTGTTTCCACCTTATATGTGATAGATTTAGGAGATGCAAATCATCCCATATCGATTGTCAGCGTACCGTGAAGTTAGATAGAAAGTTTGTAAGTTGTCAGCTTCTATGCAGTGTATTCAATTCACAAAAATCTAACATACTTATTGTTGGTACATAACATTCAAGAGCTGTGAGAGCAGCTGCCTTCCCTCTGACGGAATGATGTAGTATATTCCACATCATTTCATCCAAAGGATGAAATGGTGTGGAATATTCCACACCCAACATTAGCTAATAAGCCACGCGTCAATAATGTCAGACTTCTGCTCAGTGCCAAGGTCATGACTGCACAATCGGGTTACTGGGAAATTGAACACCCCCAATTTAGACAATATAGAAAAAAATAGCTTTAAACCAATCAATTCACTGTGGTCAGTAATTTCACTATTTGAATTCCGTCACAATGTTTTGTAAGCTATTCATGCTCTGCGATTTGGAATTAGAAGACAATTATTTATGTACATATGGGGTGGTAGGAGGTAGAACAACCCATGTGGGATATGTAATTTAGAGTTTGTAATTTCTCAACCGCTCATAGTTAAGTCTAAAGTAGGAATTGTGTTAAAACTATAATTTCAGACCTCATTTAGGCATAGTAAAATAACTTTTTCCAAAATACTTTTAACTAAAATAAGTTGTAGAATCAAGTTAAATTTCATCTCCAGAAATCCGTTTGAGATTTTAATCTTCCACTCAAAAGTTATAGACAAATTTCATAGAGGGTTTGAAAGGATTTTTTTTTGACATTTTCATACATCCTCTCTGAAATTTGTCCATAACTTTTTATTGGAAGATCTAAATTTAAAAAGGATTTTTGGAGATGAAACTTAGCTTGATTACCCACCTTTTTTTAGTTCAATTTTTTTTGAAAAAAGGTATTCCACTATGCCTAAATGAGGTCTGAAATTATAATTTTAACACAATTCCTACTTTAGACTTAATTATGAGCGGTTGAGAAATTACAAACTCTAAATTACATATCCCACATGGGTTGTTCTATCTCCTACCACCCCAAGTTTACATAAACAGTTTCTCTTTTCTACAAAAACAATCAAAATAAATTATTGATGGCAAATGGTTAGATTTCTTTGGTAGAATACTCAATGAATTCTTTGGGTCTTGACAGACCATCTATTTTATAATTATTTGTTTGTATATTTTGTCCTAGAATTAGCCCAAAAAAAAGATCGCACCATAAATGTACTGCCATTGTCTCTGTCCTGAAGCTTACATTAATAATATGTGGATGCATTTCGTGGATGAAGACTTCAGAGAGGCAAAGGCAGCCTCTCTGAAGGCTCTTGAATGTTATGTACATTTTAGGATGTTAGAAATTTTATATTTATACATGAAATTGTAAATTGTTCAAACAAATGAAATCTGCATTTTATTAATATTCTAAAACTTAGAAATTGATCTACACTAACAATTTTGAAATGTACAAATTAGTAAGATTAGAAATTAAAAATCTACATATCCTTCAGATTTCAGTTTCCAAAATCTAAGAACTATATTGATTATGCAAATTAAAATCTACATTAAAATTATATTTTAGAGGCCTAAATCTAGATTCTAGAATATTGAATTTTAAAAACTGAGTTGATTTTGAGGTGGGGACATCTTCACATAACACTCAAAAATGCACAGATTTCCTCCTTAAAATTCCCTTTAAGTTCCCTGTCTCACATTTCCCTGTGAGAGTCACATTCCCTGTGATCAACAATTTGTAACATTTCTATGTTTCCTTGGAGGGGATTTGCAGTAGAATACCTGCAGGGAATTCAGAAAATGCTCGCTGTGATAAGGTAATCAAAACCTGCAAATTAAGCTCAGAAAGTTCTGGTTTAAAATCATCAATGGATCATGATGTGTATGAAGCCTATGTATACTAGGATTCCATTTCTTCGTGTGTCCATTCAAGATGCATTCAACAGTGACCGAGGTTCAATGTGCTCAATCGATAAGCAGTAGAGCTGAACATGAGCTCTGTGCATTCAATTGCAAGTGAAGCAGAGCCTCGGAGACAGCAAGTTGCAAGTAGAATTGATTAAATCGCTGCTGGTGATCAGATGGAACTGATTTGCTTTGAATTTTTTTTTTAATACTCGGGCGGTTGCTTCTTGTTACAGATTGGAAAGCGGAGATAAGAAAGATTTGAAGACACCATTAAGCACACACAAAAGATTTCATGTTCTGCTGAGGCGCACGACTGAGTTGTCCAATTCTGGCATACTTTCTGGTAAAGAAATGGCAGTTCATCCTTGCCCTTTTGAATCTGCTACCTAGCTTACACAATTTGACTCAACGAAAGCAAGCGTATGTCGGCAAGTTCATGAACCCAATTTGAAGAATCTTCTGTTCTCTACAATTAGTTTTGTTTTCTCCCTCCATTTCAGCTCACAACTTAACAACGCGTGATCCATTTTGTGCAGAAAAGACGGTGCTGATGCACAAGCACCAAATGGGAGAATAAGTGCAACAAAGGATACTTAGTTATCCCTGAGGTTACACATCCATTTGCTGTTTGTTTGACCAGGCCCACACAGGCCGGGAAGAGAAACGTGAATGCGTTTGTTAAAATCAACAGTGGTCGTCCGAAAATGACCTAAATCCACAGATATCACATGATGGAAGTGATAATTTACATACAAAGACGAGGCGTAGTTAGGATTTAGGGTTTGCAAGCTAATAAGTTCAATCTTTCCTCTTGCCTCTACCGTCGGAAACTGCTTTGGAGATGCTTTGCTCTCGGAAGACGCAGTAAACCGAGACAGCGAATGCAGGTCCGAACACGCAAGCTCCCACGACTTCTAGCAATGCGATGAGAATCCCGTCTTCGAGTGCCGTGAGATAGACGAACGACAGGAACAACGACAGCAAGTCGATCAACAAGAAGTAGACTACATACTCGTCGGGTCGAAACGACGTCAAGAGCTGGAGAATCCGGCCGGGAAGTTCCGGTTCGCGGATGACGTACAAGATGGCCACCAGGTGCCATGTCAGTCCGAATCCGGCTTGTAGGAGATGGAACGCGATCACGCCCTTGTGCCCCTTCTGCTGCTGTGCGTCGGACCCCCAATTGAACGGCAGATACGCAAGAGTGACAGCAGCGGGCGTGACCTGGAACAGTAAGCACGCCATCTGCTTCTGGTCCGTCCTGAGGGGAAAGAAGAGCGCGATGATGTTGAGCCAGAGGAACAGGAAGGCGAAAGCGATGGCGGCTACTCGCGGAAAAGAGATTTTCTTCTTCCATATCTGATGAGGATCACGATTCGCTCCATCGGTGAGGAAGTACGTAGTGAGCCAGAGGAGCGGGAACGAGACCGACACGCCCGTGAGTTGTGCGATGCTGCTGTGGATCCAGGTCGTGGAGAGAAACAAGCCGGACTTGATGCGGGAGCCTTCTACGGCCATGAAGGCCAGCACTGAGACGAGGAGCGAGCAGATGTAGCCCGTGACAAATTGGCCCTCGTGCGAACTCTGCGCGCGGACGAAGAAATTCACCAGGAGACAGAGGACTCTGTCGAGGGCAGGAATGTTGGACCTCCACGAAAATGCGACATAGTCCGGGCAGCCTTTCGATAGCAGGGCCATTCCGGGCTCACTGTTTCGGAACAGCAGAAAGCCCGTGAGAATGGCCCATGCCACCACGGGCAACGACACCACCGCGCGCATGGTCAACGATTGCGCCATTGAGCTCCGAAGTTCTCACAACACTGTCACAAGCCAAAGACTAATGACATGCTTTCGGTAATTCAAGCTCAAGATCTCAAATCCTCACAAATCGAAAAATTTACTCAAGCGCGCATGGCCGACGATTGCGCCATTGCGCTCCACAATTCTCCACAATTCTCGCAATGCTGTCACAAGCCAAAGATGAATTCAATGCTTTCGGTAATCCAATCTCAAAACCTCAAATCCTCACAAATCGAACAAACGTTTCTATCCGTTCGCTTGAATACCTAACAAATGACCTAACTATAAATCCAATCCACTTATCCATTCTGTCAAAATTCTTACTCCAACTCGCTACTACATCTCAATTTCACCTAGATACTTACTGCATTTGCGTCCCAGACAGATTGAAGACACCGACTAGAGACATGAGAGGCACTGTGTCACGTTAACTGGGTTACGAAAATCTCACCAGGTGATCCCTGTAAGCTCACCGATCAAGCTCCGCTTCACCACACAAACCTGGATGCTCCAGAACATGATCAAATGCACGCCATTCTTTTAAGCCAATGAATTTGCACGAAGCGGCTATCGCAAAGCTTGTGGTCCATGGGAGAATCTAGACGGGGAGATGGGGAGATGGGGAGATGGCGTCGGGAAGTAGAAGAAAGAAAGAACGAAGGCTGGTCATTGGACCCGACCGGTTGAGATCCTTGTCAGTGCGTGGCCACCTAGGATTTTCTGGTTGGTTTGGAGTCTCAGGAGTTCTGATTGCTCTGCGAAAGTGCGAGTTGCCTGTGGTTGGGGATATGCGGACTTGGTTGAGTCTGGTTGGTTGAGACCCTAGAGTGTCCACAGACGTTGACGTTGATCGGCCCAACGGCGCTCAAGTGAAAACACCCCAAACCAGCGATCTCAGAACCTGTGTACCCAGATTCGCAGGAATGCTATTCCCGTGTACAGCAGGAGCTATTTCCGCGATTACTTTTCCTTTTTCGTAAAAGCTGAGACATAAACTTGCAATGAAAAAAAGAGTATTTTGACTCCAAATTCTTTTTTAACCTAGCGTACTACTTGTTTAACCTAGCGTACTACTTGCTAACCCAAAGTGAAGTTCGAAGTGCAGGCATGGCTACTTTTTGTCTTCTGCAAGCACTGGAAATGCTAATTGACATGAAGAAGTGTCACGAATTGGCGATTTTGGTGTTAATGTGTGTCACAGCACATCGTGCGCAAGGTGTTGTGTAGAATGTCTGGAATGTTGTGCAATTTCAGTGGGTTCTTTTAAGGAAATTTAGGACTTCTGGTGGAATGACACAAAGTATGCCACTAACAAGGGAGTTGAACCCTTCTTGCCAATGCAAGACTGCCCAAAATGCAGTGTTAGTGTTCTACAAACAAGCCACACTAGTAGTAAAGGTTAGAATTCCCCATAAATCAATCATAGAGGCAACTCTAATTCGCTAGTCCGCTTGTAGCAACCATGATCCTTGAATCTCCACCAAAGTCACGTGCGTCCAGCAAGTTTTAGAAACCACCGATGTATAGAATCAGAAGTTCAACACCGTAGTACCGCAATCCCATGAAGCAGAATACATCAAGGAAACATGAGAGTTTGAGTTGCAAAGGTGGCAAAACCTCATAAAACTAAGGATTGAAATTGAATGGCTAGGAATTTAGGATGTTCACTTACTAACCAAAGGATACCATTGAAGTATTCAACTGCGGCAAAATCACAAATCCCCTTGGCGGACAACTTTTACAATAGATTTCCACAAGTTTATAGCTTCTTTGTACAAAAAATTGTCAATGGAAAAATACCGCTGACCGAACATCCGCACAACAAGGGGCAAGTGCTTCCCCAACCTATTTCTTTGACAAGATTTCAAGAACTTCAAAGTCGAAAAGCACCTTTTGTCTTCAATGGACCCAAGAACCAAACAACAACCAATCTCTGCTAGCTTAAAGTACTCAAAAATCAACTTGCACAAATGGAATGACTAGGATAGTTTGCGCCACAACTTGATGGCTAGGTTCATGTTCAAGGGAGGAGTACAAGCTGCCTTGCAGTTAGACTGCATTGTGATCTTGAATAAATCTTACTGCAACCTCAGAGCAAATGTTGAGAGCATTGCAAAGTCGATACACTACAACAAAATGGATGTTTTATAACTGCAATGAGTCGTTAAATTTCAAAATATGACTCCCGTAGATATCACTATAGATGACGTGCGATATGATTGGGTCTAGTCATTACCGACTAGTCATATTTTTAATGAGTCATACTTGTAGTCATCTAGATTGGGAGTATAATATGTCATATTTTGCCAACGTGGCGTATATGTTGACTATCCTTGAAGTTTTGACTTTCTCTTGAGCTGCCCAAGCAAAGAAAAAAAATCTTACGTGGCATATGACTCTATGTAGTTATATTTTTAGCTGACGTGGAATATGACTACAGTGAGTCATATTTGGGTTGACATGGCATATGACTTTGTATAGTCATATTTTTTGTTGATGTGAAATATGACTTTGTAAGTCATATTTTCTATTGATGTGATAAATGACTCTTGTGAATCATCTTTTTTTGTTGATGTAATAAATGACTTTTATGAGTCATATTCTCTATTGATGTAGAATATGACTCTTATGAGTCATATTTTCTATTGATGTGGAATATAACCCTTGTATTTATATTCTCTATTGATGTGAGTCATATTTTTGGCTAATGTGGCAATTTCTATGGAGTGTTACTAATAATTTAATGATTGAATGTAGTCATATTTAAAAAATATAGAGTCGCATTTGGATATAATCATGAGTATTATGTGACTACAGCCAATCATATTTTAGCCAAGACATATTGTAAAATATAATTCAAGCAGATGAAATTCCATATTAGTGAGAGTTGCATTTCTTAGATTTCTGTGTAGTTTGTAATTGGAGGGACTAAGGTTTACAGTAGCTTCTGTCATGAACTACAATCATATTTTTCATACATTCAAAATGAACATGACGCATTGCAGTCATGCACCAACATGATTTAGCAACTAAATAAAAGATTCCGTCAAATTAAAAACAAGTACATACGATTTTTGAAATGCACAAGAAATACTTACATTGAAAAGAAAAATGCAAGAAAGAATGTGACTCTTTTCAATGACATTTATTAGTCACTAATACAAAACATATTACAATGACATTCTATAAATGTATATTCCCACACACTTATAGACCTATATTCCTTACAAAGATGTGAAGATGTTGTTTTTCTAATGTTGTAAGTAGCCTCCAATAACTTTATTCCAACTTCTAGTATCTACATATACAATCAACAAGGTTAATTTTTAGTGAATGAACAATAGAAATCAACCTTCAAAGATTTAAGGCAACACAAAATATATAGTATAAATTTAAGATTAAAAAAAAAGCCATAATTAGGTAACCACTATATCTTTACAAATTGAAAATAAAAAAGATGAAAGAATAACATTACAACCACTATACCTTTAGAAATTACAAATAAACAAGAAGAAAGAATAATAATAGTGATAAAAAAGACAAGAAACAAAAGATAACAAGTGTTAAGAGGTAAGATGCAACAAGAAGTAAGAAGAAATAAGAATTAAAATGTAACAAGAAGCAACAAAGAGCACAAATTAAGATGCAACAAAATGCAATAAATAACAAGAAAAAACAAGAAATAAAATGCAACAAGAAGCAAAAAACAACAAGAGCAAACAAAGAGCATGAAGTAAGAAGCAATAAGAAGCATGCAATAATTAGCAACAAGAAGCAAGAATTAAGAAGCAAAAGCTAAAAGGTAGTAAGAAACAAGAACTAAAAGACAACAAAATTTAGGAGACAAAAGAAGCAAAGACAAAAAAAATAGCCAAATGTTGCACTTTAAGGGGGAGGTACAAAAAATGGCGGCTAGGGTTTCAAAATCCTAAATCAATGACGGCTACATAGAAGTGGCAGTTAGGGTTTCAAAACCCTAATCATATGACTTGCCTTAGTCAAAGTGGTTTACCATTACTAAAGTGATTCACATCTTTTAAATAAAATTGACATAAACTATAAAAATTAGAAGTTTGAGGTGTTTTTGGATGGTTTTGGCCAATCCAAGCCAAAACTCTAGACTCCCAAATCCAAGTTGAAAAATTTTAAATTTTGATAGCTTAAATTGTAGATTGTTGCATACCTATTTAAAAACAGTAAAATATTTGTAATGGAAATATTAGCAAAAATTATGGATGGATGAAGTTCTATGGCTCTTATTCTTTTTTCAAGACTTTACCTAACATTTTTTTCAAGCCTATAAGTCTAAATTAACTTTTACTTTCAAGATTGCATTGTAAATATCATCTAACTATAAGGTCCCTTTTTAGCTTGAATTACATGAATTTTGATGTTTTTAATCTAAAATTAATGCTTTTGATTATCCAATTTCATTATAATCTTTTTTTTTTTAATCCATTTTTTAAAGTGTAATATATTCTTGAAAACCTTTAAGAAATATCTAAATGATTTGAATTCAAAGTTGGGTTTTAATAAATTCTTAAGTTTGAGTTAAACTTCTAATTTCTAATGTAATTATGGTTTCTACCCAAAAAAATAACAAAGTGCCAAATTCAGTGACATACCTCAGAATCCATTTCCACCTCATCCCCATTTTTCAACATGCATGTTATATTTGTATCATAAAGCTTGCCTTAATTCATTTTTGTTGCGTTTTTTGTGGTTTTGTATTCAACTTAAATAACGACTTTTACAATAAGGTGTATAAATTCTATCTATGATCGAATTTTTTTCTTTCAACATATTTATTTCTACTTCTCTCTCTCTTGACTTTTTCCAAAAAAATTATATATATATATATATATTTTAAATTTTAATTAATTAATTATATTATTTATTTTAATATCATTTTTTCTCTTTTTTTGGATTATTTTAGAATTGCAATCTTTAATTTTAATTTTAATTACTACTAATTAATTTTTATTAACTCTAAAAGTCAAACAATTGTAATGACATAATCCTCATAAATACTAAATAAGTATCTATTGAAGACCTTAAACTTTCTTTTGGTCAACTATGCATATTACAATCAACAATATTTGCTTAATACAAAGTCAAAACTCTATAAGGGGGTCAACTTAGTCTCTTAACTATGCCCAACAGCCCAAAGCTTTAAGTAGGAACTTGGAACCTATACTTCTACTTCAAACTTTTAGACTTTGAATACAAATGGCATTCCTCACTTGCTCTTGTTCTATGAATACTCAAATATGGCTTTTTCTTACACTCTTTTTTCTCTCCTTAAATTAGATTTTTTCAAGCTTCAAGTATTTTTTCTAAACCCCACAATCTTCGATCTACATCACTAATTAAGTGCATTAGATTTCACTTTGTATCAATCAATCTAATTAGCTCTTTATTTGTATTAGCCACCACAATCAATCAACATAATTAGTTAATCTGCTAGTGCAACCAATCTGTTAGTGTACAAAACTAGATGTGGATTCATGTCCTCATGACTTAAGGTATTTGTTAAACAATATTTCTTCTCTCTCATTAAAGAAATCAACAATCTCTATATTTGAATCAATACTTATAAGACTATCTTTGTCACCAAATATATATTTCAACTTGAAAAAAATCCGCCATAAAGAACCAAAATATATTTAATAATAATTTTGAGACCCTTTTCCTATCTTTTCCAACAAGATGGGTTGGAAATGAATCCATCTATTGTCTCATGTTGTTAATTGTTTCATTTTTCTCTACTTCTTTTATAACCCCTATGAGAAATTTAAATTTATTAATTAAAATATAAACATATGTCACTCCCAATATTTGAACACAAATTCTATAATAGGCACAACATACAACAACAACAATAAATTTTTAATAGGCATGAAATAAAGTTATGCCTACACCCTAAGAAATGAGATGTACAACCTAAATATTAGAAGGTCATCTTAGATTGACCCCCTTTTCCTTAGACTATCCCAAAAGTAAAAAAATGGCTCCCCCCTCAAATATGACTAAAGCAAAAATATGACTAGGTGCTCTCCAAATATGTTCCCTATCCAAATTTTCCATTGGCTGCCTCCAGAAGGAGATAAAATGACTATTAAAAAAATGTGACTGCAAGATATGACTCCCCCCAAAATATGACTACAAAATATGACTCAAGCATAAATATGATTAGGTACTCTTCAAATATGTTCCCCACCCAAATTTTCCTTGGGCTACCCCAAAACAAAAAAACATCACTACCGAAAAGATATGACTACAAAATATGACTGACACAAAATATGAATACATAATATGACTAGACATTCCCTGGATATATTCCCTATTGTTCCCTATAAAGTACTTAGCCGTTCCCAATGGCCGTATACTATACGCCGTGAAGTACAAAGCCAAAATATGACTGGCAGTCATATTTTTTTTCAAGATGTTGGCCTCCCAAAATATGACTGCAAGCAGTTGCCAGTCATCCCTAGTTATATTTTTGCAGTCATAAAATGCAGGTTTTGTTGTTGTACGTACAAGATTAGCCGCCTTCATAAAGAGGTTGATCCCTGTTACAAGTTTAGACTCATTGTAGAAGTTCTTCAAAACCTCTAAGTGATGCACAAAATTGGCTTCAATTCCCTCTTGCCTCCAATATTGAGGATAGATAATGCCAAAGACATCAAGGAGTTCCTACTATAGAAAGCGGCAATCCAATTCACTGCAAATAGACTGCGCTATATCTTCACCCTCCAACGTCCCAATACACAAGTTAGAACAAGTAAAGCCACCATAGAACTATAGAAAATTAGTAAACAACAACTCCAATTCTCCAAGACTAAGAACAAGTATTGTAAGACCAAAAGGAAGGAACCAAAAAATAAATGCCAATAACAAAATAATCTAAGGAAAAACTTTTGCAAACACCAAAGTAAGCAAAGGAAAAAAAAATGAAAACTAAAAAGTAAGCAAACAAAAAAAAATATGCAAAAAAAAAAATAATCAGAGGAAAAAAATGCAAAGTCAATAGAAGATGTGAACCTAAAAATTGCCTCTCAATGTTGTCGTGCAAGTGGTGATAGTCTTGCTGGGTCACGAAGTTCTACTTGCCCGTCTCCTTGTCATGGGTCCAAGTATACACCATCGTCACAAACAGGTCAAAAAACAGATGTGCAATTCCAAAGTTTCTTGGAAGCTCTTTCCACCGCAAGGGAATGTCAATGCACTGCAATGTAATAAGTCACTGTATCAAAGAAAATCTTGCTTGTTGTAAGCAATGGCCCCATTGATGAATAACCTTGCTAGTTCTTATTGGCACAACTTCACAGCTTGCAGGAAGTCACAAATGAAAATGTCTTGTGCTTGAGACAATTTTATCAAGCAGTAAACCGCATTCACTAGCGGAATAAAACATGTCAAATACAAGAGGACTTCGACATCAGAGAGAAGGTCAAAGATATCACCAGCACCAACGACTGACTTGTGTCTAGGTCCAACTGTCATGTCCACCCTGATTTTTACAAGCAGGGTGGTGAACTCCAACATGATTCATTAAGCAAGACTACGCATTGAAACCCACCTCATCTCTACATTACGGACCATCTTTTGTCCCTTAGTTTCCATGAGATTTGTCAACTTTTGCAATTCAATGTGCCTTTTGTTGCTACGGCAAAAATATGAATACACCAATTGAAACATGTCCTCCAGTCTAGACACCATTGGGTATTTGATCAACGTCTCTATGACCAAATTGATTTTGTGGCTCACACAACTCACTTCTCCTTGATCTAGGTGGTTACTTCCGTTTGGAGGCCCTAGAAGGTGCGGACACCGTCAGCACCGAACAAACCAATTTTGTAGCGATGTTCTGGTGCATCAAACCGCCTTAATCAAGGAGACATGCATTATAACATTTGTTAGATTGTCCGCAGTGCCACCATCAAACAGGCAAGAAAGATGCAACAAATGCGGCACCCTTTCCCAGCTTTTCATTGTGCATACATGCACTTCAATCCAAGAAGTTTGATCTATGGTAGTAACCTCATCGGCACTGATAGAAATGATTCTAGCTGACTGCACAACATTCTTCAAAGTAGTTAGAATTGTAGCATGCATGTGCTCAGACATTTTTCAACATGTGCTTTCTGACCAATGTTTCTGAGGCAAATTCTTCACTTTCAAGTGTTTGAGCAACAACTATTGTCTCTCATAATTGCACATTGGTCTGCCATGAATGAGAACTTGAAACAAAGTTGAGAATTGTACCCCTTTTCTTTTCAACTCACCCTCCAAATTAGCGCTTAGCTGATCGGCCACATCGGCCACAATGCAACCTTGCTTGCGTGCAACGCAAAGTTTGCAAAGCTTGATGTGCTTGCAATCGGACTTGATGAATGTGTCACCTTTTTTCAGGTGTGGCAGCAGCACCCCATCCTCCCGACACACCCTATTACCTTCGTGCTTCTCTAAACTGTCGAGTTTGGGAACATGAGCTTCCTCCTGCCCGTGACCATCGTGCAACTCTGGCTAACTGCATCAACGAGATCGCCGTTACTGTTGAACTCGCCCTCCGCCCAAGCAAATCGACAAGTCCAAATTTCTTACCAGTGTCGCGTCACCGTGCTAGGAGCAATTCTTTTCCTCTTGCGCACGCTCAGAACCCGTCCTTCTTTGCTCGCCACATTAGTATCACCATGAGTATCCACAAGGGACGCAACAGTGGCTTCAGAAGGAGGATGAAGGTCAGGTAATCGGGAGCGCGATTTACACAAGCGTGTCGGTTCTGGGATTGGACCTCGAGCTCGTGCTGGTGCCTCGCAGGTGAATGCGAGAGAAAATGAATTGCAGTGCATTGTCGAACGAAGAGCTTGGGAGTGGAGTGTGAAGAGCGCTGTGTGAAGAGCTTCAGCTTGGGACTCGAAGAGAAATCGGCACGTTCGAGCTCAGGTGAATGGCTTGGTTCAGTGGTCGCATTTTTTTGGTTGAAATGCGGTTGGATTTCCTGTACAGTTTTCCATTTTGATTTGATTTAGGCCAAGGATTTGTGAGAAGTGAAGCTGTCTGAGTGAAATCGGGAAGAATTGTGGTTCTTTGCTCGGAGATTCTTTTGGATGGCGTTTGAGTGTTTCGGCAATGAATTAGGGTTTGGTGAATAGGTTTGTACACTTCGTACACTCTAGAACGACGCTTTTTTTAACTTCATGTCAGAGATATTTCAAAAAGCGACTTATCGGGTTTCGTTCCTAGGTCGACACTGAAAACGCTGATGTAAGAATGTCGTACCTCTGTTGCTGAGAAACCAAGTTCTATTATAGACAAGTTCAGGATGTAGATGCAGAACCTACATCAAAAGAAGAACACTTGCAATGCTCTGTTTTCGACGTAAGGATTTAATCTTCACACTAGATCAAGAAATTGTGGCGGACATTGCGATGAACAACTTTCTACTCTATTTATGAGCATTGAAATACTTCTCGTGTTTTTTGTAGTATGTCAACATAACTGTGAGTTATTTTTTTAAACAAATTTGTTCAATTCATATGTTCTATTGACAGATACTTTATGGTAATCTTCAGTCATGGACCTCCTCATGAAATACCTGAACTTGAATCCACCAAGGCTCAAGTGAGCAACTGGAATTTAACTCAGAGAATTGGAAATTCCACAAATGCTGAAAGGAATAGCCATGTTCCTCTGTTTCTTTTGTCTTGGAAGTGCTAGGGTTTTCTGATGGTAGTTTGGTCTTGGAAGTGCTGGGGTGTTAAGGGTGTATGTGATGTGAATGATTTTCCTCCAATGAGGGCATGACACGTGTATGATACTTTTTCACAAGGGTTTCTCATGGATTTGTACATGGTTTCTACTATGCCTATGCACTCAAAAGAGGCAGTAACTGCCTGCTACTAACATCATTAAGCATTCTCCGCCCCGAACCATCTCATTCGAATTTGCAGCTTAGATACGATAAATTTTCGGCAGTTTTTTACTTCATTTTGCTGTTGCATAGACTTTTTAGTAAGCAACAATGCTCTTCAGTTCAATGTTGATTGATGTTCAAGCTTATTAGTCAATGAACTAACCCTAGGATTTGTGAGGTTCAAGCTGATTTCTAGGTGCGCTGAAGGTCTCGGCCATGGCCTTGGAACCTAGTCTTTGGGGAACTTTGCCAAAGGAGCTCTTGCATCTTGTGTTTGCTCATCTTCCTGTCGCTGGAATTGGTCAGCTCCGGGTTCTTTCTAAGGAATGGAAGAGGAACATTGACTGCAAAGACTCAGAATTCAACCGGGTCTTCGATGCAGCAACTCATCTCGAAATGTTTGCTCTCATGTCTTGGACTCAGTATGAGGAGATCTTTGTTAGACTCTATGACGTGCAAACAAACAAATGGCAAGTCTTTGAAATTAATGCGAAGCATACACCGTTTCTCAGAACTTCTACAGCTGATGGTGGACTATTTTGCACTCCATGGCAATGGCGGAATGCTGAGGGGCGTTTTCAACTCGTTGTGGTGAATCCTTTAACCCAAAGGCAGATGAAACTCCCTCCACTACTGAGCATGGGGGCTGCAGAATCTGATGTTCAGGTGAAGATGGCGCAGCTCACTATGGACGGGAAAACAAAAGAGTATAAAATGCATGTTGTGGGCTACATGAAGACTGGTGGCACCGGTCTCTTTGCTCAAGTCTATGACTCCCACGTCAATGGATGGTCAGTGGTGGAATCAGGAGAGGGACGCATTATTGGATGGGACCATCCAGGACATCCTTACAATTGCCCAGTCGTGTACAACTGCGCAGATGGAAACCTGAAGCATTTCAATCTTTCAGATATTGCACCAGGACTCGAGGTGGAGTCAGACTGCATTCAACTCATAAATGGTCATCTCTTTCTGTTGCACACAGAAACAACTCCAGGCTCTACAAATTTGATGCAGGATGGTGAGAGTATTTCAGGAAAGTATTGCATTTCAGAGTTTCACCCCCCCCCGACAAGGCAACTGCTTGGGTGAAATTGGGAGTGCACGAGTGTGACCCGAGCATCGAAGAGTCTGCAGAGGAGGATTGTGAATTGTCTCTTCTGGCTTGCAACGGGTTCTTACTTGTGCTTGCTCAGGAGTATGTGCAATTTCATGATCGAGCCTGGCTATATAATTTGTCAACATGTGCATGGCGCAACCTTCCAGAATTGGAATTGCCGCCTTACGACGATCTGAAGTTGTGCGAGATCAGTTGGAGTGCTCTCCCTTAGGTCAGATTATCACTATTTAGGTACATAATTTTGTGCTTCCTCGGTAGTGAAGTTTTGTAGAGGAAGTACTGATCCCTCCTACGTAGTTAGATCCTTCTTCCCAAAGCTTACTTTGTCCGAGACTGAATTTTGCCTCAATGGTTCTGGACTTTGTGAAGCTACATTTTTGGAACATGCTTGAGTAGCTGTATGTCTCAACACCCTTGAAAAAATAAATTTCCTTGCAAATCTTGAGAGAGGAGACGAGCATTGGCTCTTCACTCAGTACCAGGATTGCTCCCTTGAATGAATGTGAGACTTCTGAATTGTTTACTTTGGTTGGCAACTACAAGTTGACTTCTCTCAAATGCTGAATCACTTTATGTCATGATGAACAATGTGGAGAAGAATGTTTAGAGTATGATGATTTTGTGTTTTCGTTGCTGTATGCCGAGCATGCTGTTGTGAGTTCATGACAGGGGAAGTTGATTTCTATATTGCCCAGTTTGGGCTATTTACTGGGAACACTCACTAACGGATCAGAAGCATTGTTGTAATTTCTTCTGAGTAAGTCGTCTCTTCTTCACTCCATATCTAACCATGCAACATTGATCATCTCCAGGTATAGCAAGAGTGCAAAGACCAGGGGTCCTGAAAATTGTTGCATTTTTTTTGCTGAAAATGTAGCCTTGATTAGTCATGCATTCAATTCAAAAACACACATAACTAGTAGCCTCAATCAAATCTTGAATGGTACCAATGAGTGAGATTGATTTCAATAGGACCTATCTTTTGGGTGTAAAACCATCACAAAAGTAATTACTTTAAGAAAATGTTGTAAACATTTTAGGTTTGTAACATGACCAATATGGATGCAAGTTATGTTGGTTTCGAGGGGGTCTTGCAACTCCTTTGAGCTATATGGGCAACACTCTTCGAAATACAAAAAAATTTGCATTCTATAGAATTTGTACTTTGAAGAGAACTACAATCTAAATTGCTATTGCCTTCTCTTATAATTGATATATTAGGGGTAGTCACACCTTCTTCACTTAGGCATTTGGAGAATGGGGACGTGCCAACTCCCTGTTGGCTTCATGTTTGCAGGATATGCTTCGCTCGCTAAGTCTTTGCGAGGTTGATTATTCTGCTTTGGAGCAGAAGTGGGTGCATGGAAGACTTTGCAAAAACAAGGATATTCGCTTGCTCCTAAGCTCACGTTGTGGCATTTCTTGTTTTCTTTAGTAATGAAGCCCGCGTTTCGCGCTTCATTGTGTGTCCTGCCCAACTTGCGCATTTTGCACCTAGATCTTGCGTTCAGCAGTGGCTGCGCATTTTGCACTCCTAAATCTTGTTTTGCATTTTCCACTATTGTTCTGTAGGTAATAGAAAAGGGGTGTCACATCCCTTCTTCAGCCATGGTTGCTCTCCATTGGCTCCTGCTTTTCCTTGCCAACTTCTCATTCTGATTTTCCATTTGCTTGGTGAAGAAGGTGTGACTACCCCTACTAGAAGGTTGTTAGAATATGTGGGTAGGGACATGATTCTTCTCCAAGTCTATGGCAATCTTCACTAATCCCTTACGTGTCTCTATATGGCAAGTTGGAGATTCAAAATTGTACAATTTTGATTTGCATTGGGGAGGCCAAGGATTTGGCAAGAATTGGATGAAGAAGATGACATAGTGGTTTACTACGTAGAAGAAGTCAAGAAGAATCCTATGGTGAAGTAGACAGAGAAGAAGATAAAGTTCAATGACAATGGAAATGTCAAGGAGAGGCACTTGAAGAAGACTGTTGAAACCTAGATGGAATACATCTACAAAGTGTTGAAGCCAGTACGGTGATTTGTTTTGATTGTGTTCATGTTTAGAGTTTGATTGTTGTTTTGATGAGGGAGTTTTTGTACTAGTGTGGAAAAAGAAGTCATTGAGAGATTGAGGGGGGTAATTATGGTGTAAAGTAGCAAATTGGCGAATGATTTGGACTTCAAAAGTCCATTAAACTCTCATGTGATTATCCTTAATTGGGTGGCCATATGAGATGTCTGAAGATCATGCAAATTCAAATTTAGAAAATTTTCAAGGTGAGTTATAAAAGAAATTATTAGTGTTTATAACAATAAACACAAATAATGTTACGCAAGAGCTAAACAACCCTAATGACTGTTAATATACAAGACCTAAAGAATGTCTTATACAACTCCAGATTTAACAACTGCAGTTTGAAGAGAATTTCCAAAGCCAAGATAATACTCATGACGCACAATGCTCTTTGCACAACAAGTGAAGTTCTCTCACAAATGTTTAAGGTAGGAAGCTCTGAAATGGAACGGGCATTAAGAACAGACCCTATAAATGGTTGTAAAATGGACATGAGTTGGTTCTGAAATTGCCATGTACAGTCACTAAATGAATCAAGGAAAAAAGCATTATTAATTGCAAGAGCCAATAATTTGCTTTGCTTTCCCCATTCTTTCTTGTAGTATTGCAAGTGAACCGTTTATAGAAGACCTAGGGTCATAAATAGGGACCTATGACCCAACTCGCTTGAAAATTCATAAGTAAATCAAAAATGCTTGAAAAAATATGAAACCACTTGGGTTAGATACTTCATCTATTTCTCTTTGTCTGAAAAATGAGCTAAAATTATTCCCGTCCAATGAAATACACAAAAAATGCAGACCAGCCCTTGGATGTGCCATTTCTGAGCGTCCTACCTTACCTTCACCTCCTCTTATGATCTCCCTCCCCACGTGCAAATATCTGAAGTTCAAACCCAAGCATTAGGCATTGGAACCCAACATAGTCCTCAAGCCAATTTAAAAGACAATCCAAAAGTCTTTAGAACTAGTGCTTATGTTAAGAAGGTATGTCGAAGTGATGATTCCCAAATTTTTATTGACTTCAAATTAATTTTCTTTTGTGTATGATTACTCGCCAAAGCTTATCAAGTGATGTTTCTAATTTGTTCAAAAAGATCTTGTAAACTTTGGTATCTTATTGCAGTTTGAAACGGAAAAGAAATTGAAAAGCTGAAAATATAATTTGGTGCAAAAAACTAGTTTACAAAATCATTTTCTACTTTGTAATATATAAAAGTTGAGAAATTTCTACATTATTTGGTCACCACTACATGAAATTTCACTACTAAGAAGGGCTGTAAGTTCCCTAGAGTTTTCAAATTGTGGAAACTCTGCTATAGCAATAGGCCGACGTGGCGAAGTGATTGCCACATCGGATATTAAAAAATAATATTTTTTAAATATTTTTTATTTTTTAAATATTTTAAATAATATTCTTTTAATATTCTTTACTTTTTATAATTTTATATTTTGACCAACATTGGCTGGTTTACAAAAACGGGAACAGGTATGAAATGGCCCTCCAGACCCTCCAAAAAACATGTAATGCATTTTGTGTTTGATATGGAATTTGGTTTTATTTTTATAAAGACATGTAATAATTTCAAAACCTTTTTTACAAATTGAAAAATTAGTTTTTTTTAAGACGTTTTATTAACATTGGTTAGAAACAAATTTCTTCATACGCAACGGCAAAGTGGAGTGCATAAAGTGAAGGAGCTTGAAATTCAACTACATCGTCATAAACTCTATTGTTATTTATATCTAATTCAAAGTACGTTTACAAAATATGATTTTTCAATCCTTAATTCACTTTATAATGTAGAACATTATAGTGTAATTCAAATTTACAAATTGTTCTAAACTAAACCTGGCTATTAGGGTCAGCATTAATTAAATAAAAATTAAGATTTGAACCTTTTGGAAAAATTACTCTTGAGAGAAGTTGGAATACAAATAAATTAAATGCTACAAATGAGACTAATGGTGAAATTCAAATCTCCTAATGTCAACAATTTAATAGTTTAATTTTTATGAATGTATAACAAACACCATCAAATATCAATATTTTTTTTGTTTAGTAATATGAAGGGCTAACATCATTGATATGTTGTGAGTAGGAGGGATGAAGAGGCCCTTTTTATAGTAAGCTCATTGTTCTTCATCACCCTTCAAAGCTTGTGAGATTTTTTAATGAAGGTGGGAGTTCAAAGAAAAAACAAGTTTTTTTCACACATTTGAATAGTATACCTCATTTTAGCATTGTAAATCAACTACTTTCAAAATGAGGTAAACTAAAAAAATGTGAGAAATCAAACTAAACTTCACCTCCAAAATTCATTTCTAATTTGGAGTCTCTAATAGAAAGTTATGTAGGTATGAAGTTCAATTATAAAAACAATTATTGCATGAGTTTGACTTGACTATGAGAAGTTGAGATCTTTCATGTCTTAATTTTCATATCCCACGTGAATTGTTGTACTTCCTATCTTTCCACTTGTACAAAGCACTTGGCTTGTCCCCACAAATTGAACATTCAATGGTTTGTAAAGATATATAGGATCAATACTTTCCTCAACGAACAATAATCCAATCGTTGGTAGCATGTTATCAAATTAAATTTAGAGGGATGTCAATGTATTAGCTCCTTTTTGTCAAAATTGGCAGTTGTTTGCCAGCACAAAAAAAATGTGTAGGACTCAAATGGACAAAGTAACCACATATATTGTGGTAGAGCTCTAATTAAAATTAAAATGATTATTTAAAAAATTAATTAATTATGAGGGTACTTGATGAACTATTTTTTTCAACTTTGATTAATTTTTTGGCATGAATTGTCAACCTTCATAGCCATGTATAGTATAATTTAATATTATATCTATAGATTTTCAACTTCATACTACAATAAAGAATTCATATTTATAATTTTTAGGAAGTTTTGGAAGTTTTCAAGTGTAGTAGTAACTGGACTTGAGAAGCCTTGTTTTATTACACTATAAGAAACCCACGTTTTAGGTGGCATTTTGTAATTTTTTTAGACGGATTTTAGATGACGTTGGAAAAAAAAACTTGTGTTTTTTTCTCAATAATCATGTCCAATATAACATCCAGATTTTGGAAGGGATCTCTAAACTCTTGATTTTCAAATGCCATAGTAGTATACTATTAATACAGTAAGGTCTGCTTCAGTTACAAACTATCAATTTGAGCCATTCCAATTTTTATTGCATAACTAGTATAGAATTTTTGTGGAATTTTTGGTCTTGCATATTTAACACCCAATTCCTAGGCAAAATTTCATTTTTGGTGAATTTTTGAAGTCAAACTTCATGGTTTTACGTAATATTTTATTGAAAACAATTGGTGGCGATTTTTTTTAATTCAATTGGATAGATATGTAGGGAACATACATATGCACATCTTTTATATTAAAAAACACCCCATTAAGTAACAAAAATACAATCTAAGAAGAATTCAATGTGAGACACCATATGACCAAATGTACAAAATTGTGCAAGGATGCAATGATAATTACGCTTACCAAAATCTACCAATTATGGTACACATTATTAAAAAAATTGAATGCTCCAAATCGGCAATTCATAAATGAAGTAGACCTTATTGTACTGTATAGTAGGGTCCAAAAGTATTTCGAATTTTGGATGTGCTCCCAGTTCTGTGCTTCAAAACCAGTTGCATTCAATTGCATGTACCTACCTCAGTATGTATTATTTTTTCACCAAATCAATCGCAACTTGTAAAGCCATCAGTGGTCTTTACTCACCACTTGTTGATCATGAGCAAATGTCAAAAATTAAAAGATTTGGCTGTAATTAGAAAATGGTGTTGTCAAGAGCAGAGACATGCAACTTCCCTTTTGAAGCTCCTGGCGCCACCTCATTGTCTTGATGGCATGTATTCATTGCAAGGTTTAGTGTATAAAGTTGAAGGTTACAACATGGAGTGTCATTGTAATGAAGAGTAGCTTGCACAGATGAGATATGGTGGCTTGAAGTTGTATTGCAGGTAGTTTCAGCAGGAGCGTTGGAGTTGCATTTTTTGTTCTCTTGGTGATTGAATCCGTTGATTTTCAGATTGTGCATTGGGTTAGTGAGAGGTACCATGCCATACAAAATCTTGAGTGATGAAGAAAGGGGTCGCATTGTGGGAATGCGTGAGGGTGGAATGAAGAGTTCAGACATTGCATCTGTATTGAATGTTTCACGGTCAACTGTTTCTACTATCTTGACAAATTGGAAGATCCGAGGGAGTGTAAAATCTTTGAAATCCCGATGTGGTAGGCATTGGAAGTTGAGTGATCGTGATGCTAGATGATAGAAGACAACCATTGTCCGAATTATCAAGCCTATTGAATGTGAGTCGTAACACAATAAGGTCGTACTTACAGGACTTGGGTTTTAGAAATTGCATTGCACCAAAAAAAACATATCTTAGTGAGAAGCACAAATTAGATAGGCTTAAATTTGCCCATGCTCATGAAAGTTGGAGTTTTGAAGATTAGTGCAATGTGATTTGGTCAGATGAGTCATCATTTGAAATTGGTAAAAATTCGAGGCAAATTAGAGTGTGGCGAAGACCATACGAAAGATATGCGTGGGATTGCATAGCTCCAACTTTTAAGAGTGGCCGTACTTCGGTGATGGTTTGGGGTGCATTTACTGGCTTTGATAAATGCCCTCTTGTTATTATGCCTCCAAACAAAAGAACAGCAAGCGATTTTGTAACCATTGTTTATGAGGCAGCATTAAGCGGATTTTACTTTTTACATGATCACCCGCAACAATTGAAACTTATGGAAGATGGCGCTCCAGTCCACCGTAGCTCACTTCCATTGCAATGGAGACAAGCTCATGGTTTGGCAAAACTAATTTGGCCTGCAAACTCTCCAGATTTGATTCCCATAGAAAATTTATGGAAGATTGTCAAAGATTTGTTACGACATCGTCGTAGACCAAAAAACAAGGAGGAAATGGCACAAACCATTCAATCAACATGGGATACAATATCTTTGGAGCAACTCCAAACTTTGATTAGAACTATGCCTGATAGAATGCAAGCAGTTATTTCAGCAAGAGGTGGTAGCACTAGATGGTAGATACTATATTATGATTATTTTTTTAGATGTATGCTTTTCTACTTTTGTAATACAAATTTTTCATATTGTCAAAGTAGACTCTATTATCTTTCCAACACAATTTATAGTTTGTGAATTGATGAATTTTTGAGCCTACAAGAGGTTTTCAAAGTTTGCAGTTTTCATTCTCATTCAACTTCAGGCCAAAAATTCGAAATATTTTTGGACCCTACTGTACTGTACAATACCGTTCTCCCTTCGGACTCCTCCACGTTGTGCGGGGTAAAGACTGGCAATTCCAACAAGGCTTGCCTTTGGATTCAAATGAAATCCTAGCGTCTGTATTTTATTCTTGCAATAAAGGGTTCCCCTTTATTTGTGTCAAAAAAGAAAAAAAGAAAAAAAAATGAAATCCTAGCTTGGCTCGTTTTACAAAGTCTGGTTGGTTAGAGTTTCATCCAAATTCAATGATCGGTTGTCATCTATGCCTGTGGATTGAATTCTTTTGGATCTTTTTGAATCGATGTGATTCTTTCTCAAGTCCACTTTGGCCGCACGAGTAGAGTTCAGTGGCAATGGCCGTCGAGACATTCGACGGTTTCAATGGAATTTTAAATTACCAGTGATTTCTGCTGCGGTAGTCATACATTAACCAGACAGTGCAATTACTGTAATTTCATACGGTACTGTTTGTTTGTGATCTGTGTGTCCTGCATGGCAAATATATATTCAGTCAAATAAGTGAGATCGTGTTTCATTCATCCTTTCCGTCTGGCTATCTCGATCATGCCATCGAATCTTGAGTTTGCTGTGGATTGCGGATTGTGCTTGCATGCAAAGTGACAGTATGCTTCTTTTTTTGCAGGTGTGTTTGTATGTTAACTTAGGTATTTGAGTTGGATCACAATTTTCTGAGATGAGGGTGCGCATGTTGAGACTCTTTGACATTAGCTTCACAAAAGCATTTCACACGGAGCTTAGAAGCACACGGCAGCTCGTACATTCCTTCTGTAGAATTTTGAGCATTTTCCCCGACGATACTCGAGCTGAGGTGGTAATTGTATGGACAATTAATTTGGTAGCTATTCTGACAGTGACACTTCGTACCCAGTGAACGTCCTTGCGTAACGCACTGCCACCCCAGAT
Organism: Antitrichia curtipendula; assembly: GCA_951230915.1. Taxonomy (NCBI): domain Eukaryota; kingdom Viridiplantae; phylum Streptophyta; class Bryopsida; order Hypnales; family Leucodontaceae; genus Antitrichia; species Antitrichia curtipendula. The sequence continues at coordinate 26,502,331 of OX579635.1, forward strand.
GGCCATATCATTCAAACATTTACTGTGGTCGACTGCACACTTGCTATAACACCGTGGCAAATATTGAAGCTCATTTGGTGTATCACCTGAAGGAAACAGGTAGCGAAAACGCTTAGATCAAGCAGGAGACTGAAACACTTACTAGCGCAAACCCCAATTGACTCTATCGAAATGAGTCATGGATAATGGTTGAGGTGAGGCCCGGACGCCCGGTTCGGTACGTCAATATTCCCTTCTTACGTAAAAGGCTTCCCCGTGGGGGTTCTACCCATTACACAACCGCAGAATAAGGATACTGACAGTGTCATTGTGGAGTCTATGCACATGCAGCCACAAGGGAATGTGCACACACATCTACATTTACTTTCCGTGTCTAAAAGTTAATCAAAATGTTGCTTTAAGGTGATTGAAGGTGCTTTATGTTTTTCACATTAATTTTTTCTTAAAGAATTCAAATCTCCTTAACAATTAGGTTGCCTTACTTCAAAAATATTACTTTACTAGCCACCAAAGTCAACAAATATTTCTATAGATGTTTTTGTTTGTACACATGGAGGTTCATGAGTCCCAATTACAACTATACTTGATTCAAAAGTAGTAAATTTTTGTAAAAAGACAATAAATATATTTATATAGTGTAGAACGTCAAGAAATTAGTATGGGGCAATCTAATTTCACTATTTAATGTAGACTTGAATTGGAGAGTTTGTTTCGAGGTCCAACCACCCATAGGCCATAGCCAATCACTTAATGATTTTAGAATAGATCATGAGCAATATGAGGTGATGCAAATTTTTCCCTTGTAGAAAGATAGGAAATATGGAGATTGCAACTTTTTGTAATTTTATTTCCAAAATTGAAATTACTATGAATTTTGGGAGCCCAAAAGTGCTTGGAATCCATAGCTAATGTCTAGACTCTTCCAATTCTAATCATTCATGAACTACTTTCCAACTGACTACTTCTCTATGCACTTTTGGATATGTGTCATGACTTTATTACTTCCAACCTTAAAAAGGAGGGGAAAAAAAGCATTTCAAGCTTCGGTCAAGAATTTGTTCCAACCTTGGTTGGAAATAGTGCCTTGCTTGGCTTGAAATAGTGCACCTTACAGGTTGGGTATGGGTCCCTGATTGAAAATGGATGGTTCAACCTTAGCTATCCTCTTGCAATGAAAACATTTTCAAAAGTGAATAAATAAAGCTTGTTTTCATGAAGATTAGAGGTGTTCAAGAATTTCTATGTTCTAATCTTTGACATGAGATTTGGAGCTAACATACTCTTATATCATACCAACCAATAATCTTATTTGCAGCTTTTAATCAAACTTCTATAACTTGAATGGAATTTAATTTTATATTCATGATAGTGGATTAAAGAAGGCATATAATGTTTTTCTAATATGCATGGCATTATGTTGTACTTCTTTTAGACTCATAATTGAGCATAGCTGAATAAATTCGACAATTGAAATTATGGTTGATAACTTCAAAGTACCCCCTCATTATGCAAGAGGCTATGCGTCAAGTGACTCGAGGATGTGATTGGAGTGCAACCCAAGGGATGTTCAGTACATTGTGTCATGCCTGAGGGTTCAGCGCATAACTCCGTGTTAAGCATGGAGGCCTAATATCTTTTTTTTTTTTTTTGCACAAGCGTGTTGAAGAACACACTGCGAGGGTTTCCATTAGGAAGAAAATATGCTTTCATGCTAGGTAAATCACCTGTCACCGCCAGGTATCGAACTCGCAACCTTTGCATTTGCTTTGGGTACCTTTCCGCCATCATTTGGTACTTTAATGTCATCTTGGACCAGAGCCCCAATCTCTTTCTTTACTTTGGTGCAGTCTTTGGGTTTATTCAAAGACATGCCCGATATCTTTCTGAACGACAAACTTTCAAAAAAATTGGGGATGTAATGAGTGCATGCATTGTTACACCTGAGTTGTGTGCATGTTTTTGTTACACTTTGCATTACATCCCATTGAAATCCTCAGAGCTCGATTCTACTTTACTGCATCCATTCAAATGTAAGGTTGAAGATCAGGCTAGGACTTAACTGAAATAACATATCCCAAGGCTCACTGTAGTATTTCTCACAACAAGGTTCAATCTACTTTCACATTACTTTCAAGTTACCTCTATAGTCCAGAATTGGATTACTGAATGCCTACCTAGTTTGCCCATCCCATCCAACCATGATTGGCATTAGAACACATTGATACATGAAGAATGGTAGACTACTCATGAGGGGATTATAATCGTAGGTGAGCAGTGCAAAAGGTGCTCCTATTTTAGGCAGTGAGTACTGAGTAGGCCTTGGAATTCCAGGGCCAATCAGAATCCGTGCACAGCTCTGCCGAGTGAGATGGAAGTCGCGGGAATTATGGAATAGAAGCAAGGGGAAGCGAACTCCTTCAGGAGCAAACGTTAGGGTGATCGATCACTTCGTATCAAGTATTCAAGTCCTGACAAAGTTAGGTCAAAACTCACTTGTTTGCTGTCTTCATTCTTCCCTGTACCTCTGGAGTCTACTAGACAGTTTCTGCCGCTGCTGGCGGAGCAATCAGTGATTACTGCCATGCTCGTGCTATCTGGAAGTATCTGCCCACAAAATAATTATGATATCTGTGACGAGCACGAGGTAAGCGGAGAGACCGGCCAGTCCAACCCTGCACCCAGGAAAAGCTTAATTTATGGGCCATCGTGCTTGCTCTCTGACTCGTCGTTCCTCTGCTGAAATCCAACTCATGCTCACGCAAGAATGTACCTGGAAATTGTAGTTCATCAAGAAGACGGCCCTGACGTAGGGCAATTAAATCGTCAATTTCGGCCCTAGCTGGCGGTATTCCAATACATTATGCATAACTTAGAACCTTTTCAGGTTGCACGTTCTGAAACATAAGTTTATACAAGTCCTAGATTTTAGATCCTTATGTACTGTACATTTATGCCACAATTGGCGCCAGAATCGTGCCAGTTTTAACGAAATTGACGATCGGTGCCGAAATCTGGAAGAGCACAATCATCTTTCTCAATTGAAACATCGTTTGATATTGTGAAATTTAGCTGCGTAACTGCTTGTGGAAACGAGATACAAAATCCATAGAGGGCGGAAATAGGCAATCAATTAGGATCCCTCGAACCTCATGCACTCCATTTGCTTTAGTTTGCTGTCACCCGGATTCTGTAGAATTTTTTTTATGACAATCCTTCTGAAGTTTTAACATGTATCTAGACAAGCTTGCCCATCGTGCTTGCCAGACTACTTTCCTTGAAGATCAGTTGTAGGTGAATAACAGCATAAGCTGTAACAAGTTCTCGATCTTTCCCAAATTGAAGCTTAGATGGCGGAGACCATAATAGGATTCTGAACTTATTATCTCTTCCCAATTTCGTGAACCGCAAGAGGGTATTTTCCGTGGAACAGCCTCCAAGTACTGTCCTCAAGAGTGCCAAAACAGCCACTCGTAGACCGGTGAATGGCCTCCGAAGTTCCAATAGGAATAGCCAGAAAATAGTTTGCTAAGAACGCTTCGAAGATACCAAGGAGTGACCCTGCCACGACATCACAGAAGAAGTGCCGCCCGAGAATGATCCGGGACGACGTTGTGGCCACGGCCCAAGAAGTGACAGTACTTCCAATCAAGCTGATGAGAATAGTTTCTGCTGTAGGCGCAAAGTTCTCCAGAATGTCAATTCGGCCCTTGAGCATATGCTGGAGGTACGGCAACCAGATTCGGTGAGATTGGTCCCTCCACATGGGAATGTAGAGTCCAAACATGGTGACCACCAACAAGGCTCGCGTGGAGTGGCCGCTGGGAAATGACCAATGGTCCACTAGGATGGTTTTGAAGTGACCCCGGTTGTACACTGGTCTTGGTCGGCGCACGATCTTCTTGATAATCGACACGAAAATCATATCAAACAGAAAGGCCATGAAGAGGTTGAAGAAGAACATGCGAAGCTCCGGGGTGAGTTTAGGTTTGGGCGCCAGGTAAGTCGCAGCTGCACAAGGGATGAGGAACATGCCGTCACCCGAAAACTCCAAGGTGCGCAAAAACACGTAAAAGAAGATGCCCAATCCATGTTCATGAACCCAGGCTGAAAACTTTCTGTCGAACTCCACCACATGGTCGAGAAGGCTGGGATCCGAGGTCGCCTTACTGACGCCGTCTTGATCTTTGTGGTAGAAGTGATCACAATTGGTAACCTGAGGTTTTTGGACAGCGGGAGTGTGAGGCTCAACGGAACTTCCTCGTCGTCGCCTTCTGGACTGGCGCAATACCATTGCTTCAATGCCTCCACTACATCCACGGGTGTGCAATTGTCAGTCCGTTGAACATTTGGAAATGAAGACCATGAAGAGTGAGAACGGAGTCCATTGTACCGCAATTTCTACCCTGCACAGCAACAAACACTTTCAGCTGGAAAGATCGCTGCACAAACTGCTGGATAACGAGCTGAAAGAGTCGAGAACAACGCTTGCTCATCGTACTAAGCATCGAAATCTCAAAAGAAATAGATATTGGGATTTAGTCTACATAATCCTACCACACTGAATCGTTGAAATACTTGGCATTTCCGAGGCTTTGCATGCTTCCAGCTCCATAACTGTGAGAATCCTCCACAATATCGAAACTTCTCTCTCTCGAACGCGCTCATCCAATTCTCCCTGAGAGAGTCCGCTCAGCATTGGTTGGCAGACCCAAAACATGATATTCTCAGTCGATTAACCATGAGAAAATTGCATGTCCGCAACAACTGCACCTCCTGAATGTCCCTGTATTCACAAGATCATAGTCGAAGCCCCTCATTGGCATGCCTCTTGAGCTGCCAAATGGCGACGTGCTGGGTCGTGCAATGTACAGTACTGTATGCATGCTCGGGGTTGTTTTTCCCACTCCCTTGAAACCCCTTGAGAATTCTCGTTCTTTGAATTCTTGACTGTTTGAATCTCGACTGTGATAGGGTGTGTCACCTGCTGACCTGAATTACTGTTTCACACCTTGGCAGTTGGGCAACAGCCGTGGCCAAAAAAGCAAGCGTTGCCTTCTTTTTGAGAAATCAAATCAATGGATCAGGAAAATCAAATGTGGAAATGCATTATCAATGTGGAAATGCATTATCGATGAGGAAATGCATTATCGATGAGGAAATGCATTATCAGTGAGGAACTGCATTCTTTTTGAGGAAATCAGTTATCTTGACCCCTAAAATCCCAAGGCCTCTTTTCCAAAAAAACACACTCAAAACTACCATTTCTATAGCAAAGAGCAAAAGATTTTTGAAAATGTTCTTTTTACATATTTAACTTGGGGATCTTGTACTAGACTAGTATAAGAATGTGAGGAAGAAATTTCACAAACTTTGACTATGTAAATTGCAAGATATTTGTGTTTAAGGTAAAAGAAACAAGGTTTTTTGCACCTTGCTCAACTACATTTTTTGGCTTTGAACTTTTATGACTTATAATTTTTGCTATATTGATTTTGAATTTCTAATTTTATATGATAAAGAATTGAGTTGAGAGTCTAAGAAAAATTTATAAAAAAAAAACATTTAGTTTTCACTCGTTAAAAATTTATTGAGTACAAGTAAGTTCAAAATTAAAGAAAACTTTAAATTGTTAATAGCTCAAAGATGGAATTGAAATACACTAATCTCAATAGTGAGATTGTTCTAGCAAGAAATCTTAATTTTGTAAATTTTTATTCTTACAAGTTATTTTTCAAGAAGATGCTTTGATTGCACCCAAAACAAGATTGTCCATAACTTTCACATAACAAATTCAAATGTAATAAATAAAAGCTTTTCAAGTACATAAAAATATAATCTATAAAAAATAAAATAATTTTTTTTTTAATTTAAACTATTTTGAAATTTTTCTACCCGCCAAATTAAGAAAAGGGATTTTTGTGCCATAACTTTTGCTCCTAGGCTCCAATTGAAATTAAAGTATATATATTTTTGGAAAGCTAATGTATTTTTCTATCTTCACAAGAAAAATTCAAAAAATCACGGCAAATATTGAGACCATAGAAACCTACCAAAATCCATTTTGTCCTCCAAGGGGACAATGGGACTTTTAGGGTTTAATTCCTTAACCTGCTTAAAGCATACTTTGCTATTCATTGTTGTAGTCTCCAATATCCCCTCTTGTTATTGGCTTGAAGAACCATTAACCCCTAAAGTCCCAAGACCATTTTTCCATCAAAAACCACTCAAAACTGCCATTTCTAGAGCAAAGAGCAAAAAAAAAAATTTATGTTTTTTTTTTGCATATTTAACCGTAGGATCTTGTACTAGACTAGTGTAAGAATGTGTGGAAGAAATTTCAGAAATTTTGACCGTGTAGATTGCAAGATATTTGCATTTAAAGTGAAAGAATCTAGTATTTTTGCACCTTGCTCAACTACATTTTTTGGCTTTGAACCTTTTTAACTTAAAATTTTTGCTCTAATGATTTTGAATTTCTAATTTTTTATAATGAAGAATTGAGTTGAGAATCTAGGAAAAAAAATTTAAGAAGAAACACTTAGATTTCACTCATTAAAAAATTGTTAAGTAGAAGTAGGTTCAAGATTGAAGGAAAAATTAAATCATTAATAGCTCTAAGATAGAATTGAAATATACTAATCTCAATGGTGAGATTGCTCTAGCAAGAAACTTTGACCTTGTGAAACTTTTTTTTTTTAAATTGTTAAAATTGAGTTCACGAATGAGTCCTACAAGTTATTTTTTCAAAAAGATACTATAACTGCCCGAAAAATAAGATTGATCATAACTTTTCCATAACAAATCCAAATGGAATGAATAAAAGCTTCCCATGTAAATAAGAATAAAATTTATATGAAATAAATTTAAAAAAATTTTAATTTAAAGTTTTTTTGAGGATTTTTTTTTGCCCGCCGAACTAAAATTTGGGGGTTTTGTGCCATAACTTTTGCTCCCGGGCACCGATTGAAATAAAAATTACATTTTCGGAAAGCTAATGTGATTTTCTATCTTCACACAAAAATTCAAAAAATCACAAAAAATATTGAGACCGTAGGAGCCTGCCCGAAATCCATTTTGTCCCTCAAGGGGACAATTGGGACTCTAGGGGTTAAAGTAGGAGGTCTATAAATCACCCACCTAATAACTGAAATTGAATTTTGGAGAGGTGAAGCTTCTTGAAATATTTTTTAGTAAATTTTCCTTGAAAGACATGTGGAATTGGCATTTAATCCTAGTCATTTCATATTCTTGGGAGCTTTGTGGAATTAGTTATAAAATGTTGAAGTTGAAATGGTATATGGCTCTAAAAATTGTCCACCTTCTAAAATGTACATTGTTTATACATTGTTAAAGGCTAGGAAAAGTTAGCATGTACGAATAGTGTACATTTTAGGAGGTGGACAATTTTAGAACTTCATACCTTGTTACCTTTTGTTTTCTTCTCAGGACCAAGACAACTAGTGAGATGTCTTGTGAGTTAGCTTGAGAGCAACTACACCTTTGCATGCAAGAGTTAACCCCACTGGCTTTTGGCACACTCTAGTTGTGAATGTTCTCCCACCCTTAGACGCTAGGAATAAAAAATTTGAGCATCCCCTCCAAAAATTGAGCTTGGCACAGAATTGCACGGAATTCTATAATATTGCTCATCAACCTTGCCGAGCCTCCAATTTTAAATTTGTTGTTGAAATCTCACCATTTCAATAACTCGTTGGACAAGCAATAATAGTGGTATGAATAATAGACTTGATTGCATGAAAAGTAGCCCACATATTATTGAATGTGTTGGATATTCCACGTAATGGTGGGAACTTGGTAAATGGGTTTAGAAAAGAGCTTGAATTGAGCCCATTATGACACATTTGGCCCATCAAATTTGTTAAGTAAGGATGTGAGTGCTTTGATATGAATTAATAATGCTTGCGACTCTCTCCCTTATATTGATGCCATTTTCTTGTATTGCTTTTCTTGGTTGTATGAGAAGCATTGATTAGCCCTTTTATGGTTCTGAATGGAGAAGTCACCGCTCTCTTAAATAATGGAAGAAGATGTGCAAGTTGTAGTAGGAGTTTTTCTTCTTCTAGGGTAACTACACCTCATTTGAAATCCTTTGTAAAATTGACCTCTAGATATAATTCTTGTCTAAAATATATTCTCACTATTCATAAAAGTCAAGGATTGATTTTAAAAACAATTATTTTTAGCACTTTCATCCGGGGTCCAATAAATGTGTAAGAAGGCAATCTACAATATTTTTTTGACTTCCAACAAGATCCAATCAAAAATTAGGCAATTTAATAATAAAAAATAGCACTTAATTGTTTTTTTGGACTCATTTAGGTGTGTAATCTTAGAAGCATATCAAGTCATCAAGGTGAGGCTTTCCCAACGCATCATTAAAGAGTCATGCAATAAGTTCTTTCTTGATAGTTGTTAGTAATTTTTTGGTTTGGATTCTGCTTCTCTTCTCTTTTTCTTTTTTCTGTTTTGCTCTTATCTCTTCATTTGCCAGCCTCGGCTTGGCTGTTGTTCTCTGGTTTTTTCTTAATGCAATGGTACTTTCCATTTGTTCAAAAAAAAAAAGATAGTTGTTAGTAATTGTTTCATTTGGGAAAGACCTCTATCAAGTCTTTCCAAAAGAATTGCACAACCTAAAAAGCTACGCATTTATGTGCAATTACTTTCAACCATAAGAATTCTAAAATTACAGTATATCGGAATTCAAAATTTTCATAGAAAAAATCAATATTTAGTTTTTAAAGATATTTCAACCCAATTATTATTTACAATTGAACAACAATCATTCTTCATTTTGAAAAAAATTGTCAATTTTTCTTCATATGTTTTCATTCATTTTCAATACACTTGCATTGTACCCAAAATTTGAAATTTAAAATAATTTTTTACAATTAAGAAGGGCTAAAAGAACTTCATTTTTAATATTTAGTCATTGTGGTCTTTAAGTCAATGGAGAATTCTATTTAAGAGTTTACAAGGACACATTTGGAAAAATTAACCCCTGAAGAACCAAGTGTCCATTCAACATACGCAAGAAATCTCGGGTAGGTTCCTACAAATTCATTTTCGGTTGGATGTTCATGAAATTTGAACACAATGTGTAAACATGTACCTCCTTTGTGAAAAAATAATTTTTTTTTTATCGGGTGTCCGGATCGAAAGTTATATTGCCCTAAACTTTTGAGGCAGCTTGAGCAATTTGGAAATCTTTGGAGAATCTTTTGTAAAAAAGATCAACAAGTTTTGAAATTTGGCATATATGTAAATAATCAAATATGGCATACAATTGTCCAAAAAAAATAAAGTTTAGTTGTCAAATCACATTCTAAGAGGAGTCAAACTTTGTTAGCTATGATGGGGTAGTTTTAAGAAAAAACACTTTTTTCTAACTTCAAGTCCTATTATCTTGCAATTGGTGAAGTCAAAATTCTTGAATTTTTTTCCACATATTCCAAATGTTTGTCTCTAATTTTTCACTGTTTGGATTTCAAATAAATTATTTCCTCATTGCACAAAAAAATGACTAGTGTATTGCCAATTCACTTACCTCCTTGTATTGCAGGGTGATTTAGAATAATTTAGATTCTGTATTTTCTTCTAAATTTTTTTATGAGTGAAACCAATACCATATAGTTATGAATGGTCAAAAATCTCATGTTCGTGTAGAGCAAAAATTTTACTCCAAATGAGCCCGAAGTCTGCTGACCCTATTTCGCAGGATTAGAAAAAAAAAAAAATTCTTACTTCAAATGCTATAATCTTTCAATCCGCGTGGTGAAAAGGTCTGAAATTTTTTCCTCACTTTGATAAAATACTTTACTTTAGCTTTGTACAGTTTAAGTAGTAAAAAAAAGTTTTAATTTTCTTTTCTGAATAACATACCAAAAAGTCGCAGTTTTTGGAATATCTCCCTGGAAACAAACCACCACCCCACACCCACACCCACACCCACACCCACACCCACACCCACACCCACACCCACACCCACACCCACACCCACACCCACACCCACACCGGCACCGGCACCGGCACCGGTCTTTTAGGGGTTAACAGATAGATCCTATAAAGAACTCATTTAAAAAAAATTAAAAATATGAAAGCTATAGACTTATTTTAGATGTGAATTTTAGAAGCAAATATTTGGACCTTAAAATATATCAATATTATAGGGATTAAAATTCATATGTAGTTGTTGTGCAAAACTTTGAGTGTTGCATTTGGATATGTCAGTCACAATCCTAAAGTAGAATTGTCTACACTGAGATATATTTGTAATCGTTGACTGAGTGTGTACAACAATAAAATGTATGGCATTTGAATACTAAGCTATACAATTTTTTTGTCATGGTGCACTATCTGCACTATTTTTGAAACTTCAAAAATTATCAATCAAAGTGCAAATGGAATTTAAAGCGATAATTTTTTTTGCAAAACCAAATCAATCCAAGGTTCATAATTATATCAAAAAAATCTATGAAAAATACCTATATAGTCTACAGAAGAAACATTACTTTGAAAGAATGCTTTGTCATAGTACATTATTTGCGCTATATTTAGAAGTCTCATTGATAGCAATGGAGTCAATTTTTGAAAATTGTAAAATAGTTTTTGCAATATCAGCAAGATCCTACTTTCAAATTCATGTCATTATAGGAAAGTTTTGCCAATTTTATATTTCACTTTGATGATTAATACTTTAGCATAGGATTTGAAGGGAGGTAACAAGCATATTTTTAATTTTTACTTTAAAAAAAGTACATTATGCAAATTAAAGATGAAAACTATCTTGAACTTTTGTGAAAGTCATGCTTTAACTATAGCAATATAGGGTGGATTCTCTAGTGAATTTCTTTGTGTTGAACTCTAAGGAATAACACATTGTCTTTCAAATTGCGCATTCCATGCATATCTCAAAAATCTCTACATTTTAAATACATATAGTCTAGGTGAAAACACCCAAAACCATCTATGTACCCATTCTTGACAAATAGACTTCTTTAAAAAAGTGTTCCCTAAAGTTAATGTTGTTAAACCACTTCCATGTTTAACTACAATTGGTTGATTGCGGATTTCTCTAAATTTCAGTTTTAGAACCAAGCTATGTGACAATTTCAATGGCCTAGGGACTTCCACTTTCAAAATTCATAGAAATTACTTGTATCGTCTAATTTTATTTTTTTAATTAATGATTGTTGATTGTTGATACTACAAAAACATTTGTTTTTTAGAAAAAGGTGCCTTCAACTATGTTGAATTGCTTATTTTGATGTTTTTGGGTGTTTTCACCTTATTTTGATAATGTCCAGAAGTATACAAGTCCATTTAATCCCTAATTGACCAATTGACCATATATATATGGTCGATCTGAAATTTCAAGCTTGTTTTGATGTGGGTAGTTAAATTCCTTTGACCGATTAAAAAAATTTTACAAGTAGTCTTGAAGATTAATTATTGGAAGCTTTTATTTTTCACTGAAAAGGGTCAATATTTGATTTTTGAGTGGTCCTCAAACGCATATATGTATCAATAGTGAAGAGTAAAGCTTGCCAATTTTACTTCATTTCTTGGCTTTGAGCAAAGTTTGTCAATTTCACTTGATTTGAGATCCATAGTTGCTAGCATGCGAGCCAATGAGCATGAGCCTGTGAGTTTGTGAGCGGAAAATTTGTTTTAGAAAAAAATGGACGATAGACCTATGACCGTGGATGTATGCAATTTTGATTTTTCAAAATTGTAAATTCATGTTTCCAAATTTAAGTCACTTACAAACCTTTTTAACAAATTTTCATTGCAACAAACTATTGTACTCAAATTTCATAGGAATCATACAATTCAAAACAATAAAGGAAAATAAATCACACCCAAGATGTAGCTTTAAAACACACAAATCCCATCATAATGGATATCAATATATAATGATTTGACTTACAAGATATGTCAATCTCATGAGTCTAAGTCATAGTGGACTCAGTGGCAAATTCCTTGATGGTATATGAATCTAAAGTCTTTCTACCCTCAAATGCTAACCCGTCAACAAATCTAAATCATTCAAAGCATAAGTATCTCTACATCATTTTGGTTTAAGGCAACAAAAATCAGCAATATCAGTCAATGTCATGTGCTCGGCATACACTAGAAGGTCAAAAGACTTCTCTGAACTAAAGAAAAGATTTTTTTTTTCCATCAATGCATTTGTCAGCATCAGTCCTTTATGGCTGCAAATACAAAAGATATAACATTAAACTCATTAAACATTAAAATTAGCATGCACACAAAGAATTAAGAAATTTATAAACTTATTTATTAAATCCATTGTTTTCAATAAACTTTTGAGGCACCATGGTCATGGTGTCCGGATCTTGTGAGGCCACAAACATTGGAGGCAGTTCCATAACTATAGTTGTCTTTACGGCTGGAGTGGTCTTCCTCATGGGTAGTAGGAGGGTATTGAAAATCTCCTCATTTTCCTCCAAAGCTACAATGTGGCATCTTGTGCTACGTCATGCCGTAATCAATGCACTTGTAATAAATAATATCCAATTCATTACTTGAATGATTCATTATATGAATTCAAATTTGAATACACAATCACTAACTTCAAAGAAAATGTAATAAGGTAATATATCTCCAAGCAAAGTTCAAGAGAACTATAGAGGCAATACTCAAATACAAGATGTAGGTAGATTTTTAGATTTACTTGTTCTAGTTTTCCATGTATGTTGATTTGGATTGTTTGCATTGTTTGCATTTTGTAAATGATTAACAATACTTTTTTGAACTCACTATTACATTATTTCTTTGTGAACAAGCTATTGGCATTTTTGTGGACTCTTGTAAGCTTACATTATTTTTTGAGCTCATTGTTGCATTGCTCTCTTTGTGAGCAGGCTATTGACATTTCTATAAGCCTTGTTGAGCATGAAGAGTTGGAAAAAAATTTAGGTGTCATTAGAGGTTATAGACATTCCCTTGAAAGAAAATTAAACATTTGTTGATTCGTAATAGAGTTTAGTTGAGAGATGGCAATCAAGGATGACGTCTTATATCAAGACATTGAAATAAAGTAGTTCAAAGTGGAATTAGATCTTCAAATATTAATTAAGGAGATTATTGAAATGAAGAGATAAAGTGCCATCATGGAGAGCAATGTGTGGAGATGAAAAAAGGTGGTGGTTTGTCATTGTGGCTAAAGTCAATGTACCATTGAGTATTAACAAATGACTTTGATTTAGATACTCCTATTTTACAGATATCCCCCATGTATTTTGCAATAAAGTTATCTATTCACTATGATATTCTGATTGCTTAGTGCAAACACATTTGTCACATTTTTGTGTATGCATCAGCACTTTCCAAATTAGGCAATAGCTATACTAGGTGTGCAAAGAGTTTTTTCACATGCATTGGTGGCAAAACTTTGACTTTGAAGGAGTGTACACAAAATTTGAAGATGAAACGTGAGGTTGAAATTACCAACACAGCTAAAAGAACTAAAACAATTATTAAGAGAAGATTGCAATCTTCATATATTTAATTATAAGTCTCAACATTATTTGTCATGCTTTCTATTATATTGCTCCTCATTTATTTTGCTTATGTCCCTTTGAGTTCCTTGTAAAAGGATATCAATTGAGGCTTCAAATAAGAAGAGCTTAGTATTTAAGCCCTTGTAACTATTGACTTAGATTGATTTTTCATAAACTCTTTTTGTAAATAATTGCTAATTAGTGCCTCAATAGTTTGTAATGAACACATGATACTTATTGCTTATAGTAGAGTAATTACTACTAGACTTGAAATGCTAATTGCTTATTCTAGAAGGTTGTTGCTTGTTTATTGTTTCATGTTGCTTATCGCTTATTCATCAATTTATTTCTTTGTATATAAAGGCTCATTTTAGTATGAAACATTTTGATTGGGGATCATTTAGATTCATACAAAAGAAATTGTAATCTTGTGAGTGAACGACTGAGCACAATTATAGCAAGGGTATATATATTGCCTACCATTTTTAGTAGCACTCCTTTACAAGATAGAAATACGATTGATTTAGGTCCTGTATTTTTAAACTTATAATTATAAAAAGTAAGTCTTCTTGTGAAGACTAATGAATTTATGCATCATGCAACTCAGCCCCATGACGTCAATGTGAGGATTTTTTTTCAAAAAAATTACTCCAAAACGATATTATGAGCATGAGAAGTTTGCATATGAGGCAAAAAGCTTTTTTCTTGCAGTTAGCAATCGTGGACAAATGATAAGACAATCTTTGTGTGTGAAATTTGTAGTATTAGTGATGTGCTAGTGATACTCTTAAACATCTATAGAGGTTTGAAACATACACTAGCTTGAGCAAAATCACAAGTGAAACTGTGAAAGGGACTTACCTGATAGTAGATTGAAAAATGACAGCTCTCCAGCTCAACCCTTTCTCTCCTCTCTCATTGTGGTCTGTAATTCAGTGCTCTTCATTTTGGTGGTCTTTGGTTCTATGATCTTCAGTTCTGTGATTTGCAAGTTATGCTGTCAATACTGACCACACTGCTAAGCGGTATATTGCTTGACTAGAAATTCAACTAAATGGCTTGAACTAAAGGATGCTGATTTTGTACAAATGATCCTTTAGTTAATACTATAACTTATTTTTTGCCATTGGTATTATTTGGAAAAAACGTAACTCTATAGCTTATATTCACAATTTATTTTTATTAGGATGTTGTGACTTTGGATATCAAGAATATCATTATTCTATGACTCTTTCATATTATGACAATTATAAGACTCTGTGGCATAAAATAAGACTCTGATATCTAAATTAGATTCTTTTTATCTATTACAAGTATGAATTTTGAAAGGAAGGTAGAATCTACTCTAATTTTAGAGAAGTAGCGAAAAAACATTTATATTTTGCAGCATGACCAAAAATGGAAGTACCGCCTAGCAGCCCAAAAAGTACTGTCAAATCTGATGGCACTTTTGGAGCTCGCTCACACTATCCCCATTTTCAATCATGTTGCAAATAAATAAATAAAATTTTGTTTTATTTTTGGACATGACCAAAAATGGGTGTACCGCCTAGAGGCCCGAAAAGTATTGTTGGATCCAATGGCACTTTTGGAGCTCACTCACACTACCCCCATTTTTGGTTATGCTGCAAAAATAAAATAAAAAGATAAAAAATATTTCATTTTATTTCATTTTTTCGAACTTGACCAAAAATGGGGTACTGCCTAGCAACCCGAAAAGTACCATCGGACCTGACGGTATTTGGGGGGCTTGCTCACACTACCCCCATTTTCAGTCAATAATCAATTTTTTTTTTGAGAATTGACTGTAAATAGGGGAATTGTTGGGTCCAACGGTCATCTTGAAGCTCTTTCACATTACACCCGTTTTCAATATCAATGAAAAATGGATTTTATTGTTGTTGTTATTGTTATTATTGTTGTTGTTGTTGTTGTTGTTGTTGTTGATTTTTGACTGAAAATGGGGGTAGTGTGAACAATCTCCAAAAGTATCGTCGGACCCGATGGTACTTTTTGGGCTGATGGTGTTACCCCCATTTTTGATCATGTGACAAAAGCAAAAAAAAAAAAAAAAAATTATTTTTTATTTTTTCACAACATGACCAAAAATGGAGGTAATGTGAGTGATATCCAATAGTACCATCGGACCTGACAATAGTTTTTTGGGCTACTTGTTACGAGTAGACACTCGTCTGGATTTACTAGTGCTTAGCAAGGAGGTAGTTAGAACGGTCATGGTGTCTTCCTTATAGTAAGTGAGAGGAGGCCTTCCCTCTCACTTGTCATCTTGTTTACTTATGAATATTATTAATATGAGAAACCTTGGTTCATGATGTAAGAGTGTCAACATGAATGGATCCCTAAACGAGGTGACCTCTGTCGAGCCCGCACCTATTCCGGCGGAGTATGCAGACTTAAGTGATGCTTTCAGTGAAGAGGCGGCTAACGAGCTTCCAGACCATGGCCCCGCGGACATGAAGATAGACTTCAAAGAGGGCCAGGAGCCTCGTAATACGGGATTGCGCCCTATGTCACCGGTTGAGTTGGAGGAGCTTCGACGCTATCTCGAGGAAAACTTGGGCAAAGGGTGGATCCGACAGTCCAAGTCCCCCGTGTCAGCTCCTATTGTTTTCGCCAGGAAGAAGGACGGCTCTATACGATTTTGCGTAGACTATCGCAACCTCAACAATGTCACGGTGCGAAACTGTTACCCATTGCCCTTGATTCCTGAGCTCGCAGATCGCTTGACGGGTGCAAGTATATTTTCAAAGTTGGATGTTCGCCAAGCTTATCATAGAATCCGCATGGCTCCTGGGCATAAATTCAAGACGGCTTTTAAAACTCGTTATGGGCTATATGAGTATTTGGTCATGCCATTTGGGTTAACCAATGCCCCGGCACAATTCCAAGCTCACATGCAAAATATTTTCAGTGACCTATTAGACATCTCAGTGGTGGTTTACTTGGATGATATACTTATTTTTTCTGCCAATTTAGAGGCTCACCAAGCCGTGGTTCGTGAGGTCTTGAAGAGATTACACAAGCATGGCCTTTATGCAAAGGCCGCCAAGTGTGAATTTCATAAAGACTCAGTTGAATTTTTGGGCATGACAGTATCTGCTAGCGGTCTTCAGATGTGTCAAGACAAAGTTCAAGTTATTAAGGATTGGCCGACTCCAACAACAGTGAAAGAACTCCAAGCGTTTTTTGGTTTTACAAATTTTTACAGACGCTTTATAGTGGACTATTCACACGTTGCAATTCCTCTGACAAACTTAACACAAAAAGGCCAGCGCTTTCAGTGGACCCCTACAGCCGATGCTGCTTTCACAGATCTTCGGTCCCGGTTCCTCAAGGCCCCGGTATTAATCCACCCCAACTTCGAGCAACCATTTGTAGTAGAAACAAACGCTTTCGACACAGCCACTGGGGGCATCCTGTCTCAAAGGGGTGACGATGGACATCTTCATCCATGTGCATATCGGAGCTCTAAGATGAACCCAGCTGAAAAAAACTATGACATTTACGACAAGGAACTCTTGAGCATTGTACTAGCATTCCAAGATTGGCGCGTTTACCTAGAGGGCTCCCCCCACCAGGTTCGTGTCATTTCCGATCATAAAAACTTAGAACAATTTCTATTTACGAAACACTTCAACAGGCGTCAAGCTCGTTGGTCTGAGATGCTTTCGGCCTTTGATTTGGCCATTCACCACCGGCCAGGATCTTTGAATGGAAGGGCAGATGTATTATCTCGACGCGTAGATGTCACGGATGGGACAGATGAAGAGCCTCGGCCTTTCCTGCGCCTAGCTTACTTGGAAAAACTTGAGCCGGTGTGGACTGACGCGTGCATCTTTACTCAGATAAAGGCAATCCTGAGAGAGGACTCCAAGCTTAGGCCAATATTGGCATTCTTTGAAAGCAACCCGGAAGCAGCACCTGCAGACATTCGCCGTCGATTTCAGGCTTACACATGGGAGGACGGCCTTCTCCGTTTTGAAGGGGCGGTTTTTGTTCCTGACCATGAGGAACTCCACCGTCAAATTTTGCGCTCTCGCCACGACGCCCCTGCTGCAGGCCACCAAGGACGTGCAAAGACCCTCGAGCTGGTGTCTCGGGATTTTTATTGGCCAATATTGTGCCGTTACGTTCACCGCTACGTCGATGGCTGTGACACTTGCCAACGTTCCAAGCCCACCCACCATGCTCGCTACGGGCTTTTGCAACCTATTCCCGCCGCCGCCGCTCCTTGGAAAAAAATAACAGTGGATTTTATTGTTAAAATTCCTATGAGCAGTGGTTATGATTCTATATTAGTGGCGGTGGACAAAAATACCAAGCTGGCTCATTTTATTCCTATGACAGAAACCATTGGTGCTAATGGCACGGCGTCACTATATTTACAACACATATGGAAACTTCACGATACTCTCCAAGACATTATTTCTGACCGAGGGACTGTTTTTGTCTCAAAGTTCATGCGCCGCTTATGTCAACTACTATGTATTAATCCTTCTACAACTACGGCGTTCCATCCTCAATCCAACGGGCAAACAGAAAGAATAAACCAGATTTTGGAACAATATTTGCGTATGTTCACTACTCGACGTCAGGATGACTGGGCCGACTTGCTTCCGTTAGCGGAATTTGCATATAATAACTCCACTCATTCATCGACCGGCTTCTCCCCGTTTTATGCAACATACGGATATCATCCTGTATTATCTTTCACTACTCCGACCTCGACCACCGTTCCGGCAGCAGAAGACCGCATAAGGCACCTTCAAGAGGTGCACAATGAGGTGAAGACTATGATTGACCTTGCAAGTGTGCGAGCCCAACGCTATTACAACCAAGGAGTACAGGTTCAACCCACATTCCAAGTTGGTGAGAAGGTATTCCTACGACATGAGAATATTTCAACTACGGCTCCTTCCAAGAAATTGGCATCACGATTCCTCGGCCCATTTCCAATTATTGCCAGGCTTTCCGACTTGGTTTACAAGCTTAAACTCCCCAAGACCCTCCGAATTCATGATGTATTTCACGTTAATCTTCTACAACGGCACCACAAGGACACCATCGAGGGGCGGCGTCGACAACCTCCTCCGCCGATTATTACGGTTGATGGGAATGTGCAATGGGAGGTCCATGCTGTCTTGGACTCTCAGGTGCACAGCCGGTGGCGGAAGCTACAGTATTTAATCAGTTGGGAAGGATATGGACCCGAGGAAAACTCTTGGGAACCAATGGAGAATCTGTAGAATGCGGCTGACACGGTTCGGGATTTCCATCGCTGGCACCCGGATGCGGTAGGATCAACCCCGCTTAGGAGGAGGGCCCACGCCCTTAGACCTTATGGGGGGAATAATGTTACGAATAGACACTCGTTTGGACTTACTAGTGCTTAGCAAGGAGGTAGTTAGAACGGTTATGGTGTCTTCCTTATAGCAAGTGAGAGGAGGCCTTCCCTCTCACTTGTCATCTTGTTTACTTATGAATATTATTAATATGAGAAACCTTGGTTCATGATGTAAGAGTGTCGACATGAATGGATCCCTAACACTACTAGGCGGTACCCCCATTTTTGGTCATGTTGGAAAAAAAAAAAAAAAAATTTAAATTTTGCGACATGACCAAAAATGGAAGTAGTGAGCAAGCACAAAAAGTATCGTCGGGCCTGATAGTACTTTTGGAGCTTGCTCACACTACCCCCATTTTTGGTCATGTACCCCCCCTAAGTTTGTTTTTCTTGATATGACCAAAAATGGGGGTAGTGTGAGCGAGCCTTAAAAATACCTTCGAGTTCAACAGTAGTTTTGGAGGAATTGGGCGTTACCCCAATTTCCGGTCATGCCGCAAAAAAAATAAAAAATAAATTCTTAACAAAAATTGGGAATAATATGAGTAAGCCCCTAAAGTACCTTTAGATCCAACATTAGTTTTCAAGCTGCTGGGCAATATACTTATTTTTGGTTCAAGACACAGAAAAAAAAATTCCTCGTAATTGTATGTGGTTGTAGTATCAGCAAGTCCCAAAACTATCGTCAAGTTCGCCCTTGGTTTTGGACTTTTGGGACTATCCTACGTTACCCCTGGATTTTTTCAAATTCAAATAAATTAATAAATAAGTTAATATTGTTTTTATCGAAAATGGGGGAGTAGGAGCTATCTTAAAAGTATCAGTTGGATCTTTTGCTAAGAAAAAAAAAATGATCAATAGGGACAATAAAATCATCTTTTGTTCATGTTCATAGAAGAAGAGGCTTTTTGAATTTGAAATTGTCCTTACTTGGCTTCTTAGAATGAAGAATTGTTTAATTCTTCTATCGCCTTACATTAATTTCCAAGATTTGGAAGTTTTGAAAGGACTTTGACAACCTTCAAAAATGACTAAAGAATGACTTCTATAACCTAGCAAAAAAACAAGAAACCATAAGAATAGTTGCAAATATTGGATCACTACACACACATTTGTGCAGCACTTGGATAACTATGTACACCAAGGATCTTATAGCCTTTAGGAACAACTATGGAACAACTTAAATGAACTACTAGGTAGAAAGAAAACCATACTGACTCCATCACAAATTTTGTATTCTAACAAAGTAATCTAGCAATTCGGTTTGTGCATAAGTAGCAAAGTTTAAAATCTATACATGAGCAAAAATACAACAACAATATTTTTGTGAAAAATAATTTGCAATTGAAAGTGCAAGTGCAAACTTACTTGAAAAAATGATAATCGGGTGTTGCGTGCTAAATGTACAATTTTGGAGCGATCTACTTCTTTATGATATCCTTGCAATTTGGAGAAACAATGGTCTCTTCTTCCTGCCGATTTGTAATAATTTTTTCACTACATTGCGGAGACTTGCATTAGAACGGCTCTTCTTTGATCTTGGAGCCCAAAAAACATCTTCTTTATTGTCTAAAAGAACTCTCCTAGCGAGCTCCTTCTTAATGTTTCTTTGATGCACTCCATATATCCTTGCTACACCCTTCCACTCCTAATTTGTGTTGCAACCAGAAATGTAGTCACAATGTTATTTGTTTGTACAATTTTAGCTTTACGAAGCTCCACTAGGTGAGTCTGCATATCATCTTTTAAGCTACCTAGAACCTCATGTTGCAATAAAACCATAGTAGGATCCCTTAAAAGTGGTATTATCATTTGTTTTAATATTGGTTGGCCTAAAATCTTCATGATCGTAACATGATGAACATGTATCTCATGATTCTTCATCCTTTTAGCCGCATACAAACTAATGTCTTAAGCAAGAGTGGTATTTATCCTATGAGCTTGTTTGTAACCTACAACTAAAAACTTAGGGTTTACATATTCACTTCTCTCTACATGCAATTCCTCTACACTTCTTAATTTGGTTGTTTGAGCACAACATCTGCAAGTCCCTTCTCAACCATCAACTTTGGGCTTTTCAACAAACTGAGCATGATAATTGCAGCCTGATATGGAGAAGTTTGCAAAGCTTATACTAGATTCAAAATTAGCAAAATTAGTGATTTCGTCTATCATTTTGATATTTGTCGACTAGAATTTAATTTGTACATAATAATGTACATAAATTTTGATTATCCTAAACCAACATGAACAATTCCAATATTATTTTATATATCAAAGACCCTAGACCTTGTAAATTGACTTGACCACCTTAACTCTCAAAACAAATAGATTGTAGCAGAAGATCCCAATTGCTCTCCTACAAATTCAAGGCTTTTGATTGAACTTATAATTACTACTTTGGGGGCAAGTTTTGGACTAGGAGGGAAGCACACCATAGTTTGTTGCCAATGACACTTATAGACCTTGAATTCAGAAGGAGACAAAAGCACAGTTGATTCCTAGAAAACTTGATCAACCTCCCTATCATGCATTTCAAGCAACGGACTAATTTTTTGATTGACTTTGAACTATAATTGTTGAAGTTTATCTCTAGAACCTTCCAAACAAATGTGTCATGGGTGTTTTGGTGGTGTCAAAAAAACTTCCACACATTTGATTCTTTCCCAGCATTACCAATCCGCTTCAAAGTTCTCCACATCGTCATTCTTAGTAGCTGCTACACTGTACCTACACATGTAGAAGTAAGATCACCATACACAATAGATACAATACTCTTCATGATCTCAAGATTCTCAATGTTCATTTTTTAGCTGAGAAAATAAATTCTAAACACTAAAATCCTACATGTTTGAAACCTTCAAGCAACATACACCATGTTGAAAGTTGCAATCTTTGCCAAGCTGGAAGCGACAACATTCAAAATAAAACAGCTAGCAATAATCATCGCAACACAGCTAATTTACAAACTTGGCAGTAATGACCAGATGTCCATATCTGATCCTTCACTAGAAATTGTTATTATTCTGAACTATACATCTAAGATTTTGGGCTTACAAAGAGGAAAATAATGAATTGCATTTCTCATCTATTTCAATATGACATTCATCCAATTGTCATAGCAACTAATGACCCAAAGGGCTGGTTACATATGGTATTTTGTGGGTACTCCATTTAAAACATTCTAGAACACAATCTTTTTTTAGATAAGGCACATTTATCATGTTTGAATATAATAAAATAAAATAAAAATTTTAATTGAAAATTGTATGACTTCAAATTATAAATTTCACCCTAAAAAAAGAGTTGTTACATCCTTGGGAGGTGCACTTAGTTCTAGTACAACAAACCACAAGCAAACAAGTGGTTTCTAATAAACTATAATTTCAACCTAAAATTTTGAGCATTGTTTAATAATAACTATAGTTTTTTATTGCCAAAATTTCCAACTCAAATAAAATATGAAATGATTTCTAGAAGAGGTTGAAAATGAACTAAAATGACATGTTTTTCAACTCAAATAATTATAGAGAACACATTTAGATGACCATTAAAACAATGTTCAACTCAAAATGAGCTTTCAATAGAGAGTTGTTTTTAGGAATTTTTTGTTCATTTTTTAGATAATTTTTTCTTATATAATATATAGGGGTGTGAAAGTTATTTTTCAGTTCTATAGTGTATCTTTTTACTTCAAAAATTTGTAACTAATTATTATTAACAAATAAAAATATCAATAATTCAAAATATAAACTTTCAAAGTAGAAAAATATATATATGTTTTTTTGTTTTTGTTTTTAATTTAAAATTCAATAAGTATATAGGGGGTCCAAAGTTTTGTTTGCACTTGGTTTCTAATGGATACTTCAAGTGATCCCCTAAGGTTACATCCAGTTTGGCCCTTATTCATGTGCAATTTTATTATTAGAGTGACATTTGACATTTGAATATATCTAACATATTCAAGAGCATCTTCTATGGTTGACCGCCACCATAAAATACAGATGCGTATCTAATAGTTAAGAACAACCAAACCATATAGCAAATTGCAAATGCACCAAATATAGAACATTGGAACAACTAGGAGAGTGCCAGACAACAACGTTACAAGGTGAATAGTGGGAGTGAAATTGGTTCCATTTTTGGGCTAAGTGCAAAATTGTTATTAGAAATTGATGTAGACCATAATAGAAGTGTGCTTGGACTTTGTGAATATGGTTATTTTTGCTATTGGAGGTTGTCAACAATACGTGAATTGCAAGCACTTATACTACTTGTATTGGCAATTTTGTAAGATGGACACCTGTGATGACAAATTCATTTGTGCATCGAGTTACAACTTCAACAAGTTGAAGCTACTTCTAGTGCATGTAGAGATCATCATTGTTTCAGACATGGCCACATTCTTTCTATCTATTTGTAATATATTGATTTACATTTGTTACAATTGAAATTATTTGAAGTGTATCAAATGGAAAATGTTTATGCATTTATGAAGTATAGAAGTATGGAAGTATGTCTCAAAAGTCAAATGTTTTGAAATAAGAAGGTATGAATGTCTAAGAACTACAACTACGACCTATAATTTAATTATACATATGAATAAGAATTTATTTTTTTAAGTTTATTTTTATCATTTAAAAAAAATTCTTTCATTTTTCATTTTTCATTTTTTTTTTCATTTTCTTTCCATTTTTTTCTTTACTTTTCATTTTTTTCCATTTTTTTTTAATTCCCATTTTTTTCATTTTTTTTTTCAAATTTTTGGAGGAAGATTTTCGTAATTTTTCCCAAGAATGGACACTCTTTTAGGTTGGAGTATATTTGCAAAAGATCCATGGGACTATAATGTAATGACTTGGGTTCGAATCCTATGAAGCCTTATATTATGTTGGTAGACGTAGTCTCTATATATACTTGATTGTTATTAAAAGTTGTACTTGAGTAGTTGTAGTGAAGGCTAGGTAATACCCACCTTTGTTTTTGTGGGTATTATTTGTTCAACTCATTATATTGTATTCTATAAAAAAAATCTAAAATTGGATAGAGAGTAGAATTGTAGTGGGTGAACTAAGTGCTTAACTATGCGTCGAAGTTTGAAGTTTTTTTCTTACTTGAAATGGCAATTGCCAGAGCATTAAAGAAATTAAACAAAATCCACAATCATAGGAGTAGTGGTCATAGGTCATAAAACTTACTATAAATAATAAATTTATTCTATTTTGAAGAAAAAAAATAGAAAAAAAATAAGTTTTTTAAAAAGTTTTTAAAAAAAAATTTGGAGGCTCACAAGCTCCACGCTCGTAGCTCACAAGCTCGCCACTCTAGGCTCACATGCTAGCGTTGTTGATTTGAGATCTAAAGAGTTTTACTTATCCACTTGCTTTGAAAATGGTCCCAATGGAAAGAAAAAAGTGTTTTTATGATTTTCACCATTGAAAATTTAAACATACAAGTGTTGATTTGGAGTTATTTGCAATTTCTATTTATAAAAAAATTGCATTCAACAATTGCAAGGTGGACTGTGTAACAACGAAGCTAGTATATGAGCGTGGAGCGGGAGCGTAGAGCGTAGAGCATAGAATCTTGAGCACGGAGCATTGATTCAATAGCAGATTAGGGAAAAAAAATGGCAAGGTGATGGATGAGAGAAATTTCTGGATGTACAGAAAATAAAATCCACCCTAAGGTCTGTCCAGATGGATGAAAAGTACAATGAGTATGGATGAAAAAGTTGGATGAAAAGTATAATGACTGTGGATGAAGACGTTGGATGTGGATGAGGACGATGAATGTATGTGGAAGAAAAGTAAAATGGATGGGATTACAGACAAGGTGGATGTGGATTGGAAAATAGGGTGGACGTGGATGAAAAAAGACAAATGCGGATGAAAAAAGGATGAAGACGGATGAAAAGTACAGTGACTATGGATGAAAAGTTAGATGCATTTTGTTGATGAATAATGATGAATATGGCTGAAAAGTACAATGCATATGGATGAAAAATAGGGTGGATATGGATGACAAATAAGAATAAATGCAGATGTGAAGAATTATGCGTGAAGAGTATAAAGATGAATACAAATGTTGAGGGTGAAGAAATAAACATTGCCTCTTAGAAAAATCTAAAGCATTCGGAAGAAGACTTAGTTCACATTGACTATTCAGATGGTTCATTGTTTAGGGAATCCATTAATCACGAATGCGTTGGGCTTGCCTTTGCAATAATTTTGTGGCTCTTAAATCGTGTTTAGCTTCACTGTGTATGTACATGAAACTACAAACTGTGAACCTGTAACAATATGTGCAGATGTAAATTTAGGAACCTGGAAACTTATAGCTTCGGAGCTAAGAGCAAGAATGTATCATGGCACATTTCACCTAGGTCCGGCAAGAATAGAGTGACAACCATGAACCTATAACCATGGACGTAAAATCGCATCAGTGACAATTTTGGTGTTCAGTTTCACATCTGTATTAGACCTACATCAAGGATATGAATATATAGAAATTGAGTGTTCCAGAATGCTGGAAAAAAGGCTGTAGGATTCAAAAGGACCAATGATGATTCATAAATTATTTAGGCACATATAAATTTATTGGGGTGGCCGAATCCTTACGTAGGGACCTCTAACAGTGGTTTAGGATGCTGATAGGGGTCCTACAAGAGTCTTTGCATGCATATAGTGAGGGTAGGATTTAGGGTGGTCTGTGCCCAAAAAATTGAATTTAGGAAAGATTTATAAGTATTTTTTAGAAGGGACATATCCCCAATTTGATGTAGGGGATCCATGCAATAACAATGATGTACTATTTGCGGCACTTTGAAACATTAAATTCAGGTATGTGGCATTAACAAAATCATCAGAATCATCCAGAGGTCCAAGAAATAAGGTGTGCATTGGAATAATAGCATGACAAGTCATGGTCCCAACCAATTCAAACCGCAATGGGGTAGTGGCCCTTTTCATCTCACTACACTTACTAGAAACCAATTCAAGTACCAAAATAAACTTTGGTTTCACTGCTTCACTAATAACATTCATCCTTTCATGAACTACGACCTACATACTACTAGTGCAATGCAAGATGCCGCTCTCTAGAATGTGTCTAATCTCATTAAAGCTTAAGCTTGGAGCATGAATGAAAGCATCTACTTCTGCATTAAAGCGACAGATAACAATGAAGAGGAAATATAGATGCTTACAATTGGCCCATTGTCCTCTCTTTCCCAATGCCTTAGTAGACATTTCCTTGAAATAAGGACATGAACATTCTGGATATGAACCTATGGTCAATAGGTATTGTTGAATGTCAGGCTGAAGACCGGAGTCAATTGTAACAATACATCCAAACCCCGGATGTGGAATCATCGTTATTTGTCGAACATTAGCCGTCAAGGTAAGAGCAGAACCGCAATTGTTCGCTTGTTTAGTGGTTGGAGCAGCTGGGTTCCTTCGAATTTTCCGTCCACATCTGGTGCTTGGATGTTGTGCTGGAAAATCTGGAACAATGATATCTGATAAGTCGGCCGGTAAAGTGTTTTCACCAAAAAGCCGGCGTGGGGAGATTTCAAGACGTTCAGGTAGACGAAATCCAGCATTCTGAAGCTGCATTATTTCTGTAGGCGTCAGATTTGTTCCCTTCAGGACTGGCCAAATACAAGGTACATCGGGTTTGGACATAACCCACTTCCTCTTTGTACCTTTGACGCAGCGCTCAATGTCGTCGTTGCAGAAAAAAAACTGTGTTCTCTCAATTCTTTTATTTTGATAACAATCCATATCCCCTGTGTAAGTTGAAGCAGCGGTTCCTTTGTTGCCTTGCACAATCTTTGCGACACATTTTTTCCTCGTTATTGCCTGCAAGGCAAAGCATGCCTTTGCTGAAGTCTTTGGTAGTCTAGCAATATGCCACTTCGACTGATCGCAAGAAGTCTCCTGGACGCTTACCACACGGAAAGTCTGAGAAGTACATGGCGTAGTTGAAGGGCCTGGATTATTATCCAAGTCTGTAGGAGTATTCTGCGCTGGGACTTCTTCAGAAACTGTATGAAGAGGAATAATTGATGCACTTGCCCGTGTTCTCCTTGTTTCCATCCTAGGTCTGGAGAAGTTTACTTTGTCCGAGCGGTGTGACTCATGCTGAGACCCTAACGGCAGGTTTGGCATCCGAGCTTGGGATCCAAAAACCTCAGCCCCTTCAAAGTGAGGATTCCTTTTGCAATACTCACCAGCACCCGGGACGGTTTGCATTGTTGTGGTTAGCTTCTTGGGATCCCCAGTGCGTTGCGCGTAACGTTGTGCTACTCGAAGCTGCAAATCTGGACCTGTTCCTGGGTTCTCACCCTTTAAAAATTGGTAATAACGAACCATCTGCATAAATGCTCTTACATAGTCATCAACTGTTGCAACGTACAGATCATTTCTTCGCTTTCCTGATTGTTGCAGCCATTTGTTATGGACCGTCTCCGCTAAATTGCAGGATGGCATCTCTGCCAGCTCATGGGCAGGCAAGTCCTATGGACATAAGAGAATAACCATGATTAAAAGAAAATTCCAAAAAATACTGATATCAAGGAAGCAAGTCATCGACGCCTACCGGATGCTTATAGGTAGTAGACGTCAACGAAGACAATGTCTCTTTATGATGTGATTAAATGAAAAAGTGGATATCAATGTAAGAGATTTTGACACTCACATCAGAAAGATCTGAAAGAAGGAAGAAAAGAAGTGACGGGAGAAACTTACAATGTGCATGAACCCCCCCCCCCCCCCCATTGTCTGTAACGAAAGTGCTAGAAAGCAAGCCATAACTGTAAGCGATGAATTCCCTCACCGGTTGCCGCCCCAGAAGAATGCCACCAAGTTCGAATGGCATTAAATCGAATGTCCGCCACTGCCCACGTAGGCACATCCTTATATTGCTTACACAGTGTTCGATGTTGATCTTGAAGGTCCGAACGAATGTCGGCTTTTGTATGCTTCTCCATAGATTGCGTCCAATGGAATAAACAAGTACGCTCTTAATTGACCATAGGCTGTGCAAGATCACCCCCTCCATAGATGACTCTCACTGCATTCCAGTTGGCTTGTGCACAGTCTGCCATGAATCCCTTGAAATAAGGCAAAGGAATTCCATGCCTTCCCATAACCGCGTTCAAATTGGACCAGAACGAGGTTTGCGCTGTGCAATTCTCTGACTGCATGTCGCACACAGCAATTGTCATGACCTTGTAGTAAATCGGATCATAAACATGACATGCTAAAGTTGTCCAGTCTTTCACTCGTTTAACATGATCAAACATGATCCATGAGTCCTGAAGGTCACCGTCAGGTTGCATTCGTTCTACCAAATCAACGCCACTTCCAGGTCCGACTTCAGACATTTTGAAAATGAAAACCTTGTCCGAATCTAAGCCTTGACCAGGAAACATGTTCTCCTGAACATAAGCCCAATTGCTGCAGCCGCGTAGCTTTAGAATGCTATCCATTACTCCAAACCTCCTGAAATACTTGAAAGTAGTAACTTCGTTCCGAACGCTCGGGGAACTCATAAATTTGCACTTCTCTATAACAGACAGAAGTTCGTCCATTCCGAAATTCCCTGGTGGTGCTCCCTCTGGCCGCAGAAGCATCCCATCCAAGAATTCCTTGCTTGCCTCCAGAATAATAGAAGAATTTGTCCCAGAAGGATTCCTCTCTACTTGATCCGAAATGAGATTCCGAGTTCTCTCTTTTGAAGCACGGCAGTCTCCGTCTCTCACAGGATGATCATGAAATCCCAGGTGAACACATGCACGCCGCGTCCCCAGCATTCCAACTACGTAATATATTTTAGCGGAGCAAGTAGCAACGCATATCGGGACCGCAGAACAAATTTTGCAGGAGATGGTTGAACCCGGAGGAGGAATAGGACCGACCTGAAAAGGGCCAGGAGAACATCCATCCCATTCCGTTTTGTTTATAAGTGCCACGCGGTGCTTACGAGACAGGTAATCGCATTCACCATTTCCACATCGAAGGTGACCAACACACGTTGATAACCGAAAGGTCAGACCGTAAGCATTTTTGATGTTAGTGGTGTGCAAGTTGGACCAAACGTGACCGTCATAACGTCTCTCCATCCCGCTGAGAAGCTTGGCTTGGCATTGCTGACCAGATTCGCCAATGGCTGGTAACTCAAATATGACATCACCATTAAACACTTGCGGGACGAATTCGACTTGATGTACCAGAATAGAATCATAATCTATTTTCTTCAATTGATTCCAAGACCCCTTTGTATGGCACAACATTCTAAGGCATGGAATAATGGATATCCCAGAAGCACTTGTAGAAGTATTCACCACCTCTGCATCAGGTAGGGAAGATGGGGTTGGGACTTGACGGCATGGTGATGACATCTGTTTGCAAACCTTGCAGGGCGATGACGACTCGTCTGAATCGTCACTGTCAATTGAAATAACATTTACTCCAGGCTCAATTTTCACTCGTGATGTAAGTGGCGTCTGATACAAACTAGTCGATGACAATTTCATAGACCCTTCACCATTAGAAGAGCCCACAATAGAAAAGGGCAAGCCGTACACTACGTAACAACCCGGCTTCAAATGCCATGTGGTAGGACTGCTGTCCTCGACAGGCTCCTGAACTAGTGTATGAGACAATTCTCCGGTGACACTGTCAAAAACTTCCTCGTCAATGTGCATGGAACTCTTAGAAAGGCAAAAACGAATACTTAATCGGCATGCACTGACTATCGCGAATCCTATGTCCTTGACTGGAAAAGAAATCGGAACAACCTCTCCTAGTGTCTGCACAAGTGCCATCGAACTAAGACGACTGCATTTACTCATTGAGAATGCATTCACAAAGCACAACAATGCATGTCACTGAAATGTACCACATATCACAGAAACGGACCTTCAAAACAGAGGACTTTCAATGAACTCCAACATTGAATCCGCCTCTAATATAGAACGACCAAACTGGAAACCACCCAGGGTAATAAATTCATTCTCAACTCTGCGTGTTATCTGGTTTATATCCTTATATCCTAAAACATTAACAATGAAACGACGGCAATGAACTTTATTGAACATGTTACAAACCAATAGTAACTCTAATTAAAGTAATTAGTATTACTGTTGGAAGGTACCAATAACATTCAAAAGATATTTTGCAGGGATACTGTGACAACGCATTGAATGTGATAAAAACTAGAATGTTATATAATACAAGAATGAATATATAATTAACCCTTTGGAGTAATGCACTTCACTGGGTACAGTCCCCTGATACTCCAAGTAGTTACGAATGACCATAAAGACGGAATAATGACACAATACGATCCTTAATGCCGCAGGCCCAATTTCATTGACAATTACCGGTATATTGTCACTGTTAATCAGTAATTGTTATCCGTCATAAATAAGAATCTACGGTATAGGCCAAACGGAAGACGCTGAACGACTACATTAAATCAGCATCCTCTGACGCCGGGATAAGCAATTGCAAAGCATACACATTATATTAATGCGAAATTTACACTATTCATATGATAGGCTGGAACTAGGAACTGAAGGATGTGAATGGCTATGGAATCAATGCTTATGACTCTCTTATAAGACTCAGTAAGAGCACGTCTGAGAGAATACAAATGCCAATTCGTCAAACCAAAGGACATCACAACAGGGGAGTACATGGAACTCAGTGATCACTGATGGTTGACATAGACGTGGATAACACTACAGCTATCATTCGAAATTATAATTGTATCCTAAATAAATGGTGAGGGTCAAAATAATATAATGTAATCAGTGCTAATGTAGGTATCCAATGTTTAGATTTTGGAAACTACTGATCGCCAGGAAAGGCCATGCGACGCAGCGTTCCCACGGGGACCAGGACAATGAGCTCCTCCCGTGGCATGGACTCGGCGAACCCTAAACCGTAACCCCTAGCACCAGGCGAGTGAGGACCAAGGCGACTGAAGACCAGTGCGGTGATTTCGCTTCTGACAAAGGCGGTATTGTTCTCCCGCAAGCTAAACCGCGCGCCACCAACTGTGGATCAAAGATCTTCTGCGCCCGTGTCTCCAGCGTATGTTGCATTTCCTTATAGTCAACCACCATCTCCAGCTTTGCCAATGCTTGCACTGGTGTCCTCAATCGTATTGAAACTCCTCGTTTGGTTGCTCCCGTGGCAGGAAAATATGGAGCATCCAGGACCGAAGCTGAGATCGCGCCGAAACAAGGCCGGAGGAGAAGCGGTGGATGCCTCAGTGAGGGCTCCAAGGCTGGTAAGTCTCAAGCTGAATCATTCAAATCTTGCCAAATCATTAAGGTTTAGGGTATCCAAGGTTGATGAGAAGCGCATCTCAACTGTGCCACCCGAACCGATGCCTTCAAGGGCGCCCCGAAGGGCAGAAAGCCTCGTCGGCTCGCCCAGGTCGCCACCAGGCATGCTCGCTGAATCCTACGGGAACTCACTTTTTTTTTGTTATAAATTTTTTTTGGTTACGTGACCCAGACATCGTCGCTCCTTAGCATACCCGTGACCCTCTCAGACCCACTCTCGGGGCCGAGAGACACCACAGCTCGCCCGAGGGCATGCTCGCTAAATCCTACAAGATGAATCCATTATCTGGTTACATTATTTTTTTGAATTTGTGAACCCAGACATCGTCGCTCCTAAGCATACCCGTGACCCTCTCCGCGACCCTCTTGGGGCGGAGAGACACTACAGCTCGTCCAAGGGCATGCTCGCTGAATCCTACGGGACGAAACCTATTTTTTGTTACAATATTTTTTTGGTTACGTGACCCAGACATAGTCGCTCCTTAGCATACCCGTGACCCTTTCCGACACCCTCTCGGGGCCGAGAGGTACCACAGCTCGCCATAGGGCATGCTCGCTAAATCCTACGGGAACTCACTTTTTTTTTGTTGCAATATTTTTTTGGTTACGTGACCAATGCCACCGTCGCTCCTTAGCATACCCGTGAACCTCTCCGATACCCTCTTGGGGCCGAGAGGTACCACAGCTCGCTACAGGGCATGCTCGCTGAATCCTACGGGATGAATCCATTTTCAAGTTACATTATTTTTTTGAATTTGTGAACCCAGACATCGTTGCTCCTAAGCATACCCATGACCCTCTCCATGACCCTCTCGGGGCCGAGAGACACCACAGCTTGCCCGAGGGCATGCTCGCTGAATCCTACGGGACGAAACCTATTTTTTGTTACAATATTATTTTGGTTACGTGACCCAGACATCGTCGCTCCTTAGCATACCTGTGACCCTCTCCGACACCCTCTCGGGGCCGAGAGGTACCACAGCTCGCCACAGGGCATGCTCGCTGAATCCTACAGGAACGCACTTTTTTCTTGTTACAATATTTTTTTGAATTTGTGAACCCAGACATCGTCGGTCCTTAGCATACCTGTGACCCTCTCCGTCACCCTCTCGGGGCCAAGAGACACCACAGCTCGCCCAAGGGCATGCTCGCTGAATCCTACGGGACGAAACCTATTTTTTGTTACAATATTTTTTTGGTTACGTGACCCAGACATCGTCGCTCCTTAGCATACCTATGACCCTCTCCGTCTCCCTCTCGGGGCCAAAAGACACCACAGCTCGCCCAAGGGCATGCTCGCTGAATCCTACGGGATGAATCCATTTTCTGGTTACATTATTTTTTTGGTTACGTGACCCAGACATCGTCGCTCCTAAGCATACCTGTGACCCTCTCCGTGACCCTCTCGGGGCCGAGAGACACCAAAGCTCGCCCAAGGGCATGCTCGTTGTATCCTACGGGAACTCACTTTTATTTTGTTGCATCAATTTTTTGGGTATGTGACCAATGCCATCGTCGATCCGTAGCATACCGGTGACCCTCTCAGACAGCCTCTCGGGGCCGAGAGGCTCCACAGCTCGCCCCGGGGCATGCTCACTGAATCCTCCGGGATCACTCTGCTTTTTGATACTATATTTTTTGGGGATTGTTGAAGCCGCCGTCGTTGCATATAAGGATACCCGTGACCGTGTCTGTCACACGTACTCTCGGGGCCGAGAGACTCCCCAGCTTGCCATTTGGCATAGTTGCCGAGTCCAGATTATGTATTATCTCTTTTCATGCTAGGGGGTTGAGGGTCATCGTATGGCTGATTTCTTTGCATACGGACTTACGAACCAGTAGGCCTCTCGGTACCGAGAGGGCCCGATGAGTGTGATCCGGCTTGCAGTATCAGGGAGTCGACTGTCCAATGCTTGTGGTCTTCAAATGTATATATATATTTGGTTTTAGGGGGTTACTTGTCCGCCAACCCTGTCCTTTCGGGCTGTGTCAATGGTTGATGTTGGTAATTAGTGTTCACTGTTGTATTACTCTGATCCGATCTCTTCCCATCATTCTTATTGTTCGCTGTCCAGGTTGATGTTGTTGTGCCAGATGTAGGTGACAGTATGGTCGATTCTGGACCATCGGTAGTGGTTAGTCAAGAGGAAGTTGATGACTTGCAAGGTCAGCTAATGTTGGAAGCCGACACAATTCCAGTTTCTCGCGAGATTGGAAGCCAACCTCCAGCCGCACGGGAGATGGTAGGCGACCAGCACTTCTGGATTGATGCATTCAGCCCCGAAGATGAGCCTCTAGGATGGGAGGGTTCCGGTTCCAGTCAAGAATCATCTATTAACTCGTCAGTGTATTGCAACTTCTTCGTATCATTGTCAGGGTCCACTTCTCAGTACTGCACTTGTGAGCGTGAGAATGATGTTTCTCCCGTCATGTCAGACGATGACGTCCTCATTATGTGCTGCGGGATATATAGATCTCCTACACTGCCCTGCCCGTGTTCCATTTCGTAGTTCACCATGGACTGAGTATACCATAGTTGAACTGGGATGAATCATACTTGTCTTATGATCCAGAGTGCATTTCACATGATTTGTTTACGATTCACGTCTCGGTCCATGCAATTCAATTTTTGGCTTTATCCATGGTATTTGATTAATGACATCTTCACTACGCATAGGGAGAGATTGTCCAACCAGCTGAGATGGTGGAGGCCATATACAGTGATGATGATGACATTGAGTTGAACGCGAATGCACACACGTCAGAGGAAAATCACATCCCAGGAGTGTTACCCGGGTTTAAGGAGGAAGATATTCGTCGGGTGCAGACATTTGACACAGTTACTGTCATTAACAGTCTAAAGATTACAACCAACGGTCACTCACGTATGAAGATCCCATTATGTAGGTTGGTGCCAATGCCTATGGTACGTCCAACACTTTTTTGTGACTTGACTCACCTTGAAAACTAGTTCTCACGCGGCTACGACGAGGGCGCAAGAGTATTTTACGTTTCTTACTCTGATGAGAAAGGGAATACGTCCACGTTCAGTGACAACAAGAAGCGGGATTGGGGGCCTATATGAAACTCAATCAATGACAAGTTCAACGCCTTCCTCTTGTCAGTTCCAACTATTAAGCATTTGGTGGATTACAAGTTCTTTGTCTGTGACGGAATCACAGACGAATTGCTTGGATGAACCACATTCAGAGGCTGCACAACCATGATCTTGCTTGGCATATCAGTGTGGACTCCATTGTCCTAGACACTAGACAACGCATCGGGGTTGCAATGCAGGCGATGCATGACATCAACATGTAAGGGATTCTAGTTTTATTTCCTTGAATTGTCCTTGGTTTTGTAACATTGACGTTCTCTTATGTTTTTTTCTTTATTGGTTGATAGATTTCATATATTAAAATCGCCATGTCGATGGCTGACAGGCACACGGAGAACTCCCACGTCAAAACCAACCTCGTCCATACCCTTTATCGGGTGCAGAAATACGGTGTTATGGAACTTGAGAAGTTTAAAGAGTTGTTGACAGAAGAAGAGGTGAAGATATGTAAGATGCACACGCAGACAAGCTGGTATACTATGCCTTTGCATATATTCACTGGGTTTATTTTCAAGGTATGCCATATTGTTCCACTCCAATTTTTCTTAATGAATTTATTTCGGCTTCATCTAGTCCCGTGTAACTCCTTTCTCTTAATCAATAATGTCTGTAATGTGATCTTCCAGCAAGAGATCTCTGCAGCAGCTGACGTTGCCATACGAAAACTGAAAGAAGAAAATGAAGAGGTTGATGTTATCTGAGAGGAAGTTGCAGCCACAATGAGAGCGGCAATCAAAGACTCGACCGACCGACACTACAAGAAGCTTTCCAAGATTGTAGCCGTTGCAAATCCGGCCCTTACTCCAGAGTGGCTTAAAGAGGTAATTTTGTTTTCCGTGGACGTCCTTGATTCCTTCGTCAATCTCAGTGTTCTTCACATTTTGATTGACCTCTTTACTCTGGCAGATAGAAAGACACTGGAGCCATAATGCAGTTCCGGAGTTGACACTCGAAAAGCTGCAGATGATTGCGACAGCCACAGTGGAACCTAGACACAAGGTCAAATGGCTAAATTGGATGAACGCTAGCTCTCACACAAGAGAAGCTCGTCGATTTCCACCACGCCCAGTGAATGAAGAGAAGTTGGGCATTTTTCTGGCAAAGGCTTCTTACTACTCTGGAGTATGACGATTACCTTATTCTTGAATTGAGTGTGAAGAAAACAAAACTACTTTTGAACTGATTCTATTCTTGTATAGTTTTTGTACTATGAATGAGGATCTTCTTTGTTATACGTACTCTGACTTGACATTGGATTTTACAGCTTGAGGAGGCAGCTGCTGAGATGTTTGAGACCATCACCCAAGCGGATAGCATACCATTCGACATGGCCGTCCTTGGTGAACCCCAGTCAATCGTAGACTACCTAGAGACTTGGCGGATGAAGCTTTGGGACCAAGCCTACACATGGGTATTCAAGGGCCCGGATGCCTTCAAGAAATCGGACAACTTTACGCTATACAGGGGAACGCTCCTCACTGTGAAGAGATTGGTTTACAGGTACCGGTTTCAATCTCTTACTCATTCACGTCAGCGGTTTGATTCCATTGTGATGTTCTTTGTAATGATTCACGCAAAATGGAGTATTCTAGTAGTTGTATGGGGACTGTATAATGCGGACGGCAATGTTGTTGTCATGCTAAAGTATGCTCATTCATTTTCAGTGACCTTATGGTTTACACTAATTGATTGTTTCAGAGATTTTTAAATACTGACAGGAGTGAGCCTCCTTGTGTGCAGATACTTCAAGTTTGAGTTGTACGGGAAGAAGGCCATAAAAAAAGAGGACCTACCCCCGTTTCTCACTACTTGGTTAGACCGGTCGTCTGCCGACTGTATGTTCTCGACGACACAGTTGCAGAAGTGGACTAGTCCTCATTTGCAGACTTGCCCTTGGTATCTTGAGTGTAACTTCGGCGTTACACCACCAGAGGAAGAGGACCTCTTCCAAACGCTCAAAGATTCCGTGGTAACTGACGCAGAGTTCGATGAGTTTGCTGGATTGGATCCAGAGGCCAAGGCCAAGGCTATCAAGAAGAGGGAGATTTCCGACAGGAAGAAGGTGGATAAGCTTGAAGAAGCTAAGAAGAAATTCGAGGAGAACAAGAAAAAGGCCGAGGGGAACAAGAAGAAGCGGCAATTTGAGAAAGAGAAAGAGAAGGAGAACAAGAAACGCCGACTTCAGAAGGATGATCGACAGGCGCCTGAACCAGCTACAAGTGCAGCGGACGTCAACATTTCGTCATCCGGCTTCTCCCTTACTCAAGAGCGCCTGGTGCAAGGGATGACGCCGTCGACTAGGAATGTGAATCCTTCGCCTGACATCGACGAGTGCATATTGAATATGGCATTAGGAGGTCTGGAGATGGGATCCAAGGCCTTCGACGACGTTGAGGCCTTCTTAGTCATGGTAATCCCTTCACCTCTTTATTGTGCATATTTGGATTGCTAATATAGGCCATCAATTTTGAATAAAGATCGATTCAGCCACATGACACTACCTTTGTTATCTGAATAAAAAGAAGTTCATAAGAATTCATAATAAATGTATTGCACTAATTTTACCTTCACTTTTCTGTGAAATGCAGCATTCGTGTGACAAGAGCCGCTCCTTCAACGGAGTCATTGGAACAGAGGCAGCTGTGGACTTTATGATTGTTGATGTGCCTGAGGGACTCCATGTTCCTACCATATCATGCGCACCTGCTCCAGTGCCGAAGTGGAATGACTTCAGATCCGACTGTTTGGTTCCTGTCTTTGACTTTGCACACCAGTACCTACATGACAATGGCGCTCTTTTCTTGATATACCCTGCATCGTCTTCTTCACACCGAAGCCACATTCTCGGATGCTGCCAGAAATACGATTTCCGCATACTAGAGACATATTTCGGCATTAATCATCTGCACTTGACATCAGCCGCAGACCAGAAGAAAACGGTATTTCTCTTTAAATTCACTTGACTGCACATGAATGCATTTGGCATTGTTGTCCATGATATTGACATAATTGTGAATGCAGACTCAGAGGTTTTCCATCTCCCTACTTGTGAGAAAGTCGGGACCAAAGACAAGGGCTGACTTCCCCTTTCAATTTGTCCCGTCTCAAGAGAAGGTGGGAGTGAACCTTGCTATGGACGACATCCTCCGCAACTTGGTTTTTAAAGACAATGTGACAATGAACAATGACGTGCCATGGCGTGGTCCTCGGGAAAAAGGCTGTGAGTTCATGCAGATGCTGGTTGAGGCAGCGACTGCACCAGGGGACGTGGTGGTTGACTGTACAGCGGCCACAGGTGTAATTCTAACATTTATTCGGATACTTTAAACTGCATTATACAGTTACACATTGAATGTGAACTTGATCCTCAATTTTCTTTATGTATAGGTTCCAGCATCCAAGCTTGCCGTGAGCACTACGCGTCGTCATATCTTGGCTTTTGAGGAAAATAAGGACATCTTCGATGCCCTTCTAGCTCCCGTTATTCGGAAAGTTGTGGTTCTTGAGGCAGAGCAGGCAATCTCCGAGCCTGACCTTGGAAATGAGAATGACGATGAAGTCGTCATTCAGAAGGTCCAGAAGACACTCCGATTTAGTAAGTAAGTCGTCTTCTAAGCTCTGTATTTCATGCAAATTACTTCAGTTTGTTGTGTGGTCTTTTAATATGTTATTCACTGATTTGTGTAGGCAAGGCCAAGAAGTGACTTCCTCCAAGAACGTTCCTTTTTTTGCACATCCACTTTTCTTTCCGAGCCCCCCAAAATCCTTTGCGCTCCCTCCGTATGCAAAGGCTTCTTGTAGGGATGTTGTTGCAGAAGACCCACGGCCATCTTCTAGGGCTCAATTTGTGAATCCCCGCGTTCTACACTTTGTAGACGAAGAGGCAGTGGACACAGATGGGCAAACTTCTGATAGTGAGGATAATTCTATGTCAGCACTTTGACTAGTGATGTACTCTGAGATAGGCTATTGAACAATTCCACTTGTTGCATTCAGTTTTTAAAATTTACATGGCGTTCTCTACTAACATGTATCTACATTGACACTGCTTATATGAAATGTCTTGATAATACCATTTTGGCTCACATTCTCTTCTGACATTTCTACTAGGCTAACAGATTGGGCTGCTCTATTGGGCATGGCATGGCGGACTGCCTTGCCTGTCCAGTTTGATGGCCACAAGTAGCTGTAGTGCTTAAACTGCAAGGCTAACTAAAAACCGCAAGGCTATTAGGCCTTGCTAACGACCCTAACCCTTGCAACGTGCGGTTCGTCACCATAGTCTGTGTTTCCCCTCAACATATACAACTATTCTTTTTTCAAAGCTTGAGTCTTACTAGGTATGCATGTTCTTTTCTCTTTATCTTTTAGTGCATATGAATCGGTCTTGTAGGATACTGTAGAAGCGCATAATCATTGGAGAATGCACCTCCAATGATGGAACTACTTGATATGTCCATTATACAAGTTCTCTGCCATGAATCCCACGATGGTTGAAAAAAAGTCTGAGTCCAGTACAGGATCATAAAAGTCATTCAAATT
This sequence comes from Antitrichia curtipendula, assembly GCA_951230915.1. Taxonomy (NCBI): domain Eukaryota; kingdom Viridiplantae; phylum Streptophyta; class Bryopsida; order Hypnales; family Leucodontaceae; genus Antitrichia; species Antitrichia curtipendula. The sequence goes on from OX579635.1 coordinate 26,541,261, forward strand.
TGATGAATGAAGCAACAATTTGACAGATTATCCCCAAACCATCTCCTTCATGCAATACAATCATATATGCTACATGATGATTGTACTTCAATTCGGTTTGTTTGTCCCACTTTCTCCCGGATGAAGCTGGTAGCATGACTACAAACACCAAAGGTTCAAAACTGTGTTCTCACTAACTTAGAAATGTGACTTCATCCGCGAGCCCAATGTTGACCCAACTCTTGAACTCCACTAAACTCTTGAATGTTCAAAAAGAAGTTACTTCTCGTCAAGTAGGCCCAAAAGCATGCCTTTCACCAAAGCCTAAACCCTAATTTTAGTTTCAAATCTGAATCATGAATCTTCTATTTATTTCATTTTTTTTAATCCATTCTTGATAGTTCGGCATCCATGTTCTCATACCTTTTTTTTGGGGGGGGGGGGGGGGGTAAGGCTCTCATGTTCTTTCATCCCATTTTATAACCGTAAACCCTAAGAAATTTACATCCAGGTTTTTGGCAACCAAAGATTCCTTTCCCAAACCACATGAAGCCATTGTTTCCAATTCTTTGAACTCAGTCACGCTATTGAATTTTTTGGTTCATTTTATAAGCACTTTTTCATCCACTTGTTCATCCACTTTCTGTTTGCCTTTTACATCCACTTTTACCCTAAACTTTTTCATCCACTTGTTCATCCACTTTCTGTTTGCCTTTTCCATCCACTTTTTCATTCACTTGTTCATCCATTTCTGTTTGTCTTTTACATCCACTTTTTCATGCACTTCTTCTTCAACTTCTTCATCCACTTTTTCATCCAATATAAAAAAGTAAACCTTGAACTTTTTCATAAATTTTCATCCGTTTTTTATTTTATTAATTCTCAAAAATTATATTGTAGTTCTAAAATTGTTGCTCCACGCTCATCAATTCCCGCTTTCCGCTCGCCGCTCGCTGCTCTACGCTCGCATACCAGCATTCCCCGACTGTGTAATGAGCTTGATAGCTCTTCATTTGAACTTAAGGTTTTCGGAAGTGCATTTTAATATGTTATCTTAATTTTTAGTTGTTCATAACACCTTTATTCCCCAAAAAACTCTTATATGCAGATTTCTCAAACATTGTGGAGTGGGGCAACATATTAAAATTAGGATAATTAAATTTTTCTTATTATAATTGCACAACTCCTATGAAACTTCACATTCAATATTGGGATTGTTACTAATAAGCAAGCTTTTTAAACATCTATGTAGTTAGATTTTGAAAACAAAATAAAATTGCTTTGCTAGAGATAACTATAAGTTCATGTTCTATTTTTATATTTCATAAAAATAAAAATAAATTTAAATACTTCAAAAGGCTTGGGCATTTAGGGGTTAACTTCACGTATTAGCATTATCATCAGAGATAAAGAGAAGGTTCTTGCAGAAGTTCAATAATTGTTGGATGTACACCCTATCCATTGGTAAGTAGAAAGAAGTAGAGAATGATTCAAAAAACAAAATTCATAAGAATTTAGTTATGGAATGAAAATTCCATTTTCAATGGTTAAAATGTTGCAATAAAAAATCTACATTCTATGTTTTTAATTTTTCCAAAAAATATTGAAAATTGAGTAAGATAAAGGACTTGAAAGTTTATTTTAGAGGAGAAAATCCATAACTGCCCGCAAAACAAAAACTCCTCATAACTTTTGAATCATTGATCAAAATGGAATGATTCAAAGCTTTGCATGTATACATAACTCTAGAAAACCAATTTCAAATTTTTGTTTATAAAAAACATGATTTTTTCTAATCTATGTGGACTGCTAGATAGTACAAAAAAATAATATATTAGGCCATGACTTGTATTTCCAAATGTCATGAAATTAAGTTTATATGAAAGATTTTTCCAGTCTCCACCTTCTATTAAAATTTCAGCCTAAAATATGGAAATCCCCAGTCATATGTACCTACCCAAAATTTCTATGTTGCCAAAAAACGCATATTGTCTAGTCCTCTAGGGGTTAAAGCAACCTGTTTGTGGCTCCTTTGTGTAAATTAGATGTATGTTGGTTCTTAGGTCCCTTCAGTGTGTAAGTCATTTTCTAGGGCTCTGCCCTCGGCTTCTGTTGTTTATTCTTGATAACTCTTGGAATAAACTCCGGGTTTATAAGTAAATAAATAAAGAGATTGAATGAATGTGCTCGCAAGATTAACCTCTAAAGGACAATTTATCCCTTTGGGGAACAAGTGGGATTTTGGGCAGGTACCTATGGTCTCATTTTTTGTCTTGATTTTTTTTTAAATGCTTGAAGATATAAAAATTGATTATCTTTATATAACTTTTATTTTCAATCAGAGCCTAGGAACAAAAATTATGCTCAAAACAGTTGAGAGGGGAGACAAGAGAGGGAACAAAAAGAAAATTCAAAAGTTCAAATTGTATTTTTGTATTTTTTTCTTATAGATTTTTTTTTTCTACATAGAAAGCTTTGGTTCATTCCATTTAGATTTGTTATGAAAAAATGATAGACAATCTTGTTTTTTGGACAATTAGAGCATCTTCTTAAAAAAATAACTCGTAGGATTCATTTTTGAATGCAATTCTTACAATATTTTTAAGAAAAGAACTTCACATGGTTTAGTTCACTTGCTAGAATAATCTCAGCATTGGGATTAGTGCATTTTAAGTATATTTTAGAAATATTAATAATTTAGATTTTCCTTCTGACTTGAATTTATTTCTACTTAACAATTTTTTTAAGTATAAAAATTTAATTTAATTTTTTTTTCCTTCCTAGATTCTCAACTCAATTCTCCACCATAAAGATTTAAAGCTCAAAACTTTGTAGTACAAAAAATTTAAGTGAAGAAGGTTCAAAGTCAAACAATCTAATCTTGCAATGTACTGAAAAGCTTATTTTTTCACTTTAAACACAGATATCTTGCAATCTGTGCGGCCAAAAAATTTGAAATTTTTTCCGCACATTTTCATATTAGTAAGGCGTAAGATCTTATGGTTAGATGTGTGGAAAAAAAATTCAAATTATTTTACTCTCTGCTATAGAAATGGAAATTTTGAGTATTTTTTGGCAGAAAAAAGGTCTTGATCCTTTGGGGGGTTAAGGTGAAAACATCGAATATTGTTGTTGTACCCACTCATGCACAGGAGACTTCCCTTAGAGTATTTCCAATGCATTTGATATCGGGGCCAATATCAGCATTGTGCATTGCCCAAAATATTTTCTAATTAACCTCTAAAGGATTGTCTGTCTTCTCGGGGGGACAATTTGGGCCCGAACATGTTCCTATAACCTCAATTTTTAGTGAAACTTTTTGAAACTTTTTGAGGATGTGCGATTGTGCAAGAGCTTTGTAGATATACAATTTTTATTTCAATCAATGTTCGGAAGCACAAAATAAATCACAAAAAGTCAAAAAAAATATTTTTTTTTTTTCTAAATGATTATATTTTTTTCTACATGTGAAGCTTTGATTCATTCTATTTGGACTAGGATGATAAAGTTATGGACAATCTTATTTTTTCAGACAATCTAAGCATCTTCAAAAACAACAACTTGTAGAACTCATTTTTGAATGCAATTTTTACAATTTTTCAAAAGAATTATTAGATAAGGTTGAATTTTCATGTTCAAACAATCTAACCATTGGGATTACTATGTTTCAATTCCATCTTAAAGCTATTAACAATATAGTGTTCCCTTCAATTTTGAACCTACTTTTATTTAATAATTTTTAATGAATGAAAATTAATTGTTTCTTTCCTAACTATTTTTTCCTAGAATCTCAACTCAACTATTCAACATAAAATATTAGAAAAATATCATCTTTATGCAAAAATTTAAGTTAAGAAGATTAATAGCCAAAAAATCTAGATAAACAAAGTGCAAAGAAACTTGTTTTTTTCACTTTAAATGCAAATATCTTGCAATCTATGTAGTCAAAGTTCCTAAAATTTCTCCCACACAATCTTATACTAGTCTAGTATAAGATGCTATAGTTAGATATACAAAAAACAAATAAATTCTAAAGTGCTTTTTTTTTGCAATAGAAATGGCAATTTTGAATGTCTTTCGATGGAAGAAATGCCTTGGTCTTTTAGGGGTTAAAATTGTGCTTCAGTGCAACCATTATTGGGCTTCCAATTCCATGACCTTGTTTTGCAAACACCTAGGACCAACTAGTTTGCAACATATGAAGGTTGGCAAGTTGGCTCTTTGTAAGAATAATCATTGTTGTCAATGCTTTTGAAGCATTGATATATGTGCTAATCAATTCAACTTTCCCTTGTTTCAAGAAAAGTATTTTTAAATGTAGATTCTTGCATTGTTATTTTTTATAATATGGAAAAGTTCATTTGACGTTGAGATTGCTAACTTTGCATTGGATCAATTTTTCCAAAGAAAAAAACAACACTTCCACGGCCTCGTGTAATGGCCCGTCATTTGCCGGTTCAAGGCTTGTATGCCCAAATATGCATTGCTCATGTCTCCCATAAGTGTTAATATATTGTCCCATAAGGTACTTAAGGGACTAAACAACTGTTGGTCTCATTGAAAGACAATTTGGATCTGGGTAAGTTTCTATGACCTCAATTTTTGGTGAATTCTTTTGAATTTTTTGAGGATGTGCGGTTTTGTGAGAGCTTAGTGGATATATATTTTTTATTTCAATAGATGCATGAGAGAAAAAGTTATGGTACAATAAGCCAAAAATGGTGGTCAGTGTCAACACAAAAAAATCACAAAAAGTCAAAATCATTTTTTCCTTAAACTATATATTTTTATCTATAATTGAAGCTTTGATTCATTCTATTTGGACTAGTGATGAGAAAGTTATGGACAATCTAAGCATCTTCCCGAAAAAATAACTTACATGATTCATTTTTTAATGCAATTTTTACAATTTTTCCAAAAAATTTGTTAGACAAGGTAGTATTTGCTTGCTAGAACAATCTCACTGTTCAAATTATTGTATTTCAACTTCATCTTAGAATTATTAATTATTTAGTTTTTCCTTCAATCTTGAACCTACTTTTAATTAACAATTTCTTAACAAGTAAAAATTAAGTTTTTTTTTTCTTGGATTCTTTTCTTTAGATTCTCAACTCAAATATTCAACATAAAAACTTAGAAAACCAAAATTGATCGTATCAAAAATTTAAGTTAAGAAGATTGAAAGACAAAAAATATAGTCAAGCAAGGTGCAAAAAAACTTATTTTCTTCACTTTGGATGCAAATATCTTGCAATTTATGTGGTCAAAATTTCTGAAATTTCTTGCATACATTCTTATACTAGTCTAATATAAGCTTCTACGATTAGATACGCCAAAAAAACAATTTTTAAGGTTTTTGGCCTTTTGCAACAGAACTGATGTTTTTGAGTGTGATTTGATGGAGAAAAGGCCTCGATCCTATAGGGATTAACTGGGATTGTCAAATTGTTGATTTTTCTAGATTTGTTTTCAGAACCAAAGTATTTTTTCTAAAGTGCGGTTCAGGGTGCCCTAGGAAGTTCCACTGTGAATTATTTAGAAATTAGATACCTTGTCCAAAGATTCTATTTATTATCTACACCAAATGAGTTGGAAGCTTACGCTTCCAAAGATGGGTGATTTCTCTTAAGGTTGTTGGCTTTTCTTGGGACTTGTTACTAGCTCTTTATCGGGCTTGTTAGGCATTTGAAGAGGCCGCTAACGCGGCCTTCTTTGGTTCTGCTTCTTTTGTTGTGGCCTGTGGGCTCTCTTTGTTGTTTTGCCTTTAGTCTTGGAAAACTTAAAAATTTCGCCGGGGACACGGTCCCTTGGTTCTGTGTACTGTTTCCCCTTGCAATGGAAATTGTCCATGTGTTTCAAAAAAAAAAAAAAATTCTATTTATTTATTTTAATTCATGATTTCAATTTTGAATACTACATAAATATATATTTGTTCAAAAGGTACCTCCAACTATGCTGAATTGCTAATTTTGACAGTTTTGGTGTTTCCACCTCATAAAGTTAAGCAGACTGACTAGGATGATGGGGAACTTGATATCCAGCCCCCAGCTAGCATGAATGCACAAAAACTGTAAAATCTAAATGCAACAAATGAATGCATGTTGATCACTGGTAACCCGGAAATCAAGGTGATTAAACATGCAACTCTGTGCATCAACCATGTGTTGCAGAAAGCATCCTAAATTAAGTTAAGTCCATGTGAAGGATGCAAGTATAATTATGGGGCTAATGGGCACAGTTCAGAGGTGCAGGACTGAAGTCAATTGAGTCCCGCATGCTTTTCAGTAAATAATGGGATTGAATTGAAAAAAAACAATTGTAGTCGGAAAGCTCCTACCCATGAAGATAAATTCATTGAAAAAGACAAATGGGGGCAACCAGCCAAGAGCAACACAGCATTAAATGTCCAAGGCCTTTTCAAACGTCTAGAAATTTTCTCTAAATTGAACAAAATGTCAACTTTTTGATAAGTTATATTAATTTTGTTTGAATTATAACCACACAAATTCAAACTAGACACGCTGAAGATCACATAGGAAAAGAAAACACAACAATATCACAACAACAATATCACATATAATGTTTGATCAAGATGGTGTTAAAATTGCGAAAGTGATTTGAAGTCTTTCAATCCTCTTTTCACATGTCAAATCTAAAAATTTAGTCACCAAAAAAATATGAGGTTGAAGGGCCTAACATGCAAACTCCAATCGTTTTATGGCTTCTCAAAATCTACTCCACAATTTTTTTAAATGAATATCTAATGTGATTTTTTCTCCAAAATCTAGTGTATTTGAGGCTCATTTTCAGGAGCCCTCAATGCTATAGAAAGTCAAGATTGCAATGGACACCCTTGCACAACATCTTCAATAGAAAAATCATAATCATTCATTTTTTAAATCATATTTTTGATGCTAAAACTAGATTTAAAAAATAATATTTTTAAAATGTAAACTACTAAAATTAATTTAGTAAGATTTTATTTAACTTCAAAGTTTCTTCAATACCACATTTTGGTGCCTTGGACATTTAGAGGTCAACCCAACCAAATAAAGGCCATTGGTCACTGGTGGAGTGGTTGGAAATCATGCTACTATAGTCTAGTAGCGAACTATTTGTGTAGGTGTGGGTAGTATAACTTAAAGTAAATGGAAGTTCAAATGTTGATGAGGTTTGTACTTAAAGTAGCCGACACATTTCCAACCACCTAAGCAATTACGCATATTTGGAACATAAGTTTTTTGAGTGCAAATTTTTTCCCATGTATAGAAATAGAATTTGGAAGGATTGCATATTTTTCCCAAATTTTATTGTACAAAACATTATTACTAAGAATTTTTTAGTGGAAGATTCTCTTCAATCTATAATGGCGATATAGACCTTTCTATACATGATCATAAGCTAATTGCAAAATTGACCAAGGATTGGTTGCAATATTGATAGTGTTGCAGCCAATCATATTATGCCACAACTGCTCCTCAAATTACACCACAACTTCATGGAAAGAGAGCAACCTATAGATTGAAAATGTGTGGAGGTGGAGGTGGGGGATTAGAAATGGGTTGGCTACTATATACAATGTGCACTAAGGGAGATGTACCCATTATCAACCTCAACCCATATCCAACATATAGGAGGCATTGTTTCCGACTTAAGTTGGATCGAATTTCCAATTGAAGGTAGAAATGTATTTTTATCTCTTTTCCAAGGTTGGAATTAGTAGGATTATGACACGTGTCCCAAAGTAGTGAGCAAGAAAGTAGGAAATAGTGAGTGGAAAGAAGTTCTTGAATGATCAAAATTGAAAGACCTTGAACATTGACTATGGGCTCTGAGCACTTTTTGGCTCTCAAAACTCACAATCATTTCAATTTTGGCAATAAAATTACAAAAAAATGTCAATCTCCATATTTCCTATCTCTCTACACTGAAAAGATTTGTTGTGACTCAAATTGTTCATAAGTTTCTCCAAATCCCCCTAAATGAATAGATGTAGATACATCTCCCTTATTCAGATTATGATTAGGAATTATTGAACCCTCGAAAGAATGACATGAATGTATACAAGCTAGAGTATGTATAAAGTACATCATTATAATGGTCCATTCCCACTTGGCGTTTACAAATACCAATGTTAAAAGATAAAACCTCCGTAGAAAGTAGGAAATAATCTTCTTTTAAGGGAGGTCAAGTTTGGAATTGTTGTCTCGGGGGGGGGGGCACTTAGAGTATCTATTAGAAACCACGTGCAAACAAAACTTTGGACCTCCTATATACTTTTTGAATTTTAAATAAAAATAAATAGATAAAATATGAATAGATTTTCCTACTTATGAAAGTTTATGTTTTGAATTATTTATATTTTGATTTGTTAATAATAATTAGTTATAAATTTTTGAAGTAAAAAGATACACTGTAGAACTAAAAAACAACTTTCACACCCCTATATTATATAAGAAAAAATTGTCTAAAAATGAACCAAAAATTCCTAAAAATAACTCTCTATTGAAAGCTCATTTTGAGTTGAATATTGATTCAATGGTCATCTAAATGTGTTCACTATAATAATTTGAGGTGAAAAACATGCCATTTTAGTTCTTTTCCAACCTCTTTTAGAAATCATTTCATATTTTATTTGAGTTGAAAATTTTGGCAGTAGAAACCTATAGTTATTATTAAACAATACTCAAAATTTTAGGTTGAAATTATAATTTATTAGAAACACTTGTTCACACGTCGTTTGTTGTAGTAGAACTAAGTGCACCCCTCAAGATTGTTGTACTTGTTTCTCATTGTGTGTAGTTCATACATGGCTTGTATTTACCACCAATTTTGTGTTGTGGGAAGTGGGAGGTAGGAGGTACTGGTGTTCGTGGTTTTCTATCACGCATGTGTGACGTTCTCGATCATTTGAGTGATTTCTACAAGCGTCTTGTTTTTTCTTTGTAAAGTTTTGTTGCTGATAAATTGTGATAATTGTTTGTTGAGGCTTTGAAGTCTTCTTGAATTTTCCATTAGAAGGTTGTGTAAGACATGACCAGACTTGTTTCCCGGTAGAGGCGAGCATTAGATGATTTTCAGCCTTTGGGGAGGGCTGCGAGTTCTCCAAGATTCTCAGCCCCCTGAACTGTGTCGTAGTGACTACCACATCATACAAAAAAAAATCAAAAAATCATTTTTTTCTTTATTGTAATATTTATTTATTTATTTATTTATTTATTTATTTTCAAAATAAATAAACTCTGACATCGACGTTCTTTAATTGCCGGGTGAATAGCGCCAGAAAGAGGCCTGAAACGGCCCTCCTAAACCCCCAAATCTCATTAGAAGGTTGAGTCAACCTGGTTGACTTTCAAACCAACTGATGATCTGATGTTGCTGGCTTCCCAACTGGACCCCCTTTTCAATCTAAACTTTATAACTTTATTTCCTCACCCTTCTCTGGCTTTACTTTGCAAAATCAGCCCCCTCAAACCCTCTCAACTTTTGAAATTAAACAAAAACAAAAACAAAAAACTTTTTTTTTAATTTCCTCACTCTCTAATAAGCTTACGTCAAAAACTAAATTTTATGTTTGAAATTTGTTTTCTACTTTAACACAGTTGAGAGTGTAGAAAATGTCAAATTTTGAAATAAAAAACAAAATTTTGGGACCAATGGGTATCCTCCTAGTTTTGTTTTTTGGAAAAGATCAGATGTATGTGAATTAGATGTAATGAGGTCAATCAAGCAACCTATCACCCAACCTCACTACCTACTGCTTAGTACTGACCCTCCTTTGTAACCGTCTGGCTCCTTGGTCTGCCCTTCCGGGTTGGTATTCTGGACTAGTATTTTGGGGAATGCGATACTGGTTTGAAATTTTGGTGGTTGTTTGTCAATTTTTGGTATTTGATTGCTAAATTCTGGCAATCAAATCAACTTTGGGGGTTTTCCTTCGAGGAACCCACACAACTAACAAAAACACAGAAAAAATTATAATTAGGAGCGAAGCTTTGTCGTTTTGGGGGGTGGGGTGGGGTAGTCTCAAGATTTTACGACTAAAAGTTAGTTCTAAGTCGATAGCTTTGCCGTATGGGGATTTTTGGCCCAAAACTTAAACAATAAAGGAAACGACAATAACATAAGGGACTTTAAGAAGTTGTGATAGTTTCGCCGTATGGTGGATTAGCACCCATTTATGAGATAACAATTCGACAAGGTAGGTTAATACGGACTTGGGGAGGCTTGGTTCCAACCCAAATTTTCTCAAATTGACACCAAACTTCCACTAGGACCATGTATTCTCAAAGTCTAGATGTTAGGGGAATTTGCAACAATCAAAAAGGTGTGAGATCCCACACAAAGCATTCGTTTGAGAATTATTAGTATAAAGACTCAAAGATAGTGAAAGACAAACAAATTGTTAGCATGCAAACCCAAGGGGGATTTTCTTCAACCAATGTAAGGAAATCCCACACAACAAGTTTGTCAAGTGGTTAGTACAAAAAACTCAAGAAACAAAATGCAAATGGTTAGTATAAACTTCAAAACACATCAACAATTTGTCAAACTCTTCAAAGGGACTCCAACGTCCTTTGAATGGGCTTCAAAACATGAACAAAGAGGAAGCAAATTGCTCCAATGCAATTCCAAAAGCAAATTTTTTGGTCTATAGACCAAAATAAAAACAATGCCAATGAATTTGGCAATTACATAAATGCAAACGGTCTCGAACGGAAAAATAAAAAAAATAAAAAAGGGGTGCAAAGTGAAAGGAGGAGGAGGCCTTCTATACTTGTCTAAGTCCCCCTACCCCTCTTCAATTACCTAAAACTACTTCAGTGTGAAATTTAAATGAATGCAAATTCTAAAATCTACCCTACTATTGTGATCTTCCTAAATTTTGGAGAAATGCTCCAAATGCCAAACTAGTTGTGCCATTGTCTTTAGAAGACCCAAGTTAGTTTGTAAGAACCCCTTCCCCCTACGTCCTGGCCATTTTGTATGTAAAAACTAGCAATTAGTGAACTAGTGAAAAAGTCAAAAATCCAACTGTCGGACTTTGCTTTTCCTCAAAGTTTTGACTAGCATGGGTTGTTTGGAGGGTTTGAGAAAGTAAGAAAAGAGTAAGAGTTGACTTCACTCAGACATCATATACTCTTAGTACATTGGTCAACCTACCAAAAATCTTGTAAATTTGATAAAAAAAATTGTTGTTGTTGCCGGTTTTGATACTTGTTGGTTTTAGAATGTTATGAAATATTTTTGGACAATCATTTAGGCTAAAATACACTATCCTAATTTTTAATGGAATTTTACCGCTACCTGGATAATTGATATGAATTTTTCAATGCTAGTATGCGGTTGACTTTCCGTATAGTCATCTTTTGCAATTTAGAAAATTATGAAACTATTTGGATAGCTTCTTGGAAGTTTCCAAATGCAAAGTGAGAATTTACATTTCAACTTTCCACTAACAATAGGAGGCTATTAATTCATATCTTTGATTTTAATTTTGAGGAAGAAGAATCATTTTCATACTAGGGAATTTGGACAATCTAACTTCATAGTTATGCTTCTAGCGTGCTTTTAAGCTAGAACATCTCTCTTCAATCTGTGATCGCTCATATATTGAATTTGTGGATTTTACCTACAAAATTATACATAATGTTTTCTTTCAACTTTTGCAAATTGAAATGTGACTCCTACATAAATTTTATGTCAAGGTTCTTAAGACTCTAGGGGACTTATGACAGTTCTAATTACTTGCTCTTTAGCTAGTGGTCAGGCACATGCACTTTTATGTTCAATCCAGCCAAAATTTGTTTTAAGTGTTATTTGATACTTGGGCCTGGAAGGCTCAAAGCTATATGAAATCCCTAATTACCATTCTAAGCACCTAATTTAGACATAAGAATTGGTAAATGGAAGTGTTTAGAACACTTTTGAATTTTTCAAACATAATACACTGTACTCATAGGGACTTCTACCAAACACAATGTTAATCTATTTTTTAGAACTTTAGAACTAAAAATACTTGTTAAATGAGAAAAAAATAAATAGAAATTGAGGCCTGGGTGACAAATACGGGGCTCATAGCCTTAAAGCTACTCTTTGGGCACATGTTTTATGCAAATTTCAATGAAAAAAAATAAAAATTTCATTTGTAGTGAGTTGATCAAAAATTGCTATGTTGCTAAAAAAAATACGATATGATCCTTTAGGGGTTAATTAATTAATTAACTAAAGTGACTTATTACTCATAATCTGTGAACACCCAAAAGTGTCAGATTCTTCCTTTGTTGAGGCCCAAAGGCTCCATTCTCCTTACCCCCTAAAGTCCCATTAGCCCTAGGGGGGCGAAAATGCAACCTCGAGTAGACTCATACAGTCTTAATATTCATTGTAATTTTTTGAAACTTGTTATGAAGCTTGAAAAATACATAAGCTTCATGGGAATATAATTTTATTTCAATTGGTGCCCAAGAACAAAAATTATGGCACAATTAGCCAAAAATGAAGGTCGGCAAACAACATTAAAAAAATCAGAAAAAATCAAAATTTAAATTATTTTTTTTTTTCTGAAATATTATATTTTTGTCTACATGTAAAGCTTTGGTTCATTCTATTTGGACTTGTGATGAGAAAGTTTTGGACAATCTTATTTTTTGGGAAATCTAAGCATCTTTTTCAAAAAATAACTTATAGAAAATTTTTTTGAATGCAATTTTCACATTTGTTCAAAACAAATTGTTTTACAAGGTTAAGTGTGCTTGTTAGAAAAATCTCACCATTGGGATTATTATGTTTCAATTCCATCTTAGATGTATTAACAATTTAGTCTTTTTTTCAGTTTAGACTTACTTCAATTTAACAAATTTTTAAAGAATTTTTTTTTTTCTAACTTTGAATGCTAATATTTGTACATTAAACTTCTTGAAATTTTTACCATATAATCTAAGACAAGTCAAGTACAAGATCCAACATTTTACTCTTTTAAAAGTGTTTTTTTTTCTTGGGCAAATGCAACAAAAATGGCATTTTGAGTATTTTTTGATAAAAAAAAAATGGTCTTGGGACTTTAGGAATTAAGTGCTAGCCAAAAGGAGTCCGTCCGTGCAAAGGTCAAATGTTTTTTAATAGAAGTTCTAGAATCTTTTCTTCTACATATGTACATATTGATTTTGGAGATGTACAAAGAGTGGTGATGGTGGTTTTAACCCCTTAAGGACCAAGGCATATTTCAGAAAATAATTGTGAAAAAGTGCCACTTTTTAGGGCAATGAGAAAAAAATGATTTTTTCTTTCTTTCAAAATTCCATTGTACAAGTTTTGTACTAGACTACAAGAATGTGTGGATAATTTTCAAAAACTTTGACCACATGGAGTGAAAGATTAGAATATTTGAAGTTGGAAGAAAAAGTTTTTTTTTTACTTTGCTCGACAAGGCCAACAACCTTTGACTTCTCCGAGAGTAAGATTTATACACTACACATGGTTATTATTTTAACATTTAGATCTTGTATTATATAGGTTACATTCCTATCAAATTTCAAAAGTAAAGGAGGAATTTTGCAAGAACTACTCAAAGCTACCTGAGTTGCCGGAAAAGTTAAAGGCAACATAATTTTGGATATTGGCACCCGATTGGGGAAACAAAAATATTCCCACTAAGGGGTTACATGTTCACACCTTTTGTCAAAATTTTGTAAACATCCGACCAAAATTGACTTCATAAGGACTTGCTTGGATTTTCAATTGTTCGTTGAACGCATAATTGTCTTTTAAGGGGTTAACCCTAGAAGGGCCTGAAAGCCCTTTGTGGTTGTATAGTATATTATACATATAGTGATATTTGACTAGAAAAACATTGACCAAATATTTTTTATTACAATATAAATTAATGATCATGGTAGTATGTAAATAACAATGTATTACAATTCATATAGTAAACTACAATTGAAGAGTTATAAGGCTAAATACAGGTCGTATAGAGGGATCCCAAGGGCCTTTCTAGGGTTAATAAGTAATGTGCAATTTTGGATGTACCCCACCTTAAACCAATCATCAATGTGTGAGGTAAACTAGCTCCAAAAACTTTCTAACAAACCTTGTATGAGCTATATGAAGGTGGACATCCTCAAATGCTCCACTAACCCTCAACCACCATCTTCACTCTGTGCACATCTCCCAAATCAATTCTAGGCCAACGTGGAAGAAAATCATTTGAGAACCAAACTTTGTTCTTTTCTAACTTTCACATACGGTATCCAAATGCCACGGTCTTTGGTGCGTTCAAACCTCCCTTTGTGTTGCCAACAAGCAAATATGATGATTCGACCAGTTTCATAATAGCAAATCAGCACAGAAGCAGGAAGTGGCGGATTGGGGGGGGGGGGGTACCCACCTTCCTGTAGGGCCGGTTGTGTTTGTTGATATTCTAATGTGCCGCATGCAATCCAATATTAAGTCTTGCCTTAACTTAGTAAGGTTGATATTTTTTGAAGTCAAGACTGTCATCATGGCCAATAGGCAACCATCTAAATCTAACTTTATCTTAGGTGCAAGCTTAAACTTACAAGTAAGGCATGTTAACATTCCATTCCAATTCCATTCCCTCTTGCAGGATGTTGTTCAGTTGGGCTCCTGAATGTTTTGAATAGAATACGACAGCCGGAAGTGGGAAGAGGCAAAGAGCCCGCCAGGACAGGAGACAACATCTGCCGATCGTTCATAATGCGCAAGTAAGTAATTATATACCGTCTCTGCAGTCAGTTGTAGCACCTGGCTTCACCACCAATTTTGTTTTATTGTTTATGTAATCAAATGCTGGTACAATCGAACCAGTCCCCGCCAGCCATCAATCAATGGTGTAGGTGGAGAAATACGGCTGGGCGGGGCTGGAAGCCTGGAACCATCCATAGTCAGTTCAGTGAGTAAGGGGAGTTATGTCCACCATCATCCAAAATTCAGGAACTGGGTAAATACGGTACCGCAACACGATACACCTGGGTCAGTAGGAAGCCAGCCAATGCTGGACACTACCTTGCAGTACAGTAGTAAGTTAAGGTGGAAACACCAATAACCGTCAATAGACACAACGACGCAACTCAGCATTGTTGGAGGCACCTTTTTATATTAAATGTTTTTTTTGTAGTACTAGCAACTGAAAAATTCAGTCATTCAAAAAATAAGAATAAGAATAATAAGATATGACATGTAATTTTTATGAATTTTCAAAGTAGAAGCTCCCTAGGTCACTAAAATAGTCATATAGCTTGTTCTAAAAAACAAAATCTATAGAAAAGAAAAGAAAATCAACCAATCTCAGTTAAATATGGAGATGGGTCAGGGTATGTTTGTGTTTGGTGTTAGGGGTGATGTTTGTAATATGAATTTGGTCTATAATTAGGTCTAAAATAATTCCTAAGATCCTCTATAGCAACATTTTTTTACACCAAGTGAGAGCATACTTTAAATGACACTTTGGGAGGACACTTTAATAGAAGTCTATTGTGCAGGAATAGATTCTAGGACAATTTTGGGTGTTTTCACCTTAGAAGTAATTGATAAGTCTTTTTTCTTTTTTTTTGTAACTTTACTACATTAGTATGCCCTAATTTTGTTGCCACAATACAATGAAAGTAAAGTGAAAATAATTTATAATTTATTTAATTCATTAAAATTTCAAACTTCAATATCTTTTTTGTTTTAAGTAAGAATATCACGAAAGAAAGACCGTGCACCCTCCTCCCTTTGCAAAGGGTTTTATGATAGAATTGCAAACGTGACTGAAGGATGCATAATTCTAGAAATATCACTATAACAAAAAAATATATATATATATAAATAATAGACTCGTTTGATATCTTTTATATTGTATATTTTGGATTTTTTTTAATTGATATTTATTTCAATCCAAAAAAACATATCATGAACCAATAATGATGTAGGTCCTTAGAACTTATTTTAATTTTAAAACATTATTTACAAAAAGTAGGTAATTCATTGACATAACAAGTTGTCATAATTCCCAACAATAATCTAAAAGCATCCCAAAGGATTTTCAAATAATAAGTGAGTATTGGTTTGTAGATATGAATTAATTTCATGTCTTCATCTATAGAAATTATAAAATGGTCATTTTAAAGTTTGATTTCAACCCTATTACCATCATCTTTATTCACTTATAAAAAAATTCACAATTTTGAGATGGAATAAAGTAGAATTGTATTCAATTGTAGGAATTGCAATTTGGTAAAATGGTATCATCCTATCTTAACCCCTAAAATTCCTTTGTAATTTGAATCTTGAAAGTGTAGAAAATTATTACTTTTGTCTCAAGATTTTTCAAATATACAAACAATGACAATCATACTAGTGAGATCTTAATCTCACTTCCATGTATAACATATACAATATGTTTCAAATTCAAAGTCCTTACCATTTGTGAGATCCATAAGATCAAAATAGAAATGATTAATTTTTCCTATCGCATGTTTGTGGAGTATTTCAACTTCAAAATTCAATGAGAACTAGGGCATGTTGAACTCAAATTGCATCTTTTAATATGATATAAATGCTAGGAATGAAAATTAGCATATCCAATATTGGAACTTTGAATCCATTTTGTACAAAACTTATATACCTAGCATTTCTATGATCCCATTGAAAAGAATAAAACATCCAAAACTCTCTATAAATCCGTTAGGATTTTAGAAATGCACGTGTCTGTAGTAGATTGTTGTATTATAACAATAATAGGTGAGAAGAAAAAAATAGAAAAAAATATTTAAGACAATTTTTATAGCTTAAAAAAATATTTTTGCATGGCATAGCCCTGAAGGGGGGATGTGTACAAGTATCCTAAAACTGCCACGTAGCAGTTTCCTAAAAATCCTTCAATAATATTAATTAATTTTTTTTTAAGAATGATCCTCGTTCAAAATTATCACATAGAGAGGAATATTACTGGATCCCATGGCATGATGCATGACTTCCAATTGATAACTCCATTTGGGCTAGAGCTTGTTTTTCAATTTTAAACAGTCTAGCCAGTGCAAACGAACATTCATTCCAAATGGAGACTGAGGTGGATCTAACTATAATTTGAAAAGGGACTCAAAAATTGAGGGATTTTACTATCACATAGGGAAAAAGTGTTCTACGTCATTGGGCCTTTGTGCATACCCATGACCTCTCATTTCATGGTGTAAATTCATTTTCGAAGGACTTTTTGACTCTAGCCAACTAAAACCTTCAAAAATTTGGCCCCTTCACCTCTTGATTAACCCCTAAAGGACCCTTTGTTCCCTCACGGGGCAATTTGGGTCCGGGTAGGCTCCTACGACCTCAATTTTTAGTGAATTTTTTTGAGGATGTGCGGGTTGGCAGAGCTTTGTGGATATATAATTTTTATTTCAATTGGTACCCGGGAGAAAAAATTATGGCACAATAAGCCAAAAATGGAGATTGGCGGGCAGCAGAAAAAAATCACAAAAAGTAAAAATAATTTCAATATAAATATTTTTCCTAAAACCATATTTTTTTTTCTACGTTTGAAGCTTTGATTCATTCTATTTGGACTCATGATGAAAAAATTATGGACAATCTTAGTTTCTCGGGCAATCTAAGCATCTTCTTGAAAAAATAACTTATAGGATTCATTTTTTAATGCAATTTTTACAATTTAAAAAAAAGATTTGTTAAGAAAGGGTTGTATTTTTTTGCTAGAACAATCTCACCACTGGACTTATTGTATTTCAATTTCATCTTAGAGCTATTAACAATTTATTTTTTCCCTCGATCTTGAACCTACTTCTACTTAACAATTTTTGAATGAGTAAAAATTAAGTATTTTTTTCTTGATTTTTTTCCCTAGATTTTCAACTCAAGTCTTCAACATAAATACTTAGAAAATCAAAATTGATAGTGCAAAAATTTCAAGTTAAGAAGATTCAAAGTGAAAAAATCTAGTCAAGCAAGGGGCAAAACAACTTGTTTTCTTCACTTTGGATGCACATATCTTGCAATCTATACAATCAAAGTTTCTGAAATTTCTTGCATACATTCTTCTACTACTCTATTATAGGATCCTACAATTAGATATGCAAAAATAAACAATTTTTTAATTTTTTTGCTCTTTGCAATAGAAGTGGGAGCTTTGACTATATTTTGATGGAGAAAAAGCCTTGGTCCTTTAGGGGTTAATTTGGTGTAAACCAAGCTTGATATAGTAATACTATACCAATATTGCATTACTTCACTCTCTTTTTGAGTTAGGAAGAAAACACCTGAGGGAAGTATATCCAAAACTAACAATTTAAAGAAACTAATATGATATGCTACAATCATATGTTTGGGACCATCAATGTCAAACAAGAATATGTATAGTTTATTTTTACTACAATGTTGGTTTGGAATATACTTGTCTTAACCCCTAAAGGACCAGCATGCATTTTTTGGCAATATAGAAATTTTGGGTAGGTACGTATGACTCGAGATTTGCATATTTTAGGTTAAAATTTTAATAGAAGGTGGGGATAAGAAATATCTTTCATATGCACTAAATTTTATGACATCTGGAAATATTTTTTCATAAACAAAAATTTGAAATTGGTTTTCTAGAGTTGTATATACGTAGAAAGCTTTGAATCATTCCATTTTGATCAATGACTCAAAAGCTATGAGGAGTTTTGCCTTTGCGGGCAATTATAGATTCTCTACTCTAAAATAAACTTTGAAGTCCTTTATCTTACTTAATTTTCAATATTTTTTGAAAAAGATAAAATATTTACTTAAATGTTTACTTTATTTCAGTAAACATAGGATGTAGATTTTTTATTACAACATTTCAATCATTGAAAACGGAATTTTCAATCCATAATTAAATTCTTATGAATTTTGTTTTTTGAATCATTCTCTACTTCTTTCTACTTACTATCTTTTTCCTATATGTTGCACATTTCCAAATGATGTGAAAATTTTCAAGCACATAGCCAACTTGTGTAGGAAAAATAATACAAAGTAGCACCACCATTTTGGACATTCTTTCATAGAAAAGTGAGCTTGTGAAGTACAACTGCCAATTTTTTTGTAGGATCAAAAAAATGATTTAAGTGAATTTGAATGCTTATATCTTGCAATCCACGCAGTGAAATTTTTTGAAATTTTTTCCACATGTTCTCAAGTTAGCATGTTACAAGATCCTACAAATACAAATACAATTACAGATTCAGATAATCTTAATGATTTGTAGATTTTGGATATTACAAATCTAAATTCTACTTTAGATTTCAGATATTTAGATTTAAAAGATTTCATTGGTTTAGGAAATTATGTAATTAAAAATTCTTGGATTTTTACAATTTGTAGAAATCTACAAATTGTAGAAACCAACAATTTGTAGAAATCTACACCTAATAGAAATCTACACCTAATAGAAATCTACACCTAATAGAAATCTACAAATTGTAGAAATTGACAAACTGTAAAAATCTACACCTAATAGAAATCTTAAGATTCTATTAAGGGAGTTCATTACATAAGAATACAACAACTTACAAGTCTTATATGTCTAATCTAATGGTACTCTTGACAATTGATATGGGACAATTGCTATAAGACAAATAATCGGGAAACAATTTAGAAAACGTCTAGAAAATGACTACAAAACAACCAAAAGAATTCTAGAAAATTCTAGTTGTTTTCTTGTCATTCTCTAGTTGCAATCTAGTCACAAAGAAGCTCTGTAATAGTGTAGGGTTACAAGAGTGTAACAAAGTTGTCATTTACAAATTCTAGTTGTTTCTAGTTGCAATCTAGTCGTTTTTTAGTCGAACTATAGTTGTTTTCTAGTTGCAGTCTAGTCGTTTTCTAGTCAAACTATAGTTGTTTCTAGTCGTTTTCTAGTCGAATTGTGGTCAAATTTAGATAATATGCGATTGTGGTTTGCCACAGTGGATTCCACGATGCGTAGAGTTCTCCACATCGACAATTGTGATGAAAACTGGATGTAGAATACCTCACAGTAATTCTAATTGCCAACTCTGTTACAATCCTGTAACCCTACACTTCATTCTACAATTACTTTGCGAATAAGCAACCTAGTTGTCAAATTTGGTGCATATAGAGAGGATTACAATTGCAGGATAGTTGTATAGGACACTAGTTGTATAGTAGTCGGTTGTGCCGGACATGTTTTTCTTCTAGTGAAAAATCAATGGCTCTGGATTTTTTACAAAAGGAATGTGTGTGTTAATTGAACAAAAAAGGATGTTTGCATCTTTTCACTATATAGTATACTTTTCGCTACATAGTATACTTTAAGTTAGTAAAAGTATTTGTACTTTGTTTTGAAACATTGCAAGTTGTAGGACCTTGCAAAAAGAACCTCTATGAAGGACAAAGTGCTTAGTTTTTTTTTGAAATAAAGAGCGTAGAAATACAAAATTTGGTGTTAGCTATTTGGAGTGTTAGATGGATTGAGTAAGTGCCCTTGTTTGTCAAAAAAGGTATAAAAGTCCTATTTTTGCTAATGTAGAAGATGTGTAATCCTCTCTGTTGATTTTGTTAATTAAAAACATGTTATGCCAACATTGCCTTTACATATTAGTTGATGCACAAAGTGTGGTAAGATTATTTTTAATCTTTTTTTTAAATGCCCAACCACACATTGATGTGGATTTGGAGTTTAATTCCTAAGGTTTTATGATAGTCACTATGTTTTACTTAAAAAAAATTTAACAAGTGCAAAGAGCAATTTTGAGAGTAGTGGTTGTTGTTGCATATCCTATTATAGAATCTTGTATTATACGAGTATGAGAGTTTGCAAAAGAATTTTTAATTTTTTTACAATAAAAATTGCAAGATATTAGCATTTAAAGTAAGATAAAATGTTTCAATTTACACCTAGGTATACTAGGTGTCACAGATACTGTCTTTAGAACCTTCTAAAAGTAGCAAAAAATTATTTGAGAAGGATAATACATGTAACAGGAATCTTCTCGAATATCTTCCTAAATAAGAAAAGCTTATTGAAAAAATTTCAAGATTGTGGTATATAAAAAAATCAAGGCTAATGTGATTCTTAGGGCCGCTTCACACTATAGCCAACCAAGTTGAGAGGCCATGGAAGTGAGAGTCCAAACTTTGGTGAGAGTCCAAAGAAATGGGCAATAAATAGGCCCTAAAATTTAGGAATTGGAGACTTTGGCCGGCCATAGTTTGAAGCCTCCAAAGGCCAAGCCCAAAGTCCAACCTCACCCGTGTGCCAATTTTTTCAAGCAAAAGATTAAAAAATATGAGAAAGGAGTCCAAAATGGCCTTGGGAAAAAATCACAGCACATTCTCTTATTATCAAAAAAAGAATATGAAGGGTACAAATGGAATAATAAATAATAAATATAACAAATATAAATAACAAAAGGGATATACTACTACCTACTACTATAAATCCAATCTATTATAACAGCTGCGATCTTGTAATTTCTGACATTTTTTTGAAAAAAATTCGACGAACTCTTGATCATAATTTGGGTCACCGTTTTTGGCCGACCCAAACTATGGTTGAGAGTCCGTTGCAGGGCCATCGCCATGTAGGCATTTTCTGCCATGTAGGGTGCCATGAGGGTGACGGGCTCTCGACTGTGCCATCTAGTGTGAAGTGACCCTTAGTTTCAACAATACATTTCTTATAGATCTAAATACTTATTCTACCTACACGTGTATTTTTTCTTGAAATCTAAGATTTGATCTTGTCCTAAAGATTATTTATTGGTCTTGGTGCTCACTATTTTATAATCATTGGGCATACTAGATCATACAACTTTAAATCCTTTAAATTTATTTATTTACCCTAAAGATAAATTAAATAAAATTATTGTTAGAGAATTGAATTGAAAATCTAGGAATTTTTTATTTTATTTGATATATATACAAAATTATCAAATAAAATTAAAATCATGATGAACAAAAAAAGTAACTCTAGATTGCTCTACTTAGATGGAGTTGAAACATCACAATCCTAATAATGAGATTGGTCTAGGAAGTAAATTGACTCTTCATAACTTTTACATCATTAATCTAAATCATGGAATGAATAAAAGGCTTCCATATAGATATAAATTCATTCTATGAAACAAATTTATTTCTTGAAGTTTTTGCATTCTTTATTATTAACTTTACTTTATTATTTTTGTTTTAAGTGGCATAAATTTTATTCTAAGGCACCAATTGAGAAAATAGTAATTTTCATATAAAATCACCTATTCTCCCATTTATCTTACAATTTTTTAGAAGTCATGTCAAAAATTGAGTTCATACTATCCCTCATCCCTTGAAGTGATCTTAAATGCATTTTAGATTATTATAACCCAAAACCAAATCCTATAAATCTAATTTCTATTATATTTTACATTGTAAAATTTCCTAAACTAAATGTTTTATTATGATTGCATGTTCCATAAACATTACCAAAGTTATAGTATGGTAAGAAGGTACCATATTGTTTTGTATTTCCAAATCAAAACATGTTTGTTTAACAGTTTAACCCTAGAGCACTCCGACGTCCAATTTCTGAACAATGAATTGATTGAAAATCACTTTTCTTTCTCATTACTATTTGGATGAAAGACATCATAATTTGTGAAGATATTTTATCAAATTGTTGTTCTATTTAATGGTTGGACTTGGTATTACTAAAATACATATTTTTCTAAAATTATAAATGTAAAAATGTATCAAGTGGTTGACCGAGTTGTAATTGCATTGACTCTAGTTCAAAATAAGATTTGCAAAATTCAGGTCATAGATTTAAAGAATATAACAATTTCAAATAATCACCATATCAAGAGAAACTCATTTCAAATCCATTCCAACAAATTTTACTAAAACAAAGACAATATTTTGCTTGTAATTGAACTTCAAAGGAATTTTGAAATTTACCATTTCAAATTTATAAAAGAATATTGGTGATAGCATTGGTGAATCTAACCATACAAATGAAATCTAAAACTCAAAGTCTACATCTTTCATTTGTTCATAATTCCCAAAAATGCTTCCAAATAGTACTTTATGATGATTTTTCTCAAATTGTCAATTTGGGAGAAGACTCTAGAGGTTTAGGGATTAATCTTGTCATATCCATTTTATGCATGTGAATTTAAACTTTTTGTAAACTTTTTATGTATTTTGAATGCATTATAGAATTGATACAAATATTTCCACCGATAAAATTTAAGTTTCAACCAAATTATCTCTTCTATGAAGTTTATCTAGCAAACTTATTCTAAATAGGTTTCGCATTTAAATTAAAAAATTTGATTAAATTTCTCCTTACTTAAAACTATTAATCAAGGAGAAGAAGAAGTGGCGACTGACTTTTGTTGCATTCTAGGGTAGTGGAATTACTACAAACTTTTGAATTTCTGAATAAAATAAAAAATATATATAATTACTAGAACACTACAAAGTACAAACAATATAATAATCAAAATACCCACTAAAAGAAAAGTATCTTTTGCGAAGAAATACACCGGCACTGTCGTTCTGCAAAGAGAATCTTAGGGGATGTTGAAATAATGTGGGAGACAAAGCAGGCCACCACCCGTGACTCCACAGCTCCCACTGGCGCCCCACATCTCGGGCTGGGTCCAGAAGCCCAGACCATCCCGTCCGGAAGCCACCCGGCCCGGCCTCGCACCACAGTGATGTCCCCTCCTGCGTTTTGGTTGTCGTCTGCGCGTCTTCCGTTCTTGCCATCGCGCGCGTCTTCCGTTCTTGCCATCGCGCGCGTCGCGTCGCTGGTTGCTGCGAGATGATGGCAGGCGGGCGGATGCCATTGTCCGCGCATGTCTTCCTTCGATTCCAGTTTCCATGAGCTTCTGCTTTCTCACTTCTCTTGGAAGGCGCTTCGCAAGGTCGGTCGGCCTTTCTTGTGCCAAAATTGGCGATGAAATTTTGAGCGCGGCAGGAGCGCTCGCTCCTTCGCGCGTGGCTCTTGTTTCCGTCGGAAGTATACGGGGAGCGTCAATTATTGATGATTTATGAATTCACGAGGAGAGTGGGATAGTGAATCCGGTTGCGAAGCCACGGCTCGAGGACTTTCTTGCTTTCTTGTGCGCGGTAATGTTGAGATTTTGTTGTTGTTCCTGTGGTCCGATCGTTGTAGCGAGCTTTGCAGCTCACGCTTCTGTGAAGATGTTTCGTAGTCCCGTGTTGTAGCCACTTAGAATCTCGTGCGATGGGTTGAACAGGGACTGAATTACCGGAAAGATTCGATATCTCCCCTCTGCTGGGAGGCTGGCTTGTAGGAGGCGAATGAGGAATTTCGGTGGTTGGAACACTCGTGTTAGAAATGCAATGCTTCGAGTTCGTAAGACATGGAAGGTTGTTGCGCCTCCGTGAACGTTGTATTGATTCTTCGATTGCATTAGTAGGATTCCTTCGCGCCAGTTTAGTGAATTCTACTGACGCAGAGCTTCGTATCACGTGTTGCCATTATATTAGAGTACGATTTGTTTTCAAGCATCTAGGTGACTGTGACATTTTCCTCATTGTTCATTTTCTAAGCTTGACGATAAGAAATAGAGGTCACATTCACATTCATGCTCACGAAACTATCACTGAAGGCTTGGCACCTTCTCACTGTCTTTTTAAACAGTTGTCTTTCTCTGGTGGCTTCACTTACACCAGCAAGTGTATCCACGAACTACCATTTTGTTGAGCTTATACCTTGCACGTGTGAGTGCTATTGGGTGGAATGTGCTGCTCTGCTGGTGTCCATCCTTGGGAGTGCTCTTATCGAGAAGTACGATGCCGGGTTACGGTTTCTAAGTCCATTATTATCGTTGCTATATTTTTTTGTCGGTTTGACTGGTGGCTTTGATTCTGAGAAATTCTCCCCCCAAAAGATAATGCGATCGTGTTAGCAAGTAGTTACTTTTTTTCCTGGTAGGATGTCAATCACGTTCTGGTTCAGGAACATCATCTATCACTACCTCGGTGCCCAGAGCAATTTCACTTGTTCTACGTGTGACTACGGACGATGTGCATGCTACAAATGCGACGATTCTAGAGCACAGTTATTCCGGAAATGCACGTCGTGTCTGCACAATAATTGCTTCTGTTCCGTGCTCAGTTTATCCGGACTGATTTATGCTTCGTCAAAATTTGGACAGTACACTTCTATACGCTTGCGTTACCACGTTCTTTATGATTCCTAAGTTCGCGATTGTACTTTTCAAGTAGTTCAGGTCCGGTGATCGAGATGCGGTGTCCAAAGATGTTCTAATAGTGAGTGTAATGATTTCTCAGTCTCAATGTGGACATGTTTGTTCGGCTAAGACGCGCGTTCCTAATCGCTTCTCTAGGTGTTACTATCCTAATTAATATTATTAGTTCGTATTGCCTCATTGGTATAAATCCGATTTGTGCCAGTTTGCGCATTATTTATACGGTTGCAAGCTTGTGACTCTAAATCTTGAGATTCCTATTCTTCTTCTTCCTACAATTTGTACATCTCAGCGGAATGGTTATGAAGTTTTATGTCATGTCCTCCATCCAGCTTTTCGTCTAGAATTGAGGCTGATATTTGACATATTGCTCTTGCCAGGGATTCTTGTACATCTTTTGGCTGCGGCCGTAAGGGACAGGCCTCTTCCTGGCGCCTTCTTCTGGATTTTCAATGGCGACCAATAAAATATTCCGGCGCTCGAGCTAGCGGATATCGACTTACTCCACAGCCCCCTCATGGAGAATGCTTATCTAATGCAATCAGTCCCGCCTGTCTGGTGTTGTCCTCTGCAGTCGAAAGGAAAACGGCAATCGGTGCATCGTACTTGGAAACTGGAAACATGTTTAACCTAACTATGTGCCGAATGAAGTTCAAACTCAAAATGAAACTAAGTTCATTTTGGATTCTTTAGAACTTACCTTTCCCCTGCGTAGTCGATTGGTGGTTTTCGAATGAGAACTGCATTAAAGGAGTCATTATCGAGAGAAAGGCGTTTGTGAGTGGCAAGTCCTGCTGCTGATTAGTGCACTACTAGATGCAAAAGCTACTGAATTGGCGCATCTCAAGAGGAGACTCATTACTCACCTTGCGGGCCATCCATGGAGGTGGTACAATTGCCATATTGAGATATTTCGTGATGTTCAACAGAAGAGGAGACAAGCAGATGCTTCGATATGGATTATGCCTATTGCCTAATAACCAAAGGAGATCGTGATTAGGTACATATTCCACAAGCTCACATGGAAAGAAGTCGCTTGAGAAGTGTCTACAGCATTACGTTAGCTTAGTCATCGCAGCCATGGAATCCATTTGAGTTGTTGATTGCAACTGTCATGCAGTCCGCACGAGTCCTGTTCCAGGTCGACAGACTTGAGGAGAGGACAAACAGACGCTTCGTCTGTCGACGTTGGGAGAACTAAATCATTTAGTATCCAAATGTCAGGTTACTAGATTTGGGTGCTTCCGCCCGTAATCTTCTTGCCAGAAAGAAGTCAGGTTTCCACGTTTCTGTACGTGTGCATGCGGGACTATTTCTGCTAAACCTGGACTCGTGCAGTTATCTGTAGTACCTCACTTTTTTGGAACCTTTCCTCTTCCTCTCTGTCGCCTGTTTCTTTACTTCAATGAATCGGATCAGATTGCGGCGACTCGACGATTTTGTTTCTCCCTTACTTTGAGTCCATAGTGCTTATCACCATGCTGAGACAATTATTGGAATCCTACTGCAATCGGGCCTGGGCTTTTCGCCTCACGCTCTCTCTGCAGAAAGATACCGTTGGTAACAATCGTACTCTTCCTGTTCACCTCCACTGTTGGTGAAGATTCAGATGGAGTTGGCACTTCACCTTTGAGGTGGTTCCCCATGTCGTCCTACTAACCGACAGATGAATTTGCGAGCCATCGAAATACTGTGGATTGTAATATGGGTGGCCATTATATCTCTTTAGCCTGTAGGGGTCCGTCTTTCTTCTCGGGCTACATTGTCGACCATGAATCCTGTTTGATTTCAGAGTTTCATCTCAGAGACGAGCATTTTCACCCGCGCTCCACAATGTCCAGGTACGTCTAGTATCTGATTGGTTCTTCTCGATCAGAACAATTTTCTGTCGCGGATCAAATGATATGTATAGAAGCACATTAATGAGACAGAACTGTTGCTGCAGAAGGAATTCTCTGAGGTCTTAGTAGGTATTTTCTTTTTTGGTACTCGATGCAATTTTGGTATAGTCTTATCAAGAATCATTTAGACGGTCTACGCCATATCAAAGTTGATCTGTTCACCTTCAGGGCATGTCTTCCTCTAGTTCCGTTTGTGACAGTGATTGAGTTGTAGTTGTTGCCTGCTGAGATGGCAAGGGTGGAGGAGTTCGTTTGAACTAGTGTCCGCTGCAGTTCTCTTCATTTTACTCTGCATAAATTTGGAACGCGGTCAGGGTTGAGAGAATATTTGGACGGGTGAGATATGATTATGTCATAAATAGTTAAATTCAAACTGAGAATTAATGGGTCTTTGTGGCATAAATCTCCAGGTTTGTAGAGGACTCGCGTAGCACAGGGTTAACGTGCATCAGCACCAACTCGGTGAACATTTCGCACTTTTTCAAGTTACGCCAGGTACCCATTACGCAGTCTTCCTTCCTCGATGATTTTTTGTACGTGGCATTAGGTGTCCATCCATTTATAATGAGCCAATTGTTTTCTGAAAAGCACAAAATTTAATACCTGCTGAGAACCTCTTGCCCCTGTGTTTCCATATCAGAACCCTATGCGCAGCTCGATCGACGACGCGGAGTTTCAGCGGCATGTGAGTGTTGAAGTTCACAGAAGGCAACAATGTGAACTGTTGGGTGATGAGAAACGACATATGCATGGGTGCGGTTAAAAATTCGAGCTAAGAGGTTGTTTTAACAGATGACGATAAGTACATGTGCATCTGACTGACCTTTTCGGGTCTAATTAGTGAGTAACATCTGGTAGCGAAATGCTGCAGCAGCACCTAGATTTTATGAGTGTTCAGTTCGTTCTTGAAGTAGCGTGATCACATTTCTACTCCATTCTGGTTGCATTCCAGTGATCTTTAAACACCACTTGAAATGCAGGGTGGAGTTGATGTTGTTCTAGGACTAGTGTGCGCATAAGTTCTAGTTTTCGTTAGGAAAGTAGCTCAATGCTCTCAACTATAGAGTTTGATTTCTCTGTAGCTATATCAAACTCATGTAGTGCATTGGATGATTGTTAAAATCTCCAAAGGTGATATTATCAGGCGTGGCTCAAGCGTGAATATTTCTGCAGATTCCTAGAAAGCATCTGTTAATTGTAGGTTCCCTCGGATTCCCGTGGTATGCGCAACCTGTGTGCATCATCCATGGCCAGAATGGGAAACTGTCTTTCCCTCGCTTTTATCGACTTCCTCTGTTACTTGAAGATTTGCAATAAGATTGGTGACGTCCACAACGAGGACGCGTTACCAGGTTTTACCGTATCCTCCTCTAGTCGATACGTGCTAGGTTTGGCATCACTTGTCGTCCTCTTTGGCGTCTGATATTTCCTGAACTCATCCTCTGCCAGTGGAATCGTCGGTACGTCGGTGGCACTTTGCCATATGGTCTCTTCCCGTTTGTTCAGGTGTAGCAAAGTCTCTCTTTTTCTTTTTCCCTTCCAAAATGCTTTGGCTCATATACCTGTGTATTACGAGATAACATT
This sequence comes from Antitrichia curtipendula, assembly GCA_951230915.1. NCBI lineage: Eukaryota > Viridiplantae > Streptophyta > Bryopsida > Hypnales > Leucodontaceae > Antitrichia > Antitrichia curtipendula. The sequence continues at coordinate 26,569,939 of OX579635.1, forward strand.
CACTGCTGTATTACGGTGGATGTCTTAACCCCCAAAGTCCTTGCTGGGGGACTCTTGGGAATTCGGGTAGATTTATGTGATCTCATTTTTTGACATCATTTTTTTGAATTTTTTCAGAAGATAGGAAATCAAATTAGCGTTCTAGAAATATAATTTTTATTTCAATCGATGCTTGGGACCAATAATTATGCCACAATGAGTTCAAAAAGCAGCTCAAGGGGCGGCCCAAAATAAATCACGAAAAATTGAATTTCTTTAATTAATTATTTTTTTTCTCAATGATTATATTTGTGTCTATATTTGAAGCTTTGATTCATTCTATTTGGATTAGTGATGAGAAAGTTATGGAAAATCTTGTTTTTCAAGCAATCCAAGCACCTTTTTGAAAAAATAACTTACAAAATTTATTTTTGAATTTATTTTTAATAATTTTGCAAAATCAACTGAAAGGCAAGGTTAAGTTTGCTTGCTAGAACAATCTCATTGTTGGGATCATTGTGTTTCAACTTCATCTTAGAGCTATTAATGTTTTTAGTTATCCCTTTAGTTTTGAACCTTCTTCTATTTAACAATTTTTTAATGAGTAAAAATAAAGTGTGTTTTTGGTGGACTTTTTTCCTTAGATTCTTAACTCAATTCTTCAAAATAAAAAAAATTAGAAAATCAAAATCAGTAATGTAAAAATTTTTAAGTTAAAAAGGTTTAAAGCCAAAAAATGTAGTTGAGCAAGGTGCAAAAAAATTTATTTTCTTCACTTTAAATGCAAATACCTCGCAATCTATGTAGTTAAAGTTTTTGAAAAAGTATTCACGCACTTTTATACTTGTAAAATATAAAATACTATGGTTAGATATATAAAAAAACAATTTTTAATTAAAATAATTATTCTTTGCAATAGAAATGGAAATTTTGAGTGGTTTTTGATGGGAAAAAGGCCTTAGAACTTAAAGGGTTAAGTGGACATCACCAAGATTAGTAAAGTATATCTTGTAGATAAATTAAATATTCATATAGTTTAACAATGCACTTCATTTTCATTAAGTTTGTTGTATGTATAATTAATTTTAGTAAAAATTTTAAGTTATTACTTCTCAAAAGTATCATGTGATCCATACTTTAGTAACAAGTTAGGTTGTTTGTTTTGTTTGATATGATGAGATCTAAGAAACTGTGAGGTGTTCGGCGGCATTTTTGGTATCATTGGAAAGCTCAGCAAGGAGGGGTTTACAAATTTTGTTTTGTGGCGTTTGGACCTACAATGTGAAAATTATTGAATTTCAAAGGATTTATGAATTCAAAAATTAAATTATATTATCCTCTATTTAAAAAAATCATGACTTTCAAGTTGTATGTCTAAAACGACACAAAACAAACCCCTTGGAGTCTTTTGTGCATAAAACTTTCTATTCATGTTAGTTTCGTGGCATCTATACCTACGGTGTGGAAGTTATGGAATTCTTTAATTAAAAAATTGAATTAAATTATCTTTTATTTTGAAAAAATATAACACATGGCATGTCCAAATGCCACAATATGAAGTCCTTGCACTCCTTTATGCATAAACTTTCTATTCATACCAAGAATACAACTTCTTATACTACGGTGTCAAAGTTATTGAATGTCAAATTTTATGATGAATTAAAGAATTACAAAATTATTTTCACTTGGTTGTGGCTGTGACACATGGCACATTAGTCTTATTTAAAATAAATTGAATTTTTACAAAGTCATAAATGCTTTAGCCTTGTAAAGATGCTCTTGTCAAAAAGTGGGTGATGGATGACATTCTAGATCATTGTAGAAATGAAGAATGTACCTATTGGTCCAAAAATCACATCATTTTTGACAACATATTTTGGTGATAGGTCTTGTCTTTTCAAGGTTAGTTCCTAAAGGCTCAAAGTCTTGGATTTTTTTTAGGGTTGGGGGGAGGTTTCTATGATATCAAATTTTACTATAATTTTTGAAACTTTTTATGGAGGTACTATCTTTATGGGAGTATAATTTTCATTTCATTTGGTATTAGGGATAAAAAATTTTGCCCTCCGAAGTACAACATGCTTGATTATGCATATAGACGATTAATTTTTATTTTGTTAAGTCTATTTGGTTTCCCAATGGGATTGCGGTTGAAGTCTCAATTTGTTTCCATTAGACTAAGACAAATTGAACTAATATACTACTGTATAGTTAAAAGAACAAATAGATAGAAATCGGTTCAAATTGATGGAAATAGGAAGAGGCGAGAAAGATAAACTGTGGCTTCTCTAATCGAGAGTTTGTGTCTTTTTGGTTGGCAAATAGGCCCATCGATCTCTCCTTTGGAAGCTCTCAATTGGAGCATAGTTTTCCTCTCGTGCATTTTTCTAAACTTGTGAACTCCTTCATCAATTTGGCTTCTTCGTGTGAGCGAGCTGCTGCATTGTGTGTGTGTGATTGGTGGTAATCAAATTGGTAGTCTGTGCTTGGGGAGCTGTTTTGTCAAATCGGCACCGAATGGAAGATTCAGTTTGATTGATTGAAGGCCAGGGAGTTCAGTTGTGTTTCTATTGTGTGTGCTTAAATTCCTGGTACTCTGGTGCTTTGTCTATGTAATTGATGATTAGTTGTGTCATGTATGTTTCGGTGGTGATCCAGTTAACGAGTTGTGAAGCAGTCTACAAGCAAGTTGTTTGTTCCTGCTGAAGCAGTAATCGCGGAATCCAAGACAAATAGAACTCAGAATTTGTGCAGGATGTTTGTGTGGGAATTGTAATTGTTTACGTTGTCGGTTCTGGAACTCAGTAAATTGTGAAGAATTGAATCTAATTGTTTGAGTACAAATTGGCTGGTTAAGTTAGAATGTTCTGGATAATGAACTAATTGGTGAAGATTTGCTTGGGTTAATGGTGTCTGGTTGATTCTTGGTTGATTCTGTTCAAACGAAACCTTGTTTAGGGTTTCATTCTCTCCGGAACTCCATTCATCCGAAGGGCTTGTACATCCTGTACACTCTGTACATTCCAGTAGTTTAGGGTTAGTTCAGAACTTACTTAAGCCAAGGGCTTAAGGTGTAATCGCTCTCTTGAATTATCGAAGCCCAGAGTTGTTAGAATACAACTAGCAGTTTCGCACATGGTATCAGAGCAGAGGTTAGATCACTCCAGTAGTTAGAATACTCTTAGAGTGATCATTAGATTACAATGTTTAGCAAAAGGCAATTCCGCCGTAAGTCCTTTCTGTCTCACAGCCGCAACCAAGGCGGCGCCGTCACAGATCAGGAATCAGAGTGTTCCGATTGCAGTCCAAACTAGAAATGGATCCTAGCATTAAAGATGTTCCAGAAACCATGAAGCTAGCAGGACCTAGCAACTACATCATTTGGAGGTATAAGGTTAGAATGTTACTCATGCAAGAGGGACTATGGAGATTCATCGAACCTGCTACGGTATCCCACCAGTGCATCGTCGATACACCAACCGCGACTCTGATCTCAGCGACAAATCCTGCCACAACCTCGACCAGTACTGTTGGGGATGAAGGAGACTCCAACGATAACACAGCAACGGCGGCGATGCCAGCATCAACACCTGCACCAAGGTCACCAGCCGCAACAGTCGCATACGCGACAAACCTGGAGACAACAGACACTACACGAGAGAATGAGCTACGCTTCCGGACAGGTAGAATAATCATTTCCACGGTACGGGACTCTATACTACTAAGCATCATTCATCTTACAGACCCTAAGTCTATCTGGGATCGTCTTAGAACTATGTGTGACGTCCGTAGCTCGTCAAGAAGACTGTCACTCAAAGAACAGTTTTATTCACTCAAATTAGCAGAGGGAAAGAACGTGGGAGAACACCTGCAGGAACTCAATCTACTAGTCACCCAGTTGGCTAATCTAGGAACACTAATACCAGATGAGGACTTAGTGGATCTTACGCTAAATAGTCTACCAAGAAGCTGGGCCATATTTAGACAAGTACAGAAAGGTCGAGAGCGCGTACCTTCCTTCTCGGAACTTGAAGGACTGCTCCTGCAAGAAGAACAAAGCCGCAAACTAGACAAGCAGAGAGACGAGTACGAAGAAGTAAACTCCATACGCACGAACAGAGGACCAGCCCGCGGCAACTACAACTCAGCTCGTGGCTGATCTCAAAACGGACGTGGCTTCAACGACCGTACCAGACACACAACCCAATTCGGCCAACAGCAACAGCACCAAAACCAACAGCAACACCAAGGTCAGCACCAAAACCAGCAGCCAATTTTTTGCCACAGATGCGGCAAACAAGGTCACTTCTCCCGCGACTGCACACGGATCATGTTAAAAGAGCGCATCAAGGCGATGCAGATTCAACTCACCAACCTAACACAGAATCGAACACCGCAAATTCACCTTGCGGAAACCGAAGACTCCAAATATGCTCCACCGCATGTCCAAGCTTGTATTGAGGCCTTCCATGAAGACCCTCCAACTTTCGATGCACCTCGTGAGGAAATCAATGCGTGTGTCACACCTACAATCGTCGAAGAGGACTGGTTCCTGGATTCCGGTGCCTCATCGCATGTTACAGGGAATCCAAACTTACTCCATCAGATTAGTCCCTCTAGAATCCCAAGCATTAGAACTGCAGGAGGACATATATTGTCAGTAAAGGGCCAAGGCAGTGTAAGCACCACAGATTCCTCAGGAAAAATAAAAGACATTCAATACATCATGTATGTTCCTAGTGCTCAGACCAATCTTTTCTCGGTAGGAAAACTCACAGACATGGGCTACACAGTATTATTCGAATAAAAGCAATGCAAGATTTACGACAAAGAAGACATCTTACTTCAGGGAACTAGAGACCCACGTAACAACCTTTATCGAGTAACAAACAAGTTCATACACAAAGGCAACACTCAAAGACAAGATCAAGACAGTCAACCCTTCATCCACGCCAACATCTAGAGGGCAGCATCCGAACAGCAATCTCCTGCAACAATCAACTCACAGCCACGGAGCAGCCCGGCATCAGCACTCCTGTTGGCTCCAGCTACGGACTCCTCCAACAGCTGCTCCCATCGCCCCTCCAACGCAACTATCCACCTATGGCATAAGAGAATAGGCCACATCAACTATCAGAGTTTGTATCACATGACTTCCAAAGAATTGGTAGCTAGAGTTCTACACATACCGCTACTCAAATACGTCTGTGACTCCTGCATGATGGGAAAACTTCCACGTGAACGAAAACCCAAGCAGAGGACCACCTACACCAACCGCCCACTGCAACTGATTCACAGCGATTTGTGCGGACCCCTTCCTGTCACATCCAAAACAGGTAATTGCTACATCTTGACATTTATTGATGATTTCTCAAGAAAAACCTGGCTGTATTTTCTATCAGACAAATCCCAAACACTGGACAACTTCAAGAAATTCCGCGCATTAGTGGAGACACCTACCTCAAAAATTGACACACTGCGTAGCGATCGAGGTGGAGAATACCTTTCTACAGCTTTCAACCAGTACTGCACCGAATATGGCATCACGCGGCAACTCACTGCCGGATACTCCCCACATCAAAATGGTGTTGCAAAGCGCAAGAACCGCACCTTACTTGAAGCAATCCGAAGTGTCGTCACAGGTACACAAATTCCAAAACCTCTTTGGGAAGAAATAGCTAGAACTGTTAACTACATTCAGAATAGGTGTCCCACCAAAGCCTTGACACTACAAACCCCTGAGGAAGCCTTTACAGGGATCAAACCAAATCTATCCCACCTTCGGGTTATTGGATGTCGAGCCTACTGTCACATCCCCGATTCCCAGCGACAAAAACTTGACGCTAAAGCTATCCCAACACTACTTATTGGCTATGATGAAAATAGCAAGGCCTACAGATGCTATCATCCCACAACCCGTCGCATATTAATCAGTCGAGATGTGCGTTTTGACGAACTTAGCTTTGACATTCTCAGCCATGAAATCACTGAACCTTTATACACAGAAACCTCCTTTGATCAATTTCTCTCTCCCACCCCTGTCTCACCTACCCCACCCTTTCTTTCCAATCCCGTTTGCATCCCTGTCCCGATACACCCCACCCACCCGAGTTTACCCTCCCCTGTTCACCCTACCTCACCACATCCAGCCTCCCTCACTCCCTCCCACCACCCGTCCACTACAGAATCATACCTCCTACAAGTTTCCGAACCACCACCCACCCCAATACCCACACTCAGTCTCCCTCCCTAGCTCGCTCCACCTGCACCACCTGCCCCTCGTCGCTCCACCCGACCCAGGACACAAAACATTAGATTAGATGGGTACAAACTCTGTCTCTCCACTACGGACTTTGACATCTGCATGATCAAATCCACATCGCCCCCACCAAAGCTTTCAGCACCTACAGAACATGACCACGACAACATCACGTTCAAGCAAGCAAAGACTGACCCAGGCTGGAGACAAGCCATGCAACAAGAAATGGATGCAATCTGGCATAACCAGACTTGGGACCTCACACCGCTACCTCCCGGCAAACAGGCAATCACCTGTAAGTGGATTTACAAATTGAAGCCTGGCGTTAATGGTCAACCTCCTGTCAAGAAGGCCAGATTAGTAGCCCGAGGTTTTGAACAACGATCCGGAATCGACTTCAATGAAATTTTCGCCCCAGTTATCAAATGGGCAACCATTCGTACAGCCATTGCCCTAGCAGCGGCCAAGCGCTGGGATATACATCACATGGATGTCAGGACCACATTTCTCAACGGGATGTTAAAAGAACAGGTCTACATGCGCCAACCACCTGGTTTTCATATTCGGGGGAAGGAAGATCACGTATGTAGGCTATACAAATCTCTCTACGGGCTCAAGCAAAGTCCACGTACCTGGTATGATCGCATTGACGTTGCTCTCTGTCGACTTGGCCTCAAACGGAACACCTCCGATGGCAACATGTATTATCTGCACAAAGACGGAGAAACGGTTATCTTGCTCCTCTATGTCGATGACCTATTTATTACAGGTAGTTCATCTCACCTCATCTCGTGGATCAAACAGTTTCTCCACTCCGAATTTGAGATGTCCGACCTTGGACAGATCAAGCGATACCTCGGGATATCATTCGAACAAGTTATCCTTGGCATATTTCTACACCAGAAAAACTATGCAAAATCAATTCTCACGGAATTTGGTATGCAAGATTGCAAACCAGCGCCTGCACCATTTCCTGAAGGACAAATGCTGGTCACGGACATGAAGTCTCCTCCAATCGACTCTACCTATTACTGCAAGCTAGTTGGGAAACTTATCTTTCTTACGATCACCCGACCGGACATCGCATATGCAGTCAGCCGCCTCAGCAGCTACATGAGTCATCCACAACACGCGCACCTGGAGGCAACCAAACACCTCCTCAGGTATCTGCAAGGTACATTAGATTTTGGCACACTATATCATGCCGATGCCCCGATTTCAATTTCTGGATTCACCGACGCAGACTGGGGATCTTACGCAGACACACGACGTTCTATGGGAGCTTATATATTCACACTCGCCGGTGGACCGATCACTTGGCAAAGTAAACGCCAACTAACAATGTCCCGATCTTCAACTGAATCCGAGTATCGTGCTCTATCTGATGGTGCATAAGAAGCCGTATGGCTACACAGGCTCATTCAAGAAATTCAGTACCCTACCTCGAATGATGTCATCACCGCGACCGACGCTCCACCTACCGCTCCGACCTCAACGCCCAGTATTCTACTCCACTGTGATAACCAAGGCACACTTAAACTAGCCCACAATCCTGTTTTTCACGCACGTTCAAAACACATAGAAATACACTACCACTTTATCAGGGAGAGAATCTTAGGCGGGGAAATCAAGCTCAAATATATTAGCACAGAGTTACAACCAGCAGATGCTCTGACCAAACCTTTGGGTCGCATCAAATTTCAGAAACATAGATCTGCCCTAGGTCTACAAAGCTTAGAGAGCTTGCACACAAGCATACAAGCTTCCCCTCCTAACTACAGCCTCAGACCTAGAATCACACAGTCTCAAAAAGGTATCCCTCAGCCTCAACTAGCGAGCCAAAGCTTTTATACTCAGCCCCTCGAAAACCTGTCACCTCACGGGAACAGTCTACCCAGGAGAAATACAAACCCGGAGTTCGACCCTTCCTGACAGCGTAAAACTTTCCCTAATGACCTACGTTCCTCCGCAACTCGTTGCGCCCACCCGAAGCGTGTCCGAACTTCTTTGACACCTGAGCCGCAGGGAACCCCAGTCCCAATGCTTCACTTCTCGGCGGTCCCACACTGCTGGTCGAGACTACGTCCACCCTATCAGCATCATCCGTCTGCTCCCCGACAAGCGCGTCCACGACTTCGAAGCACCACGACGCACACCGCGACACGAATGCGCAACACATCCACAACACTGCGCGCGCCAGACCAGAGAGCGATACTTCGCCTATACACTTGCGCAACACGCGCATCATTCGACCTTCAACACGCGCCATTCAGACACAAATCTGCTCCCTTGTTGCGGCACATTTGCACCTGTAACATTCATCTGATGAAACCTGCGAACCAAACAATCTCCCGATTGAGAGAGGGTGTTCAAACAAAACCTTGTTTAGGGTTTCATTCTCTTTGGAACTCCATTCATCCGAAGGGCTTGTACATCCTGTACACTCTGTACATTCCAGTAGTTTAGGGTTAGTTCAGAACTTACTTAAGCCAAGGGCTTAAGGTGTAATCGCTCTCTTGAATTATCGAAGCCCAAAGTTGTTAGAACACAACTAGCAGTTTCGCACAGATTCTTGGGGGAGACGCTCTAGTAAGATTAATCATGGATTTTGTGTGTGACTGACTGAAAATTCTAAAACAATAGTCGGGAAAATTAATTGAATTGGGGACAATTATAATTTGAGTGTTGGATGCTAGTTGAATGAGAAGTTTGAATTGCGGAAGAACCGGTCAGTTGGAACTGTCAGGGACTCATGATGGATAGCTAGGATAATTTTAATATGAGATCTCACCAGTATTAAATGCATTGATTCATGCTAATTTGTGTGCTACAATTAAATCAATAGCTGGGTGGATCGAGGAATGTGAATGTATTCAAATTGATTGATAGCATTTTTAACAGTTGCAAATTGTGTAGATTGTTATCATCATATAGCTCTGAGATCTAACACGAGACGAGCATGAAATATTGATTGACTGAGTAAATTTTATCTACCGCAAATGACACAAGGGTAAACCAGAATTGCTGTGAGATTTCTTATAATTGAGAAATTGAGTTGCGTCAATCTAATGTAATTGATCTTAGAGCATATAGACCATTCGGGGCCATCCAATCGGCAAGTTGCTAGTTGGAGTCTTAGCTTTACACCAATCGAACTGGTCTGCACAAACCTGGGAGGGTGTGCAGTGAGTATTAAATTGTAAATAGGAATCCTTGCCACAGTCATAGAGTGCCATATTTTCAGTTGATATAATTGATAAAGGGCTATTCCTACTTGGCTGTACAAAGGAACGGCAGCATGAAGGTAAGAGTGGAGTGGAAAAAGCTAGAAGTAAAGTTCAACACCGAGGCTGGCCATTTTGTTCAGGTTCGTGTAATGATGAAACTCTTAAAGGAGAGGGCGTTTTCACTGTTCGGTTGTTATCTGAAGAGTGGGGCTCTTTCCTTAATGGATGAACTAGTCTACTATGTAATTAACACGGCTAACAATTGTTTCACATCTATGGTTTCTTTAGATTGCCCACATCTACTTGGCGGCTATGAAGCAACTTGGTGGGCCTTCTCAACTACCTCACTTAAAGGCCTTATTAATGTTTTATGCAGTCTGCCACATCAAGTGACACATGGGCTCAACAATTCCTTACAAGCACTACACTAAAGATGATATTTAGTGTCTTGTACACTAAATACGAAGGCATACACTAAAAGCCAATTACCCTATGAAAGAAAGTAACATTAAATGTCAATTCAAACACTAAATGTGAACCAGAGTTGTCATATCAGACGGAATATCACTGTTCACGGACAGAATCGGACCGATTAGGGCTAGGCGGCTGCAAACTTCAGAGCCTTGTAACTTTTGCAAAAATTCTTCAAATCAGGAAAATGAGATGTTTTTCGGCATCTACATTTTTTGTAGATGCCGAAAAGCATCTCATTTTCCTGATTTGAAGAATTTTTGCAAAAGTTACAAGGCTCTGAAGTTTGCAGCCGGCACATTCAAGTCTAACACTAATTGTGGACAAGTTCAGATTTAGTGTTGTAGCTAGTAGGGGGGTAAAAACACTAAATGTCACTCAACACTAAATATCATCTTTGGTGTAGTGAAAATGCCACTTCTTTTTCTTCTCCTCTAGCTCTCAAACCACAATCCACTAACTCCAGGTAAGAATACACCTTAACCCCTTCAACCTCTAAAATCCGAAGGTCATTTTTCTGTCAAAAAACACTCAAAACAACCATTTCTGCTGCATTCACCCAAGAAAGTAGAGAAAACATTTTTTTTTTAGAATCTAATTGTAGGATCTTGTACTTCACTTGTCTGAGATCATGTGGTAAAAATTTCATCAAATTTGACCGTACGGATTGAAAGATATTAGCATTCAAAGTTGGACAAAAAGTTTTTTTTCAAGAACATCCTTAGATTGCCCAAAAATCAAGATTGTCCATAACTTTCTCGTCACTAGTCCAAATAGAATGTTTCAAAGTTTTACATGTAGACAAAAAAATTATGTGTTAGAAAAAAAAATCATTATTTTTTCTGACTTTTTGTGATTTTTTTTGGGCTGCCCGTTGACCTCCGTTTTTGGCTTTCTGTGCAATAACTTTTGCTTCAGGGCATTGATTGAAATAAAAATTATATTCATAAGAAGCTTATGTGTTTTCTAGCTTTACACAAAGTTTTAGTAAATTATGATGAATATTGAAACCGTATGAACCTACCCAAAGTCACATTTTGGCCTTTGTAGGGCCAACAGGACTTTAGGGGTTAAGGCAAATTGATAGTGTGAATTGCGAGAGGTGGCCTGGTTGCACCTAAGTTAAATTGTAGAGAAATGATCATCCAAAGTCTTTCATTTTGGATTAATTAACTAATTTATGGTCAAATAAGAGACTAACATAATTCAAAGTATGAGACAATTGAGCCCTGGTAAATTAGACAAAACTGGTTGTCGTAAAGCTAGAAGCTAAAGCCAAATGTGTGACAAATGATG